>CM046434.1:14964826-15056495 GCA_025506505.1 Flaveria sonorensis
GTGTTTAATCGAGGATTGGGGACTGAATAATTACACAAGTGCATTTGCAGCTTGGTTAGTCATCCGCATTTAAGAGCTGAAAATACACTCAAGTATTTTGCTCATGCGCATTTGTTGTGTGTTCATCTGCATTTAAGTACTTGCTCATGCACATTGTTTGTTCACCGCATTTGTAGTTGCTTATGCGCCCCAAGTGTTCTTCCGCATTTTTGTGTTCATGCGCATTTGCTACAGTGTTCATGAGCATTGTTTCAGTCATTCGCATTTGTTCTACCAGCATAGGTGGACACTTGGAATAATCTGAAGTCTTTCATCCGCATTAGTTTGTTGTTCATCCGCATTAGTTTGTTGTCATCCGCATTAGTTACTGTTCATCCGCATTAGTTTGTTGTTCATCCGTATTAGTCTGGTTCATCCGCATTTGTCTAAGGATTAAGATTTTCAGAAGCTTGGGAAAGTAGAATGTAACGGGTAAGTTCTGGAATGTTTTGCTGGTTCATGTCTGTTGTGGGCTGTTGTTGATGCTTTATACTATGTATAATTTGGCTTTACGTGGTGTGCTTATATTCATATGCGTAAAGTATTGTAACGAAGTGGAAGATAACGATAATGAAAAGTGGAACGTAATAAAAGAATGAAAGTCTTGCAAGCAAAGTTGAGGTGAGTGACTGTGTCGTCACAACAGACTCGTAAGCTAAGGTTGAGATGAGTGACTGTGTTGTCACAACAGACTTGTATGCCAAGGTTGAGGTGAGTAATGTGTGTCACAATAGACTCGTTAAGGGGTTTAATCCATGATATTAACCCGAAAACATGTCGTGATGCTCACCCGGTGCTATGACGTCTTTCGGACATGAGGCGAGGATGGTTGCAAAAAGAGACGTGGTCCTTGTCACGTATCCCGGTACTGTCGGCCTTAGGACATGAGTCGGGTATTGCATGAGACAGGATCCAGATTATAGTGAAAGATAATGAATGAATACGTGAGTTAATGGAAGATAATTAAATCTATCCCTGATGTATGTATGATGAATGCTCACGTGTGAAAGTAAAGGAAGTATTTTACTGAAAAGGATATTTTCATACAAGGTATTTAAACGTTTTAAAACTAGAAACTCACTCAGCGACGCTGACTTTTGCATTTTTTAGTTGGCAGGTAATGGTTGCTGAGGGTGGCACGCGGGGGAAGCTAATGGCAGGGCAAGATTGGCATCCATTCATCTTGAATGATATTGTTGTCGTATTAATGCAATTAATATGATCTTTTTGAACTATTAACAATTATGATGTATTGTTTAGTAACAGTATTTATTAATGAAATGAATGGCTTTTGTTATTAATTTCGTGCACTGGTTTATGAACTATGAAATGTTTTATATATATTGTGCTATGATTGACCAACTGTGAGGTCTCCGGGAACGGGGCCTTACACCTGCCAACTATTATACATACAAAAAGTCAGCAACGCTGAGAGAGTTTAGTTTTATATTAAAAATACTTTACTTCCGTTTAAAAACATTTCATTTACCTTCGTACATGACACACATTTACATACATCTTGGTAATAATTATTATCTTTCAAAATCAGTCATTATTCACACTTTCTTTCATTAATATCTTCCACCTTTATCTAGATCTTGTCATATGCTATACCCCCACGTCAAGCAAAAGCCGATACTGTGTCGGGGTTTATAAGTAAACCCCCACGTCATGCAAAAGCCGACACAGTACCATGGTACGTGACAAGGATCTTCTCACAACTTGTATGCTATACCCCCACGTCAAGCAAAAGCCGATAGTACGGGGTTTATAAGTAAACCCCCACGTCATGCAAAAGCCAATACAGTACCGGGGTAAGCAACAAGGACCCCATCATTCATTTCTTCCATTCTCATCATTTGTTATCTTTCACTTTCATTACGTAATACTTTACTTACGTACCTAGGTAAACATACCACGCAAAGTCACATCATATACATAACATGGAACAAACATCATCACCATAACAACACACAAAGCATACACATCAGAAACAAGCATAAGCCACCATAAAACATGATTCCTTAACACTTAAGCTCTACAACCCAAAATTCAGAAAATCCTAAGTGTTCACAGCACATGACAAGGCATACAGCGGACAACTTAAAATATTCCAAGTATCCAAAGCGGACAGCCAAAGTCCACAGCAGACAGCCAAATTCCACAGCGGATGAAACAAGTTCACAACGGATGAACAAGTTCACAGCGGACAGCCATAAAGTCTTCCAAGTGTCCACAGCGGACATGCAAGGACCACAGCGGAAGTTCAATATCCACAGCGGACGACATAAAATCTCCTCAAGGGTCCACAGCGGACATGCAAAGTCTACAGCGGACCACCAAATGCCAAAGTGTCCCACAGCGGACACATTAATAATGTCCAAAGTCCACAGCGGACAGTGGGTGTCCACAGCTGACGACCTAGACAACCTTCCCAAGTGTTCACAGCGGACATATGAGATCCACATCGGACAGCTAAAATGGCCAAGTGTCAACAGCAGACACTCTAATGTCCATAGCGGACAACAAGTTCAGCTCCGCAATGCAAATAATGCAATCTAGCCCTAAACATCACTTCTAACGTACTAGCATAGATATGTCATATTACATACTTAAAACATCTAGAACAACCATACGACATCATGGAAACCTGTTAGAAACATTCATCTTCAAAAACAGTCGTACTTTTCATAAAAGATCATAGTTTGGTTTAGAAAATCTTCTGTCCAGTATGCATAACAACCCCAAACACTTAGGAAAGTCGGGTAAAAGAGGCGATCTAGAACTCACCTCAACAGCTTTCGAGTAGAACACCTCAAACTCGAGAGCCCACTTGGAGTTCCAGCACCTAAAACCCATGAAAACGAGCACTAAACACCAGAATCTCGGTCCAGAAGTTTGAACCCAGCAGAAACCGAGAAGAACACCTTGAAATCTTACCTTTTGAAGATTCTTCCACTTCTTCTCTCACTAAAACCGGTTGAGAGCTTCTCTCTCTCTTCTTGCAGCCGAAATTAAATGCGTGGAAATGGGGGTGTGGGCAGCCGTCCCCTGCTTTTTGAGCCCACTAGTGGTAAGTTTGCCACTTGCACACTTTAACCCCTTTACTTTTGAAAAATATTATCTTTCCCCTTTTTATAAATTTCCGGGTGTTACACAAGATCAGGTACTTGAAAAACATGTTTAAAAAGTATCAACATATGTTGGTGAGCCACAAGTTTAACGACACGATGTAAGTAATTTCTTTGTAAACCACGATAAACAAAACAAGCCCCGAGTGATCATCGTAGACTAGCAAAGACATACAAAGTTGTACACCAAAATCCCATAACCAAACCAAGACGTACTAACATTTTCCCCATCCCATGCCTAAATAGACAATGAGATATACCTTTCAAAATACATGCACTCGTTCGACCAAACCAGTCGGAGGTTAGCGCGATTAACCCGAGAGGGTTGTTACACCAATAGCACTTTCATATAATTCACGGCCAAACAAGGGTAATGGTTCGGTTGAGTCTCGTTTTCTTGTTACCGTTCAAGTAATAGTATTTTCTTGTGATTCAACATGTTTTCCCCCAAGTATAAAAGCAATAAAATAAAAAGGGCTATGAACTCACCTGAATGTAATGTAATTTCTAGCAATAAGCCTGAAAATAGAAGTGCCCGACCTAGCTATGCCCTAACCGTTTAGAACACTTTAGGGTCTAAAGTTATACACTAATATCCAGTTGGTAATGTTTAACATTTACCCAACTAGCTAGATTCATTTGAAAAACATCTTGTACATAAATATGGACTCAACGACCCGTTGATGATAAGTCTGATATATATATATATATATATATATATATATATATAATATATATATATACATATATACATATATATATACATATATATGTGTATATATATATATACGACAAATCATTTTTAGTTGACGGTTTACAACCTTTAAATTTTGTTATAACGTAAACTTATACGAGCAAAAATACTTTTATACGTCGACTAGTAGATCCATAAACCAAACAAGAAAGTATGTATTTTTTACTAGTTCTACTAAAATAACACCAAATATGTGTATACATGTTGTAAGAGTTTTTACATATATTAGTACATAATGTTAGGTGTTAGTAAAATACATAAATCACCAACTTAGTTATATTTGTAGTCTTTCTTGAAGCTTAGAAAACCATCTTTATATTAAAAAAAAATAACTTGTTATAAATGATTATTTTTCACAAACAAAACTAGCTTACAACTTTAGAATACATGGGTGTTTGTAAACTTTTAAAAACAACTTCTAAATCTAGAAAATCTTCACCTTAACAAGCAAGGAGAAGATCGATGAAGAAAGAAATGATGTTTGATGATGAAAACACTTGATGAATAACTTAAACTCATTGTAAGCACCTTATGAAACATCCATAGCATGTGAGAGATCTTGAAACTTGAAGATTTGAGTTTGATCTTGAGTTTAAAGATTCAAAAGGAGAAAATCTAGAGAGAGATAGAGGCCGACAGTTGTAAGTTGAAAGAAGGAAAGAATGGTGATATTTTCGAAAGCTGATAATGATATAAGTGGAAGATATGTTGAATATAATCTTGTGTCAATTTTCAAAATATGGTAATATATTAAAATAAGAAGTAGTTTTGGTGTGAGGATGACCGGACTTTAAATATAATGAAAGTAAGGATGTTAAATTGAGTGGGTATGGGTTGTAAGACTTTATAGATATCAAGAATGATCTTTCATATAATATAATAATAAGAAATAGGTGTGTAGTTGGGTGGATGGTGAATTCTATGGTGATTATCATTAGTTTTTAGTTTAAATAAAGTATTGGTAAAATTAAGATTTGTAAGCGTGATATAATTCTATATTGTATAAACATTTTGAAAAGTTTTTAAAAAATGCTATCTAGTTATAAAACTACACCCATGTTAGCATATAGACAAAAATATATATGTACACAATTATATAATCATATACAAGTAAGAATTTCCAAACCCGATCTTAAATAGGAAAATAATAGCGGTTTTTTAATTAATAACCACAAAGATCGTTAAATAAATATAAAATTAGAAATAATTTAAAATGTATTTAGTCTAGTTTACACGTTTCAAATTATATATTTTAACACCAACGCTCATGTTTGTCGTAATACCCAAAATGTAATAGAAATTTTTGTGTCTTACTAGATATGAAATCTAGACACAAAATGGGCTTGCCAGACTAAAAAGACTCAATTACAAAAAATTAAGTCTAAAATGCAATAATAGTACTGAAAGTACGTTTAGGGGTCGTACGGATAATGACCTGAATTGACGGTTATCATAGAAGGCCACACTAACGTGATGAATGCAGCACCGAAACCCAAAGAGGAAGACCTCGAGGAAGAACCCGAAGAGGAGCCAAGGAAAAAACTGAAGAGGAGCCCGAGGAAGAACGGAGAACAGCGTTGGATCCGTCGTGTCTTGTTATTTCGGTTTTCACTTCTGTCATTCGTTTTTTGACTTTCTATGTACTTTGCATCTAGATAGAAAGGGTTGTTTCCAATCCGACTGACATATTTGGATTTTGATATTTTGTTTAATTGATTATAGACGTACTTACAATTTATTTTATCAGATATTATTATTTGAACATAAGTTGTTATTGTGCCAAGTTCTTTAATTGCTTAACCTGAATGATGTTGATATGCAAGATATTACTTATTTCTATATGTTATGATTGTTAAATGTCTGGACGTGGTTGTGGACGTGGACGTGGACGTGGTCATGGCACTATCAATATGACTCCGGTAGAGCTTGCCTCACTCATCAATCAACACGGGCTAAACAACCACAATCCACAACCTTCTCCAATTGATAAGTAAGTTCAATTCTGATGTTAAAGTTCTTCGCCAATCCTGATAATTGTAACACTATTAAGAATTCCAAGCCTTGATCTAAAATTTGTTGCAGGTCAAGGGTTTGCACTCACAAGTCCTTTATGGACTTCAAACCTAACCCATTTACTTGAGGGGAAGGAGCTGTAGGACTCCTGATATGGTTCGAGAAGCTCGAATCTATATTTGAGATATGCAACTACCTGGTGGTGAATCTGGTGAATACTACCGCCACGTTAGATGGAGCTACTCTGACCTGATGGAACACCCAAATACAGATGTTGGGTGTGGAAATTGCTAACCAAACCATGTGGGATGATTTTAAGAGTCTCTTGAAGGAAGAATACTGCTCTCGGGATTAAATGTAGAAATTAGAAACGGAGTTCTGTAACAAGAAGATGACAGGTTTCGAGATAGAGGCTTATACTACTCGCTCCCACGAGCTGCCACCTTATGCCCAATATGATCAACCCTCCTCATATAAGGATTAAAAGGTACCTCAATGGATTAGTCCTGGAGATCCAAAGCATGGTCACTACTGCCTAACCAAGCACGATTCAAAATGCAATCAGATTGGCCTATAAGTTAACTGACCAGGCCATTACGCAAGGTAAGCTACCCATGTGCGGTGTTGCATCAAATATCTCTAATGGCAGTAATAAGTGCAAGTGGGAATCTAGCTCTAACAACAACAAGCAATCATCATCAGGTGCCTCTCAGCATCAACAACAACAACCAAGGAAGTTCGACAAATTTTGTAACTTTAACCAATCTTCCTTAAATACGCAGAACCAAGGTGGTTACAGTGGTAATCTCCCAAAGTGCAACAAGTGTAATTATCACCATAATGGCCTGTGCAACAAAACAACTGCGAAAGATGTGGTAAGTTTGGCCATGCTGCCAAGAACTGTAAAATGAAAATCTCCAACAAACCACCTCAAGCATAATAGCAATCAAAGGGACATTATGAGTGTGGACAAACGGGTCACTTCAAGAGAAACTATCCAAAGTTGAGAAAGAATGGAAATGGTTGGAATGGTGTTGGTAATCGTTCTAATAACAGGAAAGACAACGGAGGCAATGGCAATGGTGGTGCTAAGGGTAGAGCCTTCATCATTGGCACATGTGAGGCTCGTATTGACCCTTTTACTGTAACTTATCAATTCTCTATAAATGGTTGTTTTGCTTCTATGTTGTTTGATTCTAGTGCTGATAGAAGCTTTATTTCGTATAAGTTCAGTAAGTTGCTAAATGACACATCCACGGCTTTAGACTAAAACTATACTATACAAATAGCCGATGGTAAGATCATAGAAGCTTCTCATATGTTCTGCGGTTGTAAGATAGGTTTATCTGGGCACGAATTTGATAATGGCCTACTATATGTCATTATCAGTAGCTTAAATGTCATTGTTGGCATAGATTAGTTGTCAAGGAACCAAGCTAAAATCATATGCTAAGAGAAACTTATAAGACTCCCTCTTCCTAGTTGAGAAATACTCACAGTTGAAGGAGACAAAAATGGTGCTATGGTCGGTATCATTTCTTACATAAGGCTCAGAAATGCCTACAAAGTGACATTATACTATTTTAGCGCTAATTATGGAAAACACCACGAAAGAGAAGAAGATTAACGACATCCCTGTCATTAAGAAATTCCCGAAAGTGTTACCAGGCCTGGACATCCTCCGTACAAGCAAGTGGGGTTACAGATCGAGCTAACACCAGGAGCTGCCCTAATCTCTCGGGCCTCCTATCGTTTGGCACCGAATGAGTTACAAGAACTGTCGAAGCAGTTGCACCAAATGAGCTAACACCAAATAGTTAGACAAGGGATTCATATGTCCCAGTTCTTCACCCTAGGGAGCAACTGTGTTATTTGTGAAGAAGAAAGACGGAGCCTTTCATATGTGCATTGATTATCGGGAACTAAACAAGGTCAACATAAAAAATCATTACCCTCTCATACATATTGATGAGCTATTCGATTAGCTTCAAGGATTAAGTTACTACTAAAAAATCAATTTAAGATCTGATATCATCAACTTAGGCTTCAAGAAGAAGACATATCCAAACAACATTTAGAACGTAGTATGGGCATTTTGAGCTTGCAGTTATGCCATTCGGATTAACCAATGCTCCTACAGTTTTTAAGGGCCTCATGAACATGTCTACAAACCCTATTTAGACAAGTTGTCATCGTCTTTATTGATGACATTCTGATTTAGTCCAAGGATAGAGAGGAACATCTATGACTTAACCTGGATCTTCTATAGACATAACAACTATATGCCAAGTTTTCTAAGTATGACCTCGATGAGAGAAGTGCACTTCTTAGGGCATGTAGTCAACAAGAATGGAATTCATGTTGACCCGTCTAAGATAGAGATAATCAAGAATTGTCCTATACTAACAACACCCACGAGGTGCGATAATTTCATGGATTAATGGGTTATTACCGAAGTTTTATAGAAGGATTTTCGAAGATCAGGCTTACTGGCTTAACTCATAAAGGAATTATTTACAAATATGGCAATAATGAAGAAGCAGCCTTTCAAGCACTCAAGGATAAGTTGTTTTGTGCACTGATCTTAGTATTGCTAGAGGGAATGGAAGATTTCATGGTGTGTTGTGATGCATCAATCCAACTTTTGGGTTGTGTATTGATGCAACGCTAGATAGTGATAGCTTATGCATCAAGATAGCTTAAGGTGCATGAAAGAAATTATATAACTCATGATTTGGAGTTACGAGCTATGGTTTTCATGCTTAAGATCTGGAGACATTACTTGTTTGGAACCAAGTGCATGATATATATGGATCAGAAAAGTCTTTAACACATCTATGAACAAAAGGATTTGAACATGAGATAGCGACGGTGGTTGGAATTACTGAACGACTATGATAGTGCCATCAAGTATCATCCTGGCAAGGCTAATATGGTAGCCGATGCCCTTAGTCAAAAGAAAAACCTGAAACCTTGTCATGTCTATGCACTACAGTTGACTATTCATTCAGATATACCATTACATAATAAGAATGTTTAGACCAAGGCAATGTAAGCAGAGAACCTCAAATTAGAATCTCTCAGAGGAGTAGAGAAGCTATTTCAGGTAAAATCGGATGGACTCCGTTACTATAAAGATCAAGGTATGGATTCAATTGTTCAGGAATCTCAGGAAATTAGTAATGGATAAAGCACACAAATTCTATTACTCGGTGCATCCTGGATCTAACAAGATGTACCAACATCTAAAGTTCATATACTAGAGGCCTAAAATGAAAGCTGGAATTGCCACCTACGTATCAAAATATTTGACATATTTGAAGGTTAAGGTGGAATATCAGAAACTTTCAGGATTACTTCAACAACCAAAGATTCTAATATGGAGATAAGAAAATATCTTGATGGATTTTGTTACCAAGTTACCTCGCTTCAGGGTGGAAATGATACTATCAGGATGATAGTGGATTGTTTAACCAAATCAGCATATTTCTAGGCTATACGTGAGAGTTACAAGATGGATAAACTAGCACAGATCTACTTGAAGGAAATTTGTCTCGACATGGTGTGCCACTTTAGATCATCCATGATCGTGATGTGCGATTCACTTCACACTTTTGGCAATCACTGCAGTAATCTCTAGGTACTCGTTTGCATATAAGATCCACAGACTGATGTGCAGATAGAACGCATGATTCAAACCTAGAGGATATGCTTTGGGTGTGTGTTATAGACTTTAGAAACAGTTAGGAAAATTATCTACCTTTGGTTGGGCTCTCCTACAGTAACCATTACCATACGAGTATCAAGGCGGCACCACTTGAAGCACTTTATGGTAGAAAGTGTAGATCACCTTTCTATTGGACAAAAGTTTGTGACAGTCAACTAATAAGTCCTGAGCTTGTTCATGAAACTAATGAGAAAATTGTTCAGACTTGTAATCGTATGGCTACAGCTCGAGATCATCAGAAAAGTTATGCCGATCAAAGGACAAAGCCTCTTGAATTCCAAGTTGGTGACAAGTATTGCTGAAAACGTGGTAAGCTGAATTCGAGATATGTAGGATTGTTTGAGATTGCCAAAAGAATCAGTCCGGTAGCGTATCAGTTGGACTTACCTGAGGAACTCGATGGTGTGCATAACATGTTCCATGTCTCTAACTTGAAGAAGTGCCTAGCCGATGAATCATTTATCGTTCCATTAGAGGAACTGGAAATCGTTGAACAACTACATTTTAATGAGTAATCACTCGAGATTATGGATCGAGAAATCAAGACTTTAAAGCGTAGCAAGATTCCTATAGTACGAGTCAGATGGAATTCTAAGCAGGGACCAGAGTTTATGTGGGAACGTGAGGATCAAATGAATAAAAAGTACCCACAACTGTTCAAAGAGTAGGCATCTACATCCTAAGGTAACCTTCTTAAAGGTATATTTTCTTTAAATTTCAGGGCGAAATTCCCTTCAATACGGGGATGATGTCTCAGCCCTCGCGAAATCCTTATAATCCTTTCTTTTGGGTTGTTTCAAATTCTTATTTGCCCTGTTCTATATGCGTTACTGGTCGCTAAGCATGATAATCTCATTTTCGAGACGGAAGTTCCTTCAACAATGGGATGATGTGACACCCCGTATTTCTCGGGTTAGTATTGTTAACTTAACCCTCTGTCAGTTGATCATTTTCCGTTATCTAATTATCTTCCGTCATTAATATTGATCAAATTATAAAACATATATTATTATTAACAATAATTTATTACTATAAACCTAATTATATAATTAAATTATATAATTAACCTATAAACCCCAACCCTAACCGCCCCACCTCTATCCCTATTTACCCTCTCGGCACTCCCTCTCCCTCTCGAAAACTCCACCACTTAAAACCCTAGCATATCTCTCTCTCGGTTCCTGTGATCGGCAGGAGAAGGAAGCATCGATAGTCCTTCTTGGATCTTATCGCTCTCTCTCTCTCTCTCTCGGCTCTCTCCCTCTCGCAATCGGTGAGTCTCATATCAGATTTTTATGTATGATGTTGTGTAAATCATCCTGTTATCATTTTAATCTCTCAGTTATAGTGATGGCTATTAGTTTCGTGGGTGGTGATGTATGATTATGCGTTGTGTGTGATCAATTAAGGTTCATGCGTGTGGCTGCTCGGTTGATGTTCGGGTTAGGTGGTTGAACCGAGAGTCGCAGGGATTAATGGGTGTGTTAAGTGTGCTCATCATGTGTCAGTGGTGTGTCCGGTACCAACCATCGGCGGCATCGAGGTGATCTCTCGGTTGTGGGCAGTCGAGAATGACCGTAAGTTTTGATTTCATTATGGGTTGTGTCTTGGGGTTCACGGCTGTAATGGTGGTGTATAGATTGTAGTCGGCTAAGGGATTGCATGGGGGTGAAGGGGTTATGCCCGTGAATAGGTATTTGTTAAGTATGAGTGCTTATTGTTGTATGTGAGTGTGTGTATTTTTCTTTAATGTGTGTGTATAAGGCGCACGTAAGTGGGGCATGGATTTTATGTTCATGTACGGTGTGTATGTATGTTCATTGTGTGTGTTGTGCATGTGGTATGTATGTTCATTGTGTTGTGCATGCACGGGTGCCATAGGCATGGGTTGGTGATCCTGCATCCTAGTTATTATATATATGGATTCTTGTTGTGTGTGTAATCTATAATATAAGTGAGTGTTATATATAATATATTTTAGGGATAATACATATTTGCCCTTATAAAATAACTTAATTGTATATTTACCTAATTCAAAATTAAAATTGCATATATCCCCTCTTTTAATTTTTTTAATTACATATTTATCCAAATCACAACCAAAATTGCATATATCCCCTTTCTTAATGAAAAATTTTCAAATTTACCTATTTTGATTTATTTTATTAAAAATAAATTATAGATTGATGATGTTACCTTTGTCTGCATAAAAAATATTAATTTTTTAAATTCATATTCACCATTTTTAACTTATTTTTTTCTTTTTACATTTTTTTAGTTTTTTTTGTTTTTTAATCATCTTTAGCTAATGAGTTTTAGTTATTTCTTAAAAAAATTTCCTTTGTGTGGTTTTTTAATAAATTTATTCGTTTATGTTGAGTCTATTTTTTATCAAGTTTTTAGAGTAAAAATAATAAAATGCAACACAAATATTAAACTTTTAATTTGTGACAGAACTATAAATTATGACAAAAACAATCATAAATAGTCATGAGTAAAATAGTAATCCTATAATATGTTATTAATAAAATGTCATAATAATTTAATTTAATATTATTTTTATTAAAGAAGGGTTTAAATACAATTTTATTTTTAAGTTGGATAAATATGCAATAAAATAGATTAAGGAAGAAGATATATGCAATTTTGGTTTTGATTTGAGTAAATATGCAATTAAAAAGGTTTATAAGGATATATATGTAATTGCCCCTATATTTTAAGTGTGATATATATAATATGTATATTATATACCTATTATATATGATAGGTGTGTTGCATGTAATGTGGGTTTTATTATATAAAGTTATACAATTAAAACAGATAAAGATTACCTATATGTATCGTCAAGAATACACGATAATAATTGAGTTTTGCGCATGCGTGAGTTGTATGTGGCCGTGCTTGCTTGTGAATGAGGAGATATTAATAGCCTATATTGTAACTGAGTCGGGAACGTAAAACCATATAGTTCAAGGATTAATATTTTATATTAATAAGACATTAAATGTAAATCCAGGTTATTCGGAAATCTAATATATTGTACTTGCATTTATCTGTTGTTGTGCATTTAAGGTGAGTTTACAACCCCACTTTCTTATAATCTATTGTGGGAAAGAGAAACATGTTCTTTTAAAAGGTTATTTTATTAGATCAGTATTATTGTATTATCATATTTTTACTATTGTTATACCAATTTAAGTCCTCACTTTCGAACCGTTAATTTATATACTTTAGCAAGGTAATTATGAGTAGATCTACTAGATTTAACAAACACCACCCGGGCTAGTCGTGCTAGCATGACTACATGTCAAACGGGTGTTTAATTGACCTAATTTCTGTTGCTATGGTCTGGCAACCACAACCAAGTCATACGTACATGTATCAGCTTCAGTTGCGAACTTCATATAATATGTAATTTGATATGTAGACTAGCTATCTTCTTGATATACTTTGTTTACTAGATTTGTTTTCTAATTACATTACTCTTTACTTTACTTAAACCTATGAAATCATTAACCCTGCCTTAATATTTTATCATGTTTCTTTCATGTTCTTAAGTTGTGCATGAATAGAAGTATTTCATCATTTCACGAATTACCGGTTAAATCACAACAGTTAAACATTTTTTTCTACAAACTTGCGGTTACTTGGGTTGCGCGCATTTTTGCATTTTTTGAATTTATATTCTGTTAACTGATTCTGCTTTCGTAAATGTTTTCTTGAAACTTACTATTAAACTATATTTTGGTTTTAACTGAGGAATATTAATGTTATGCTTTGTAATTACGGTGTCATTTGGTGTAGCTATCGGCTGAGATCCTCGTATGTCGCACGCCTAACGGTAAAACCCCGTTTGTCGAAATTGAGGATGTTACAATACTATAACGTAGTCATAGTGTCCATCTTGGTGTATTATTAAATATATATGAACATATTCTTAACAATATGATGTATTTGTTGCCTTCATATTGCATACCACGTGTCAAAATTTGACATAATATATCCATAATGTTTATCGCGCTTACCACGTCGTATTTTTATGAGTTGGTACCAATTCACATATCTACGGAAAACCATCACAGGGCACAAAGGTTGCCCTCGGTTATATTAAAAGTTTGAGCTATATGTGAGTTGTCCATTTGTTGGTGAAGTAATTTGGATTTCAACAACTAGCACCTAGGCCATTGTCAATGTTATAGAGACTAACGACCGTAGTTGGACTGGAGAATGGTAGAATACGTCCGAAATGAAGCGATGGAGATGGGTTAACAAAGAAAATAGGTGGAGAAAGAGAGTAGAAAAGAAAGACTATACCGGTGGAAGAAGTGACGCTTTAAAGTCTAATTTTCATCTCTTTCTTTTTATTTATTATTAACATTCTCCCATTTATTTTTAATTTTCTAGTTTTATATTTATACTACTTTAAAATACATATAATTATAACTAGTATCTTCCATCGGCGCGCGTTGCATGCGTGATGGCGTACTTGAAATGATTTGGAGTTGTATAACATCATGCTTGGGCTCGATTCCAGTGTTTTGATACGGCTATTAACTGTAAATGTCAGCCACGTGAAAGCAGCGGATACCACTTTAGTTATCCCATCACCATCCTCATAGTTCATTAGGTCAACAACATAATATTGACAGCCATGCATGGTATAGTACATTAGACAATGAATAAACCGAAAAAACAATACTTAAACTAGTCATAAACATCAAACCAAAGGCAAGTCTCAAATGAGGTGGTCCTCAACATCATCGACAAAGGCAAGTCTCAGATGAGGTGGTCCTCACCATCATCGCACCATGAAACAAATTCCATGAGTGAATGACACATACCCAATAGAACCATCTAGCCAAAAACACAAAAGTGATGGTGATGCATTGTTTGTTGTATAATAAGCATCACGAATGGTACATCAAACAATAAAAAAACCAAAAAAGAAACCCAAAAGCAAGCCTTAGATGAGGAGGTCCTTAGCATCATTGATACTAGGAAACGAACGGGTAATGGAAACCCGTTTAGGAATCTACAAATTTGGAATCGGACAGAGGGGATTGGACACCGCCATCACCACAACATCAATCGGGGTACAACAGCAAATGGGCAGAAATGGTGGTTGCACCACCACCACCGCTAGCCCTAATCAGTTTGCAGATCTAAAAACCCTAAATGGGTATCAGAGGGACATGAAGGCAAGGGGGCAACAATGGTGGTTGTAAAGATTACCTGATAGGTGTACCTCATCAGGTATCTATTGAAATTCGGAAATTATATAATGCTATTATACGTGTAAGATAATATTTCCATTTAACCCTTAATATCTTTTGTTTAGTGTTTCACTACTACTACTTAATTTTAGAGATAAATATTTGTAAGATATATAATGTAAATGATAGGAAACCTAATAGCTTATATTTAAGTAAAAATTAAAATAGATATAATTATATATAATATAGTTATTAAGTAAAATATTAAAAAAAAAAAAGATTTCGGGTATATAATCGAGTAAACGGGTATGCTTTATCGGGTAATCGGGCCGGATAAATGGTATACGATGTATATATCGACACTTTGATATAAAATAACTTCTTTTTACCATACTTTGTTTCCTTTTATAAATTCAAAAGTAAAACGTTCTAAGAAATTTCAAATATACCATTATAATATGTTTAATTTTATCGACGCTTTGATACAAGGCGGCCCTAAGGGGGGTCGGGTGGGCGACCACACAAGGCCCGATCTTCTCAGGGGCCCAAAATTTTTTAAAAAAATTATATTATATATATGTATTTTTTAAATAAAAAGACTATAATCTATTAATTAATTCATTAACAAACCCAATAACATTATGATTATTTTAGCCCATTAAACTTTATCTAATAGCCTATTAATATTTTAAATAATTTAGCCCAATAAAGACTCAACGAATTAGCGATGAAAATTATTAAAAACTATGTACTGGAGAATATAAATTATGAAGACTTGATTGATAACTTTGCTTCCAAAAACGCTATGAGAGCCTCCCTATTCGCTTAATAAGTAAATTAAATCATGTTGTTACAATACTTTGGTTTTTTTTATTGTCATAAAAAGTATCATTGTATTATAAATTTTTATATACAAGTTATTCGGTTTAGATTTTTTTATATGTTGTAGTATAGGGGACCTTTTTTGTTCTCGCATCGGGCCTAGAGTCCCTGGAGAATTCTCGGGGCCGGCCCTGCTTTAATATAAACTTTATTTTAAACTAACAAAGGTCAAGATTGGGGTTTATAACTTTGTGTATATTTGTTTTATAAAACTCAAAATATAATATTGTGACATTATTATTTTTTTTAGATTTCAATATAAAATGTATTCTAATTAGGCTGTATCTAAATTTGATTTTCTTTTATAATTTTATGTATATAACATTTTATAAAATTCTAAATATACGATTGTAAAATTATTAAATTTTTATATATTTTAATATGAATTTTAGTCAAAACCTAGAAGTATCAATGTTCACAAGGTTTAACAATTCCTGCGGCACCAAACACAAAATTCTACTAGTTTGTGATTATAATTGACTTGAAAAAAGATGTGCCATTGGGATAAAATATCAATTTAAACGCACTGAAATTATATTTTTAAAAATTAACTAATATAACTAGATTATGTTTCTACAAAATATTGAATGCTAAAACGTTTTAATAAATGACCCCATACTCGTTGTTTCTTTTTTATGTTGTTTGATCTCAGTCTCGGGTCGTTTAAGTCTGGTTGAGGCCGGTTTGTCCTTGGCCCATATCACCCATGTACATTTTACATTTTAGATGGTACATGAATTCCAAAGTCAATAAATTTATTATGAAATTATAGTGTTTGTGTTATAACAATTAAATTGGACTATAATCATATTGACATATTATATTATAGCAATAAAATGATGAAATCTTATTATATATAACAATAAATGTTTATTTTATAGTGTATAAAGATTCATAAAATGCACAATATTGGTAGATCCAAAAGAAAGATGAATTTGATATTTCATGGACTTGTCATCCTCACAACGCTATCATTTTGCTTTGCTTCCCGCCCGAACACAGTTTTTTTGTAAGGATGTATGTCACCAACGCCATTGATGATAATATTGTAGTTCATGTCTCTGGTAAAGATGGTAAAGATGATCAAGGAAATCACACACTACCTTTTGATGAAGAGTTTGATTGGAAGTTTGGGGTAAAACTCGGTACCCATTATAAAGGTGAATTTTGGTGGGGATCAAAGTATGCATCTGTTGGTCTTTATAATCGTCACATTTCTAGTTCTTGTTTTAATGGGGACATTTTTCGTACTCAAAGATGTTACTGGTTAGTACGACCAGATGGGTTTTGGTATCATGAACATAGTGATACATTTCCTGATGAGTGGACAAGACGCGCCATTTGGTAGAACATGTAATCGATATAAACTAGATAAATAAACATGATATTTTGTAAATCGAATTCACTTGGTGTACTACTTTAGAGTTTCGAGTTTTATTTGTGTGTTTAATATATGCGTGGTAGGTTTGCCATTGTTCTCTTCTTTTGATTTATAATGAAATATTGATTAGAAAAAAAATGAAATTCGCTTGAAACAACCTAAACTTCTTTAGAAAGAAAGTTATCAATGGAATCTACTTTTCATTTTTGAAAGTGTACATGAAACAAGATAAAAGTGCATTTGCCCGGTGCGTGGACAAGACGCGCCACTTGGTAGAACATGTAATCGATATAAACTAGATAAATAAACATGATATTTTTGTAAATCGAATTCACTTGGTGTACTGCTTTAGAGTTTCGAGTTTTATTTGTGTGTTTAATGTATGCGTGGTAGGTTTGCCATTGTTCTCTTGTTTTGATTTTTAATGTAATATTGATTAGAAAAAAAATGAAATTCGCTTGAAACAACCTAAACTTCTTTAGAAAGAAAGTTATCAACGGAATCTACTTTTCATTTTTGAAAGTGTAGATAAAAACAATGTAAAGTGCATTTAGAATATAACTAGTTAGCAAAATTTAACATAAAAGTGCAAAATTTCTTTTCTCAATTAATTGTTACAATGATTAATCTTTGTTGGTCCACTTGATCGATATAACAATACACTTGATTGATAAATACAAATAAATCCCACTGATAACACAGATATCAATGATATTTGTGTAAAATATAAATCAAATAATATAAAAATATGGATGAACAATGATGAACACCCAAGAACATCAAATAAACCCTTGTTTGATCTGAATTTGATTGCTAAAGATATTACAAAGTGAAAGCCCCTCAATCAATGGCTCATTCAAAACTCACCCAAACCTAATTGTCACTAATCTATATATAGTGATAATATTCACTAATGACATATTTAGCCCCTAGACTTAGACAATTAGAGAAATTATATAAAAAACATAAAAATGACTTAAACATAAATAAATATATTTTGTTAACACAAAATATATTTATTATCAATAAACTCCTAGTCATTTATATCTTCAACGTCTCATCTCGGTTCTTCGTCTCGAACGCGTCTGTTTGACTATTCGGATGACTTTGACAGTGACATTGACATTTGTTGACTTTGACTGTGTTGAGAATATAGACTATCATTTTCAAACCCAACAATACTCCCCCTTAGTCTATCATTATCAACGTCTTGTATCGTGATGAGCACCGATAAGTCAACCATATAATGATCTTCAATCTCCCCCTAGATTGATGATCTGTTACTGAAGATCTTTCATCTTACAGGCTCCCCCTTTTTGTATGCTCCCCCTCTTCGTGTGCATTCTTTGTGAATGATCAGGAATAGCTTTTTCAACTCTCTATTCTTGAGTGCTTCAGAAGATGTAGGAGGAGGAATCCTAGCTAGGTATCTTCTGCAAACTTGAAGAACAGGTTCTCTGGTCAGGTACTTTGCTCAGCAGATGATCGGCCATCATATGAAGCAAAAATCTACAACATAATCACAAACACACTCTCGTAACTTCCTGTTAGATCATTTCAGTTAATAAATAAACCCGTGTTTATCTGAGTGTGCACTTACCCGTGAAATGCATGTGAAAATGATAACATTTTAATAGAATAATGTGGAAGACTTGAAATAATTTGAAATGAAAAACCACCATTGTATTTCTTTTATTTTATTTTATTTTATTTTATTTTTTTATTTTACCCAAGAATAAATTTGATCATGAGATCACATTCTCAAGATATACTTAAGCATAAAGATGTATTTAAACATCGACAAGTTAGTGAGATCACACTGATACAGAGTCTGATCATACTTTTAATATTTTGATAGCCAAAAACAGTTCAAGAATGATTGTTGGTATATTTGTCCAATTTAAACCCATGCCTTATTCTTTTCAACGAGTGACCTGCAACTGATTTTATTATGTTTTAGGTTCGATTAGAGAAGCTCAGGTAACTTGGTTCCCAGAGACATCCGGCAAAGAACTTATCCCATCATCAGGGCTTATTGAGTAATATGATAAATGCTGCTTGATTTTTTGAGTTTCAACAATGATCTTAAATTAAGAATGACTGTGCAATTTGGGGAACGATGATGAGAGCTCCAGGTCTATACTTACGTATAACAGAGGAGATGATCATCTGAGCGTGCTGATGAGAGCTTCAGGTCTATACTTATGTATAACAAAGAAGATCATCACTCCAGGTCAATGTTCACACATAGCAGAGGAGATAAGCACGAGATATAACTCTGAAGAGCTAACGAGAAGCACCAATTCAGAGACAAGGTGATGGGGAGATTTTGAAAATGTCAAAGCAGAGATTTTAAACTCTCAAACCCATTTTTAATGAGACTTGTAACTTTGTGCAGGCCGAGATGTCATGGAAATGATCCTTATCACCGAGTTCTAAAGCTTTAGTTAGGCTGTAGAATCACTGTTTACTTTGTTTTCAGGCTGAGCCTACCATCATATCATATAATGAAACTGTCTTTTGAGATTTTAGAATTTTAAGTGACACAGACATCTACATCAGTTACTATCATTTCTCAAAGATACAAGTCATGCAACCAAGCATACAAAGAAAACATACTATCATTTCTCAGTCATCCAAATCAAGTTCTTAGTTCCCATTTCAATTATACTAGCAAAGAAAGTCTTCCAAATTATACTAGCAAAAAGATGCGAAATAAAGTACCAAGAAAAGTACAGTGATTGTGAAGTGTGAACTGTAATAGGGCATATAAGTATCCAAAATATGGATGAGATACCAAAACCATAACCAATTTGTTTCGCTTCAAATTTGACTGAGGAACATTCTCTATCGGTAAAAATGGATTACTAAGAGTTCTCCTGAACTATTCCTGCACTCATTAACAGATTACCAGGCCATCGTGGTCCTGGGAGTTCCTTTTTCATCAGTGTACATAACCTGCTTTAGCACACACCCTTTTAAAAAATCATTCATTTCTTTAACCTTTTGTTTTAATCTCCAAATTTGTTTATCTTCAATTACTTTAGATTTGAAAGAATTGAATTTGAAAATCATTCTCTTTCTAAGACCCTTAGGTTGAGATTTTGATTTTGAAACATTACTCCTTTTCATCTTTGAATCATGTGAAACAGGCTTCACATGAGAAGGTTTGGATAGATTGTTCTTCATCTAACCATTCAAGGATATGTGCTTTTTACTTTTTGAACCAGAGAAGCAACCTGTGCCCCAAGCCTGTCTTTGAATTTGAGGGCACTTCTTTAAGCACATGACCTTCTTTTCCACATCTAAAGCAAGCCTTGAAAGGCTTTTGGTTCTTTGTTGTCTCGGGAAAGCAGGAATGGGTGGAGCCTGCTTGGAGGTTGTTGCTGCTTGTCGACAACCTTGAAGCTTCTTCTTTCGGATATCAAAAGATTGAACTTTTTGAGACTTTGTCAATGTGGATTTCGAACTGGGCTGTGATTTGATGTGTGATGTTCTAGGAGATGAGATCTGAACATTCTTCTGAGAACACTTTTGTATGAAAGGTGACTTGGTAGACTTGGAGGCAGATTTGTGGCGAGCTTGATGGATAGCAAATGAAGATGGTGAGTGCTTCTACTGAGATTTAGAGGAACTACTGATTTGTTTAGCATTTGAGATGAGATCCGTATAGATCTTGATTCAAATTTTGGAAGCATTTGAGACTTGACAACTTCAGGTGACTTAATGATTTTTGATTCATCATCTGAGCTTGTCCAGTCTTGTACACATAAGTCTGCTTCCAACAGATATTGATTGATACCACTTGTTGAGTTCTAATTGTCTGACGATTCCACAGCTGTTCCTTCTTTGACAAACCTAACAGGAACAAAAGAAGGGATGTTACCTTTAAATTTGGTAAAGAAGTTATGGGAAACACCTGATACTGGATTTGAAGCATCAAGGGTGGAATTATCATTTTGCTTAGCAGATCCTTATTTGATGAGTCCCAAACCTACAGGAGAATCATATTCATCTTGAACCTCTTTGTGATTAATGATGCTTAAACTTGCATGTAGACTGTTAGTATCTGCAACTTCAATTAAATCATTAGATGGATGAGGTTGAGGCATAGGAGAGTAACAATGAGTGCTAGGAGGAGGATAAACATATGAAGTTTCACCACATCCCACACCCGTTTTGATTCTAGCTCCCACTTGCTTACAGAATAGTTCTTCCTGTTTCATCCCTGATATCATCCATTTATCAAGTTTAGTTTTAAGCTTGCTAGTCTCAAATTCTGCTAATATGACACGTTCGCTCAAAACATTAATCTCGACATTCTTTTCTAAAAGATTTCTTTTTAAAAAATCATTTTCTTTTAAAGCTACTTTTAGTTTGATAAAATATTTGGACTCATTGATTTTAAGTTCTTTGTTTATTTGTTTTATTCTTTTTCATTTTCTAACAATAATCTATTAGCTTTATAAACTCCAAATAAACAAATTTTGCAGGGAGGAGAACACATGTCTTGAACAACCTCATAAGGAAGTCCCATAACTATCTATTCAGCAGCTAGGGCTTTTTCATATTGACAGACAGGAGTGTTCTTTTTGTATTATTCCTCCTCAACAGCTCTCTTCTTAGCTTCTTCAGCTTCAACTTCCTCTTGCTTTCCTTCATCCTGAACTTTACACCAACTTGCACAATCACCAACATCACCAACACTCTCACCTTAAGTGTCACACTTGCATTCTTTGAAAGGATCAAAATCCTCAACAGAATCCTCATCACTGTTTACCACCTCAGCCATCAATGCATGGTTGACTTCTTCTTTAGTTTCTTTGATCTCAACACTTGAAGATACACCACCATACATGGATTGATTGTACTCTTTCATTTCATATCCACATCCAATGACTTCAGCTTGTTGATAACATCCATGAGTTTGTAGTCAGCAAAATTTCTTTCTGGTTTAATAATCTAACTTATGGACTCCACTGTGGAGGAAGAGATTCCAAAAGTTTTGTGACTTGTTCATGGTTCCCCAGTTGGTCATCATACTTCTTAAGGTTGCTTGCCACCATTAGAAATCGATCAACAAAATCAGATATCTTTTCATCTTTCATGGCTGCAAAAGAATCAAACCGACTTTATGCCGATATTAGATTATCAGATTTGAAGGAATTAGGGACGTCTGAAAGAGCCATTTTTGACATGATCAGAAATTAATTTCGCTGAAATTTCACTAATTTCGCTGTCAATTTCGCTCGCAATTCGCTGGTAGTTTCGCTAGTATCTTCGCCAGTATTTCGACAGCAGTTTCGCCCTGCAGTGGCATGCTGATGCTAGTTTCGCAGGGTAGTTTCACCTAAAACTAGTTGAACTTTCGTTCAGAAATCAATTTGGCAACAATTTCGCTGGGTTTGGCACATAATACCATGAACTTCGTTCAACGCATGTACTTTCGCAGGGACGAAGAAACCAGATTCAAAACCAAGAACTGCGTAGTTTCACTGAAAGAACTCTAGTTTCGCCAGCGAAACTATGTAGTTTCGCTGAATGAAAATGTAGTTTCGCTGGACGAGCTGTAGTTTCGCCCGACGTATCTGAACTGCTTTTTCAGCACGAAATCAAGTGAAATTCATCCAAATCTCAATGAATTTGAGATCTAATGATTTCTAAAGCTTCCCATATCAAAATTGAGCAATCCTCAATCAATTTCCATGTCCAAAACACGTAGATCAGATCGAAATGAATGGAATAGTGACTTTGAACTAGAAACCAAACAAAACCCAAATAATCAAGAGCACAATGGCTCTGATACCATATTATTGGTCCACTTGATCGATATAACAGTGCAATTGATTGATAAATACAAACAAATCCCACTGATAACACAAATATCAATATATTTGTGTAAAACACTATAAAAATATGGATGAATAATGATGGACACCCAATAACATCAAATAAACCCTTGTTTGATCTGAATTTGATTGCTAAATATATTACAAAGTGAAAGCCCCTCAATCAATGGCTCATTCAAACTCTCCCAAACCTAATTGTCACAAATCTATATAGAGTGATAATATTCACTGATGACATATTTAGCCCCTAGACTTAGACAATTAGAGAAATTATATAAAAAAATAAAAATGACTTAAACATAAATAAATAAATTTTTTTAACACAAATATATTTATTAACAATAAACTCCTAGTCATTTATATCTCAACGTCTCGTCTCGGTTCTTCGTATCGAACGCGTCTGTTTGACTATTAGATGACTTTGACAGTGACATTGACATTTGTTAACTTTGACTATGTTGATAATATAGACTATCTTTTTCAAATCCAATAATCTTATTTATTAATATATTATTATACATGTTATTATTTATATTTGATCATAAGTTAACGCTTTCTTGCTTTTGTTATGTTTGTTCACTTAGGAAAAACGAGGGCATGGGTACAGTCCCAGAAAAGTTTGAGGTGTACTATGGAAAGGTCGTAGGCTATATATTGGAGGCTTTTGGATTAGGGTTTAATTATCACTCATTCGCTCATCTCTTTCTCTTGAGAAGCTCTCTTTGTGTGTTCATATGTTGCTACTACTAATCTTGTTGAATATACATAATATTTTAGGCAGATTGCTTCTGGTCAGGAGTCATTAATATGTATTTTCTCATCTTGTTGATGATAATTGTCTTGTCGTTATCTTATTTTTGTTCATGTTATTATTGATTCATCATTTTATACATTGATTATTAGATATATTTATACATGTTTACAAGGTATTGGAGCTTTAAGGTTTTAGTATTCGTGATCTTCCCCAGATATTCTCTGATTCAGAATCTAGGGTTTCTTACACTCATAAACTTTATCGATAGTTGACTCTGATGAGTCATATTTTTTAATCATGTAGCAATTGAGATCATGAAGTATTCTGACTCAAAAACTCTCAATCATGATGTATTCTAGGGACTGGATTTTTTTGGGCTATTAACATGCCCAAATTGGGTCTTCCTAAGCTCCCTCTAGAATGAATAATCTAGGGATAAATCCTAGATCTGGTTGACGATTAGTCTTCTGCCTCTGAATCTGTAACACTAAGTTAAGGTTACAAGATCTGAGGCCTACTTTGGAGTACCCTAGGTTGGACACCCTTCTAGGGAGATCGTTTCATCTCTATCTTTATTTTTTATTCTCTGCATTCATCTTTATTAGTATTATTATTATTATATTATTATTATTATTATTATTATATTATATTATTATTATTATATTATTATTATTATTATTATTATTATTATTATTATTAGGCATTTCTAGCTAGGTTAGGGGCTAGGTAGCACCGGAACGGGTGCGGGAACGGTACGGGTACTAGGAACGGCAAACATCAAAAATTCTGGTTACTGGTACGGCTAAGGTATGTCCAAAAAATATAAAAAAATAAAATATATCAAACAATTTCCAAAATAGACACTAAAGTATTAAAAAATTCCAAAAAAAATTCCTCAAGTAATTAATTATCAATTAGCAAATCATTTCACATCCCGGTTCATCTAGTGTGAGATTGGCAACCTCCAAAACCCTACATCTTCCATTGAATCCAAGCATCTCCACTCATGTCCCACATCTTTACAGCATCATTTGGATTTCATGACAAAAGTCGGAGATTATTGTGGATGTAAACCAAGTCTTGAGCACGACTTATAGTTAATCTGTTCCTCCTAAGCGACTGAATAAATGCATAAGTACTCCAATCACGCTCAGCATAAGAAGAAGAACTAGGTTTTCCAAGTAGTCTAAACGCCAAAGTCTGGAGGAAACGAGTGTGAGCACCAAAGTTAGCCGACCAATTCTTGGGTTCCATACTAGCCATTTGTGAAATGCTTGTTAAATCCTCAAAAAGGCCACTCTTCATTGAAAACATTGCCTATTCATTAATAACTTTCTTATTCTCATCTTTATTAGGAAACAACCTTTAAAACATTTAATCCTTTCTTGTGAAATTTCTCCAATCTCTATGTGGAGCAAGTCTTTTAGAATCCTCTAGTAACCATTCATCACTATAACATCTACAACATTTAAAAGTGAAAACATAAGTAAATAATATAAATCAAGCATATAGTTTACAATCATATACCTTGGATTTAAAGAGTGAGTTAAACAATGTAGGGGAGTGTTATTCTTCACCCATCGAGCCACTAAAATATCATGCACAACATCATAAAAGATACTTAAATCAGATGTCGAACGTTTTTCTTTCTTGTAGATCTCAATCTTCACTTTCTCAATCATCAATTATCGAATCCCACATCTCATAGACCAAGTGTAAACATAGCTTTTCGGTGTCACAAACTCTAATTATCTCATATGTAAGTCCAGTGAAACTAAGAATATATGATACTTTTTCCCACCATTCATCATCAAAAATATTTTCTTTAATGAAGCATGCTTTACAGTGTCATCTTCTCTGTAAGAAGACCATTCTTCGCTTATGACCATAGATTTAAGACACCTTTTGATTACTTTTAATCTTTTAAGCATCATAATGATGGAGGCTAAACGAGTATCCATAACCGAAAGAAGTCTAAGATGAGTAACTTGCTGAAATCGAGACTCTCATGTTATGATTCATGATGAAATTTTTATTGCAAGCTCATCTCCATGAACTTCTTTTATCCATTTGCACTCTTCATATGTTGTTTCATTTGTTTCCACATTCCTTAGGAAATGAATATTCTTCAAAGCAAGATTAAGTGTATGAACAACACATGATGTCCGGTAGATATGAGCAAACTGACTCTGTATAATCTCTCCAGCCGCCGCCTTAGAATTTGCTGCATTTTCAGTAATGATTTGCATAATTTTTTGATGACCAATTTCACTAATGACTTCTTTCATCAAATCCGTAATAAAAAAGCAATATTTTACTTCCCCAAAACAATTAACTGCCTAGGACCATAACCTGAGGTAGCCATGAAATTTATTAGAGGCTTTCTTTTAGGGTCACTCACAATAGTCACACCTTTTTCTTTCCATGTAGACCTAAGTGGTTCCAATAGCCTAAGAACATTATCTTTTTCTTTTGGGAGTAAGGTTGTTCTAAGCTTATTGTAACCAAGAGGGACATAACCATTAAATTTGTTGTTAGTAGTAAACTGAAAAGCCCTTTCATAGTAAGGATTTATTGCAAGATTAAAAGGTAAACCTCCGGTACAAAACATCCTAGCTATTTCTTGATCCAGTTGGTCTTTAACTTCAACAACAAAAGCTATTTCAATAGGGTTTGAAATACCTTTTCTTTTCTTAAATCCAACACCATATTCACATAGCAACCTGACTTCTTTTGCTTTTGACTTGGCTTTCTTCTCTTCATGTGCGTCTTCCTCTCAAGTTTGTCATCGTATGTTGCTTTCTACCAAATACTAATCCCAAGACCTATATGATCCAATGTTCCATACAAGTTATAATTTATAAACATACAATACAAATCAATGAATCATAGAATATGATAGTATGATACAATAAATGATTATAACCTTTTATACCAAGTAATTGTACTTTAACCTTTGAATATGATCCTTGTCTGATTTCACTGTAAAGGTTGCACTTAAATTTTCATGTTACTCCATTATCTTGCTTTTTCGATTTTAGTCACATACTCCCATAATGGAGGTTCTTCTACTGATGTTGATGATCCTTGTGTTTCTTGAGAAGCCATAATCGATTGAAGGCTTCTACACCCGTAAAAAGTTGTTTCCCTTTTTCTGCACTTCTTGTTCAGCTTATGACACCTAGACAATAAACGTATTGATGGTAAACGGGGCTTTGTGTGACCTTTTATATCTTTAAGTTACTAAAAAAAGTAATTTTTTTAAATGTTCATGTGATTTTGTGGCGTGGCGTGGGGTTTGTTATGTAATAAGTGATCATATGCGATATTTCGCGTGTTATCAAGTTATGTTGAGTTACCTTGACATGATGAATGATTAAGAAGGGTTTAAAGGTTGTTTTAGGGACGTGAAATAGTGAGGATACGTTGTGTAAAATGGTGAGTTAGTTTAGGTTTTAGAATGAAAAAAATGGATGGATTACGAAGATCAAAGTGTAGGTGTGTGTGTGTGTGTGTGTGTTATTACATTGTGTTGTGATGGTTGTTGTAACTTGATCTAGATTGATGCCCGGACCTCCAAGGGCTGGAATTTTAAGTATTTTTAGTGTGTAAAGTGTTGGGACAACAAGGTGATTCAAAGAGGAAGATGTAAAGAGTGTTTTGCATGACGTGAAGAACAGAATGATGTGTATAGTGGGTGTGTGGGTGTTCCAGTCCAAGTAGGGGAAAGAAAGGGGTGCAAGTGGATCCTTTTATCTTGGATTCTACAAGATTATCTTGTTTCATGAGATATTTTGGTAGGTAAATAAAGCAACTAAGATTTTTACAAGATTTTGGGTTCATCCATGACATGTATTGGATTGGATTGGATGAAGGGGAGGTGATGGTTGACTATTTAGGATTATTATAGGATTTTCCATCTTAGATTAGGATTTTTCACTATATTTGGTAAATATATGCATGCATGGAAGTATATATAGTCATATGTGTGTGTATGTAATTGTATGTGTATATATCATAAGTATGTTTGTCGTATGCATATATGCATATATGTGGCATGTGTGTCGTGAAATAAATAAATAAATAAATATATATATATATATATATATATATATATATATATATATATATATATATTATATATATATTATATTGTGTGTGTGTGTATATGTATGTATATGTATATGTATATTTATATGTATATGTATATGTACGTGTATATGTATGTGTACGTGTATTTGTATGTGTACGTGTATTTGTATGTGTACATGTATTTGTATGTGTACGTGTACGTGTACGTGTACGTGTACATGTACGTGTACGTGTATGTGTACGTGTATGTGTACGTGTATATGTACGTGTATATGTACGTGTATATGTATGTGTATGTGTATGTGTATGTGTATGTGTATGTGTATGTGTATGTGTATGTGTATGTGTATGTGTATGTGTATGTGTATGTGTATGTGTATGTGTATGTGGGAGGAGGATCAAATACATACAATATGTAGCCTAAAAGCAGTAGGAACCAATACGATTACGTCACATGTCATATGCATTAATTCTTTATCAAGGGTATAATTGTCATATACAAATTAGGTTGTTTATGGAAATTTCTAAAATCATGCTACCATTTATTTATATATTATTTTTTAAATGATAGTCATATGTGATTAATATATTAAAGTTGTAACAATAATATGTTTAATATTTATCAAATATATTCATCAAAATATTTACTTATTTTTAACAAGTAGCATAATACATAGATATAAAGTAGCACAACATATATCCAAAATAGCATGATTAAATGATATTTTATTAGGTGCTATTAAATTTCATATAGCAATGATTTTAAGTTTTGTCTTATCATACTATTCATTTTTATAGATGTTGTGTTTAGTTATATATGCTATGTTTGATTTTAATTTTTTTATGTTTTATGTTTGAGTTATATGTGCTATATTCAATTAGTTATATTATTATGCTTAATTTGTTAGTTATGTGTACTATGTTATATGTGTTATGTTTAATTTTTTAGTTATACGTATTATATTATGTTGGATCATATGAGGCTGGTGCAACCAAAACAACACTTAGAACAATTTTGTGTACAAGTTGAAGAAGTATTCCGAAGACAAAACTACTCTTCCCAGCTATGTCAAAGATCTTCCGAAGCATTATGTCTGAAGGGCTTCTGGAGGAAAAACTAAGTCTTTCGAGACTAAATAGTTTTCCTTCCGAAGTATATGAAGAACTTCCAAAGGATAGAACAAAGTCTTCCGAAGACCAAGCAGTTCTCCTTCCGAAGTATTCACACTTAGAAGATCCAAGATAAAGTCTTCCGAAGAATAAAGTCATAAAGACCTGTAGAAGATTTGAAAGAAGTTGTTTCTTCCGAAGTATAAGTGGCCTCGGAAGAACTTATTCTTCCGAAGCTATTTAGCTTCGGAAGAATCAACTATGAACCAGTGGACAAAAGTATGGTCTGTCTGATAGACTCTGATACACTGCATGGTGTTTTTCCTAACCCATGTAGTTGACCATACTTTAGTCCACTGTTCACCTTTTCAACTTAGTACAGATACCATTCTTAGTAGGTGCCAAAAGGTAAGTCATGGACCTGTCATGACTACCTTATCTAGGATATTATTTTATCTTAGATACTTTACTTCTAGCAATGTAGTATTTGTCTAGTAGTAGATTCCAGCTGGTTTTCCAAGTATAACCGGCTATAGATAGTAGTATATATAGTTTCTCATTATAACTTATGTAGCATGAGCTTAAGAGTCTTGTAATACTGAGTTAAGAAGTAATATATACAAGTATCTTGAAAACCATTCTCTTGTTCATTAACTTCGTATATTATTATCAACTTTAGTTTGAGATTCTATGTTTCATCGATCAAGTGAGACTTAGTGAGTTATGTGTTTAGAGTCAAAACCGATCCTGCAATTGGTATCAGAGCTTCAGGCTCTTGATTGTGAGATCTAACCATCCCAAATCACCTTTGTTTCTTTACACTCACTCACCCACCTCACTTTAATGGATCTTAACCAGAAATTTTCTGAGTTCAAAATGGGAACCATGACCAAGGCTCCTATCATCACTCCTGATGATTTTAGAACTTGGTGTAAACGTATTGAAGGGCTCATCAAATACCAACATAGCCGCATATGGAAATCTGTCACCCATGGTCCTTACGTTCCTAAGGTAGCAGCCCCAGCGGGTAATGGTGCCATGATTGAGAAGGCCATTAAAGACTACTCTGATAAAGACTTCAAGAAAATAGACGTTGATTGCAAAGCAATGATTGCTCTTCCAACAGCCATACCAAACTCCATAATGGTTGGCTTTTAGCATTACGAGTCAGGCAAAGAACTCTTTGATTCTTTGAAGCTAATGTACTCTGGTTCCACTGAATCCAAGGAGACCAAGAAGGATGTACAAACTTCACATATATCGTTGGTGAGACCTTGATCCAACAATACTTCAGGTACATGAACTTGATCACCTCTCTTCAGTCTATGGGAGTGGATCTTTAGAAGAGAGACATCGTAAGGAATTCATGAGTGCACTTCATCATGAATGGACTTTCTATTATGTTTCTATCAAGAGAACTGAGAATCTTAACACTCTCACCATGACTGAACTTTATGGAATCCTTGATGGATACCGTATGGAAATGGAGACTCAGAAAAGCCAGCAGATGAACTGAACCTCAAATCCTGTTGTCAGCAATGCTTTACATGTTGCTGAAGGATCAAGACAACCTCAGCTGTACCTAAACTATTCTTAATAGCCATCATCTTCCTCTAGGACATACATCACTTTCCCTGAGACACCCAGGTCTCAACAGGCTCAACATACTCCATTTCAGGATAATTGTGCCTTTGTCTCAAGAAGTGAACACTCTAGAGATTTTTAATTCTGCTTTGATGATCTAGAGTGCTTTAGCCCAGATGACATTGAGTACATGGATATTGTCCAACAGATGGCTCTCCTAACCTACAGAGCAAAGAAGTTCTTCAAAAGAACAGGAAGGCGGTTCCCTCAGAATCCAATCAATAGCAAATTTGGATTTGATAAAAGCAAAGCCAAGTGTTACAACTGTAACCAGCTTGGTCACTTTGCTAGGGAATGCAAACCTCCAAGATCCAATCCTAGAGCAACTCAAGCTACCCAACATCCTACCATCTCAAGGTCTGCACCAAAACCTGCTGAGCAACAAACTACGGCTATTGCTCAAGAAGTTGACCGGAGCTTCATGGTGCAAGATGTCACTCCTGCTCAAGCACTCATGGCTGGAACTGAAGACAATAACGTATGTGAAAACCTCTGTATTCCATCTTGTATTGCTAAGGTTAAACTTTATCAGGATTACAACAGGGAAATTAAATCCGATATTGAGTCCTTGAACATCCTAAAATCTGATTTCAAGAAAGCAGAATTTGACTATAAACTCAAATTAAAGAGTTAGAGAAAATTGTTTTCTATTTAAAACATGAACATACAAACTACAGGACTCGAATAAAGGATTTAATTTCTAAGTTAACTGAGGCTCAAGCCCAGCTAGTAATAGCTGAGGCTAAAGCAAAGAAGTATGCTATTGAAGTGCATAACTTCAACACCATCATTGCATCATCCTCCCACTCAAAGGTGTGTTATCAAACAAAAGTGGGTTGGGAACCACTGAAATTGCTCCACCACACTCTTATGTGTCTGTTAGATAGCCAAGATGTGGCACTCATGATCAAGAGGTTCCAACTGTTGACCCACTACCCAACGAGCAAAAGAATGATGCAACTACGGTGACCACCACAGGGAAGAATAAGGTAGAAAACCTCATTTCCACCGCTGATGTCCTACCCCTTACCACCAAAGAGAGAAAGAACAAAATCAAGGAAGCAAAGAAAACTGCCAAGAAGGCGACTGAGTCTTGGATGAAGATAGATCCCAGACAAAAAGGTGTATTCATTTCAGCCGGATTCCAAGTGGTTGGAAACTCTGACCCAGGAAAGGTGTGTAGTACCAGCATTCCTATCCAACTGAAGGATCAGAAGTTAAAAGGGAAAGTTGTTGAAGAAAAGGAGTGCAAGAACCAACAGCCATCACACCCCATCAAGAGTAACATTGAGTGCATAATCTGTGGTCTGCATAACCACATGGCTAAAGATTGTTACTACAATCCTTCAAGCACACATTATGCAACCAATGTTAAAAGAGAAGAAGTCAAGGAAGGTTTCACATTTGGACCTTATCACATGGTCCAAGTGAAAAGGAAAGGAAAGTTGTTTCTGAAGCTAAGTTGGTTTCGGAAGAAAATCATTCTCCCGAAGAAAAAATAACTTCGAAAGACAAGCCGAAGAACAAACAAAGGAACAAAAGGAATCCTTTGAAATCTTTCGAAAAGAAAGTAGTCTCGGAAGAAGGTCATGCTGCTCAATCCTCTTTAGGATCATCTACACTGGTCAACCATAGGATGGTATGGAAGAACAAAACAGATGCTGCAGCAAGTACCTCTTCCTCACAAACACAAATTGAACCCACTTGCCTATACTTTGGTTCAATTAAATCATCTACATTGGAAGAACCCAAGACCAACAAGGCTTGGGTTTCCAATAGTAACTAATCATCTCACTTCATATGCAGGGACATCCACATGACAAGAATGAAAATATATGGATTGTGGACAGCGGATGCTCCAGGCACATGACAGGGAACAGATCTCTTCTTCAACAATTTGAACATTTTGATGGAGGTCCTGTTCAGTTTGGAGGTGAAGCCGGAGGATACATTTCTGGTAGAGGTAATGTATCCAATGGTAAGTTAAAAGTTGACAATGTAAACTTTGTCAGACAACTTGAACATAATCTGTTAAGTGTTTCTCAATTCTATGACCAAAAGCACCAAATTCTTTTCACAGAACATGAGTGCATTATTCTCAAACCCGGGACGACAATTCCTCAGGAATTGGTGCTTCTTAGATCTCCCAGGAGAGGGGATATGTACAAGCTGGACATGAACAATGTTTCCCCACTGTTTGAAGTATCATGCTTTCTTTCCAAAGCCAATGGTGATGAGTCAACTCTTTGGCATAAAAGAATATGCCATGTTAATTTTAAAACCATGAACAATTTAGTTAAAAATAATTTGGTACATGGTGTGCCTAAGAAGGAGTTTTTCTATAAAGACAACTGTATTGCTTGCCTAAAAGGAAAACAACACAAGGTCACTCGAAAATCCAAAGAAGTTAACTATATCACCACTCCATTACACTTATTGCACATGGATCTTTTTGGTCCCACAAGTATAATGAGCATTGGAAGGAAATCATACTGCCTTGTGATTGTTGATGATTTTACAAGATTCACTTGGGTATTCTTTTTAAGAACTAAAGATGAAACAGCTGAAACTTTAAAATCTTTTATTCTTAAAATTGAAAATCAAAAGGATCACAAGGTGAAAATCATTAGAAGTGATCAAGGAACTGAGTATAAGAATCAAGTTCTTGACTCATTCTGTAACTCAAAAGGGATTGCCAGACAATATAGTGCTCCTAGAACTCCTTAACAGAATGGTGTTGCTGAGAGGAGGAACATGACACTTACTAAGGCTACAAGAACAATGTTAGCTGATTCAAAGCTACCTCTAACTTTCTGGGCAGAGGCAGCCAGCACTGCATGTTATGTGCAAAACAGAGTTCTCATTGTTCAGCCTCATGGGAAGACCCCTTATGAGATATAGAACAAGAGGTTGCATTTCTTAGGTCCTTTGGTAGCAGGTGTACCATACTCAACACAAAGGACAATTTAGCAAAATTTGCTGAAAAGTCTGATGATGCTATCTTTGTTTGATATTCCTCCACCTCTATTGCTTATAGAGTATATAATATCAAAACTCAACAGTTTGAGGAATCATCCAACATTGTTGTTAATGAGCACACTCCTTGTGTTAGAGGGAATGGACCTGAATACATTTTTGATTTAGAATTGTTTCCAAACTATTCTAAACCATCTTGTGAGAATGTTTCAGTTGGAACAGGAACTCAAAGTGACCCATACAAAGATCAACTATTTAATCTACCCAGACTTATTTCCAGTTCTCCAAGAAGAAATAAAGAATAAGCTCCTACTGCTGAAAGTCCTGAAAGCATGAGTATCTCAGGAAACAAAGGAGCTTCAACAAATTGTTAACTCATTGAGCCTCATAACCCAGAAGTTGACAATTAAAGCACTCAACACCAGGCTGATGAAGACAGTGACATGGAGGAATAGGCAATTGTTGATGCTGCTTCACAGCATACTGACATTGATGTTGTCACTCATTCATTCATTCAGTCCTCATTGAATGAATGTGAGACATCAGCTGGAGAAGGTGTTCGAAGTTCTGAGCAAAACTTCTCAAACCTAGACCTATATATGCAACTAGATGTGATTCCTAGGCTCAGGATACACAACACTCATCCAGCTAAAAATATCATTGGGGTTGTATCAGAAGGTATGAGAACAAGAAGTCAGACCCACAATAGGAATGTATGCTTGTACTCATGCTTTCTCTCTCAAATGGAACCAAAGAAGGTGGAAGAAGCCCTCAAGGACAACAATTGGATTGAAGCTATGCAAGAGGAATTGCTTCAATTCAAGAGGCAAAAGGTATGGAATCTATGTCCTTTGCCACCTGGTCAAGTCCCTATTGGCACCAATTGGGTGTTCAGAAACAAAAGAAATGATAGAGGTTTGATCATCAAGAACAAAGCAAGACTTGTTGTTCAAGGATACACACAGGAAGAAGCATAGATTACACTGATGTCTTTGCACTTGTTGCAAGACTTGAAGCTGTGCGAATCTTCCTTGCTTTTGCAGCATCCAAGAACTTCACGGTCTATCAACTTGATGTCAAATGTGCATTTTGTATGGAAATATAGACAGAGAAGTCTATGTTTGTCAGCCACCTGGATTTGAAGACCCACAACATCCTAACTATTTGTGCAAACTGGATAAAGCTATTTATGGGCTGCATCAAGCACCTAGGCTGTGGTATGAGACTTTGTCTCAGTTTCTCCTCAAAAATGGCTACACCAGAGGCACCATAGACAAGACATTGTTCATAAAGAAATCTGGGAAGGACATGATGCTTGTTCAAGTCTATGTCGATGATATCATATCTGGTTCCTCAAATGACCAAATGTGCAAAGACTTTGAAAGCATCATGAAAAAGAAATTTGAGATGAGCTCCATAGGAAAGATGGATTTCTTTCTTGGGATTCAAGTGAAGCAGATGGAAGAAGGATTCTTTATCAATCAGTCTAAGTATGTCAAGGACATCTTAGAAAGATTTTAGATGAAAGATTGTAAGACAGCCAAGACACCTTAAATCACAATTATGTCCTGATTCCGAGGGGGAGGATACTAATCAGCATCAGTACAAGGCAATTATTGGATCTCTGATGTATCTCACAGCTAGTAGACCTAATATCATGTTTGCAACTTGCATCTGTGCAAGATATCAGGCTGCTCCCAAGGTGTCTCACCTAATTACTGTCAAAAGGATTCTTAGATACCTCAAAGGAGCTCCCAAACTGGGTCTCTGGTAACCTAAGAATAAGGATTTCAATCTCTATGGGTACTCTGACAGTGATTATGGTGGTTGTAACATTAACAAGAAATCCACATCAGGAGGATGTTAATTTCTTGGTGGAAGGATTATTTCCTGGCAATGTAAGAAGCAATCATGTGTCTCTACATCAACTACTAAAGCTGAATACATTGTTGCTGCGAGCTACTGTGCTTAACTGCTATGGATTCAAAATCAGATGTTAGGCTATGGATTCAACTTCATGAATACTCCTATCCACATAGACAACACGAGTTCCATTTCCATTACAGAAAATCCAGTCAAGCACTCCAAGACAAAGCACATTGACATCAGGTATCATTTCATTTGAGATATTCATGAGAAACACTTGATTAAACTAGTAAAAGTTAATTTAAATGAACAATATGCTGACTTGTTCACCAAAGCCTTTGATGAACAAAGATTTAAATACTTAATCACAGCTATTGGGATGATTAACCTTGACTAGTTTATTTTTCTTTTTTTGAAAACCTTTTAAAATGTGTCTTGTTTATGTTGTCTAATTACAATCTAAGCCCTGTTACTAAAGTTTTTCTTCTAAGTGAAAATTCTTCTGAAAAGAAATTTACTCTTGGAAGAGATCTTTATATCTTCCGAAGGTAAATTCCTTCACTTTAGTATTCTCTTACGAAGAATCTTTACCCTAGGAAGCAAATTTGATCATAGATCAAATTTACTTCCGAAGGCTATTAACTTACTCTCGGAAGAAATCTTTTCTCTCGGAAGCAACTTTTCCTTCAGACGAAAACTTTTACTGTGTAACGGAAACCTTTAGGCCCCACTGTGTAAAGATTAAGATTCTTTCGGAATATTTTAAATTATCTACCTTTCAGCCGTACTCGAGTACACTCCCAAACTGTCTTTTCACCTTATCGGCATGGTCTTTTACCCCCAATTTAAAACATCTGACTCTCTTTCTTTACCCTTTTTAGCACCATTGAAACCTAATAATCCCATTATCGTCTTCACTCTCTCTCAAAATTCCTTCAAACCACCATACTTTCTTACAATGGCTCTCAATCCTCAACATAATCAAGTCGCCATCCTTGACTCTTCTAAAGATGTTGACTTTGCCCCCATCATCATTTTTTTGTTTCACTCCACATACTTTACCGCCCTCATCGTAAACCCTACCATATACTCTAATCACATGACCAAATTTTGGGCAAATGATTGTTGTGAAACTCTAAACAAATGAGAGGGTCATCAGGTCGAGAATCAGTGGACAATAGATCATCATTTCTGAATCTACTATCAGGGAGCATCTGGAGCTTCATGATGAAGGCGCCCTGACTGAATTCCCCAAATTTGAGCTAGCAAACACATATACTCAGATGGGATATGGTGGTGATGTGCACAAGTCCACTGTCTATAAGTTTAATTTCTCTTACAACTGGAAATTCTTGTTACACATCGTTCTACACTGCCTATCTAACAAATTAGGGGGTTGGGATCAAATCCCATATGATCTGGGATGCCTAGTCCATGGAATGGTAAAAGTCCTCCACTTCAACTATTCAAGGTTTGTGCTGAACAATTTGCGAGCAAATCTTACCTGGGTTTCATTTTTCATGTATCCCGGTTCATTCAGCATATCATAAACTGTGAACTAGACCAGAGTAGACTACACACACTCTCATGGTCCCACACATGAGGCTGGGCATCTTCAAGACCTTGAAGAAGGTGTCCATCAATTTCATGGGGAGATTCACTAATCTTCTCCTAGGTATTCTTAAGCCAACGGCTCCTGGTGACATCCCTGCAAGCCTAGCAGGCGACGAACCCACACCAGACCTCCCCACTCAAATGCCAACAACTTCTTCCCACCCAATTAAATTTACATACACTAGACACCCCAAGCGAACCCCTGATCAATCTACTTTGATTGATCAGGTCCCCACTATTCACACCAAAAAGGCTAGAGTGGAACTCAGGGCTCCCACTCAGCCAGAGGTCACACCTTCCTCCACCATCAACTCAATATCAGTGTTGAGTCTCCTCAGTCTCAACCTGATGAGCCCAAAACCCAAGCCATTAGCTCTCAGGGTGAGTCCCAACACTCCCCTAAGCAACCAAAAAGAGACAGCCACATCATTGGCACATCTGCTATTACAGAAGAGCCATTAGGAGCTGATCAAGGTCCCGGGTCATTAGAATTAACCCTTCTATCCTTCACTGACCTTTTAATCCAACCTGATGAGGATATTATGTTTCATCAAAGCCATGATGTTGATCTACAATACCTCTCTCAAAATCAACTGAGCCCCATGGAACCTCTAATATCTAGCCAACATCAGATCAGCCAAACTGAGGTGAGTCCAACTAGTGTGGAGGTGACTCATGTAGGCTCAGCCGCCACTACTGAGAGTGTCTCACTGGCCTCTCAGGAAAGTAGTGACATCAGTGATACTGAGTCTACGGCAACCTTGCCAATTGATGTTTCTGAAAAGGACAACAGTAGTGAAGGGTATCCAAGGTGCTGAGAAACCATAACTGGTGATGATGATGAACATGCCAGGCATGTTATCTCATCTCCCTATGATTCTTCAAAAGAAGATAAGGGTAGACTGTAACTCATTATTGAAGGCTTGATTTCTAAAGTCTCAAACCTTGAATCAAAGGTTGACGTTAGAGGACAGGTCGGCCACTCAGCAACTTGAGATTGAATATCTCAAGGCTAAACTAGCTGAGACACAGATTGAGAAGTCTGTCAGGCATGTACCTGTTCAGGTTTCTTTAAGTTCTTCCTCCAGCTCATCTACTTCTCAAGATGATGCTATCAAAAAGGGGGAGAATGTACAGAAACAACATCATGAGGAACCCACTTACCCCATAGCAACAACCTCTCCTGATGCCTTATCTATCTTTTACCCCTAACAACATCACCCTACAACAGTCCTCCCTCAACCAGCTCCCATTACCTTTTAAGTGGACCAAAGGATGCTCACAGATCTCAATAGGTTTCTAACCAAATTTCTGTTGAGCTCCTCCATTGAACAGCCCTCCCCTGATCTAGCTATTGCCTACTTTGGAGCTGAAGAGCTTCAAAGGCTGAATGCACCACCTACCTCTAAAGAGGAAGTTGGTCAACCTAAGGTCTCTACTGAACCCAAGATTAACTTTGAAGGGGATGTATAGACTGATGGCCCAGCAACTGATTTGGATGGGATAGGTGATGCAGTTCTAGTTACTTCCGAGGTAGAAATCCAAGCTGCCGAATGAATAATTGGACTGTCTTCTTTATCCAGTGATCTGTTCATCACAGAGGCAATCCGCGAACTAGCCTTTGAGACTAACAGTGAGGACTTCCTTACAACCCCTCTCTTACAAGAACCACCACCTCAAATACCCTCACTCCAACCTGAATCGTCTGAACCTGAGTTCCCAAAGGCTGAATCTTCCTCTGATCCTAAGGGGAAGAGAAAGCTTACTGCTAAGGAGCTACTAGAAGAGGAAAGATTGGAGAAGCTAAAGAAGAAAGGTAGACTTGATACTGGAAAGTTGTTAGCTGCAAGTAGCAAAGCAGCAAAGGCCGCCCAAGCAAGTCTCAACAATAAAAGGAGGGTGGAAATCATTGACAGACTCATCAGCCTGGGAGTAGCCAATGAAGAAACTCTTCTACTCCCAACTGATGAGCTTATGAAACTAGAAAAGGCAACCTTGCTGAACAAAGAAAAGGAAGAAGTAGCAAGGTTGGCCAAAGAGGAAGAAAGAAGGAAGAAGAAGGAAGAAGCCATGGAAAGGGAGAGGATGGAGAGAATAGCCTTTCTCTATAATAGAGGCTATTCTCAAGAGGAGCTGGCACCTCACCAAAATGACATGATCTTATTTCTTTTTCACAAAGAACAAGATCTAATCAACAAGGAGAGGAGGAAGGCTGCTAGGGAGAGGAAGAAGGCTGCTAGGGAGAAGTTGAGAGAAAAAAGAAAGAAAGAGGAAGAGGGAGAACTTGCGGCTGCCAAAAAGGAGGGAGACAAGGATTGGATGAAATCCTATCTCCGAGCTCACGGCTTTTCCAGCAGGCAAGTGGGTCTCATGTCAATCAAGACCCTACAGCGACATGTCAGCGACATTAAAGTTGACGTTCACTTAGGAAGAAGGCAGGAGGTTGCTCAAACTCCTAGTGTTCAGAGGATGGCACCCAAACCAACACCCAAACCACTACCCAAAACACAACCTACACCGTCTCCCTTCCCGATCAAAATAGAACCTTTCACCCCTGAACCTTCTCCATCAACCTTACCTATACCATCACCCAGCTAACTTTCAAGGAGATAAAAAAGAAGCTCATAAATTGCACAACTCTGAGCGACATCTCTTGTGAGGAAGAGTCCATCCAGCTAACTTTCATTGATGACTCTTCCAGTTTCTTCACAAGAGATGCATTCCTTGATCTTCCTAGAGGAACACTGGACCAAGCTCTTCAACTTCTTGCAACAAATTCAGATACTCTCAATGAAGTAGAGAAGAAGTTAAGAAGAATGATGGTGACTCTGCTGGACACTAGGAAAGGGGACAAACTACCAACAAAACCCCTCTATCCTAGAAAGCAAATTGTCTAGTGGAGGTTCGATGAAGATTCCCACAACTTTGCTATGAAAAGGGAGAATGGTGAAGTTACCAGGGCTGACACTTCATCTCTGCTACATTCTAGCAGATTTGACATTACTGAGTTAGCAGAGAAGCCATTCTCCAATCCCAACAACTCTGAGATATCTGCTCATATCAGAAATCATTTAAGCAGTCTTTATCTAGCCGAGCTTACAAAGAAGGCCAAGATTGAAGAAGAGTTGAAAAGGAGAGCACAGGATGCTGAAGAAGGCACCACCACAAAAGGCAAGACCTTTCTACAGATGGTTGAGGGCTCCACTTTAGATCCTATAGTTAGATGGGAATATGACTACCTTTCCCATCAACCAACTATCTTCAGAGGGATGCAACAAAGAGTACATGTCATTCAAAGCAATCAACTGGATTTATTATCTACAAATGACCGTACAAACTCCTCACCACCACATCCGGAAAAAACAAAGAGACAGATAGATATCTGCTTTCCCTGGTGTTGAAGGCCTTGAAGAGTAAAAGGAAGTGAAGTTTTGGTAGCATCAGCCTAGGGGGAGTTTGTTGGATCATATTAGGTTGGTGCAACCAAAACAACACTTAGAACAATTTTGTGTACAAGTTGAAGAAGTCTTCCGAAGACAAAACTACTCTTCCGCAGCCATGTCAACGATCTTCGGAAGCATTATGTCTGAAGAGCTTCCGGAGGAAAAACTAAGTCTTCCGAGACTAAATAGTTTTCCTTCCGAAGCATATGAAGAACTTCTGAAGGATATAACAAAGTCTTCCGAAGACCAAGCAGTTCTCCATCCGAAGTATTCATACTTAGAAGATCCAATATAAAGTCTTTCAAAGAATAAAGTCATAAAGACCTGTAGAAGATTCGGAAGAAGTTGTTTCTTCCGAAGTATAAGTGGCCTCGGAAGAACTTATTCTTCCGAAGCAATTTAGCTTCGGAAGAATCAACTATGAACCAGTGGACAAAAGTATAGTCTATCTAACAGACTCTGATACACTACATGGTGCTTTTCCTAACCTATGTAGTTGACCATACTTTAATCCACTGTTCACCTTTTCAACTTAGTATAGATACCATTCTTAGTTTGTGCCAAAAGGTAAGTTATGGACCTGTCATGACTACCTTATCTAGGATATTATTTTATCTTAGATACTTTACTTCTAGCAATGTAGTATTTGTCTAGTAATAGATTCCAGCTGGTTTTCCAAGTATAACCGGCTGTAGATAGTAGTATATATAGTTTCTCATTGTAACTTATGTAGCATGAGCTTAAGAGTCTTGTAATACTGAGTTGAGAAGTAATATATACAAGTATCTTGAAAACCATTCTCTTGTTCGTTAACTTCGTATATTATTATCAACTTTAGTTTGAGATTCTGTGTTTCATCGATCAAGTGAGACTTAGTGAGTTCTATGTTTAGAGTCAAAACCGATCCTGCATATTATATGTGTTATGTTTTAGTTTTAGTCATACAATTATGTTATATGTGTTATGTTTGAGTTATATGTGCTATGTTCAATAATATATTTGTTAACTTTATAAGAATTTTAACAATGTATTAATGTGATATTATATATGTTGTATAAAAATTATATGCTATTATATGTATAACACTATCTCATACTATAGTAGCATATTGCTGTAAAAATAGTATATTAGTGTAATTTTAATAATTGTTATTCTGACATTTAATAAGTGTTTTTAACACTAAGTGTTATTTTTATTTTATTAACTCTTGTTTTAGTATTATGTAGTGTTATTTTATTACTCTTATTTCAAGAGTTTGTTTTTACTTGTTTTTTAATAGTTTTTATAAAAACAAAATAATAACACAGTTTAATCATGATAATAACATAGTTTAATAATGATAATAGCACAATTTAATTTGTATAATAGCACAGTTTAATTTGTATAATAGCACAGTTGTAAACATTTTTAAAAAAATATTAATTTCTCTAGAAAAAAAGTATAGTAATATTATATGCATATTAAAGATTAAAAAAATGCTTGATTTTATGATATAATTGTTTTAAAACAATAGTAATGTATATGAAAGTTGTTTTAGTTAAAAATTGATGGAAATAACTTTCCATAAAAAAGGTCAATATAAAACTTCTCTTCCATATTTTAAGGAACATAAGAAGTTAATTCCGTAACTAATATTTAAAATTGACTAAATTACCCTTCATCTTATTATATAACTAATTGATGACGTGTAATCAATCTTAGCCTCTCATTTAATTAATCAACATGCAAGATCTGTTCTCACGGAGTTTAGATAACACATAGTTTGTATCGAAACCATCCTTTGTGTGCATTTGCGTGTATGTGTATGTGTACGTGTACGAGTACGTGTACGAGTTCAAGTATGAGTACGTGTACGAGCACGTGTACGGGTACATGTACGTGGATGTTGACGTGCAAATGTATGTGCACGTGCACGTGCACGTGTACGTGTATATGTAGGAGTTATCTTAGAGACTGATGCAAACCAAAGAGCTCTCAGCAAGCACACTAAAGTACAAAGAAGTTACTTCGAAAGATTGATAAATACACAAGGAAAATCTTTAAGTGTTAAATCTTTCGAAGCCAAAGACCAATTCTTTCGAAGCCAAAGATGAAGTCTTTCGTAGCTTCAAGACAAAGTCTTTCGAAGCCAAGAGACTGATTTCTTCTTTTGAAAAAAGTTGAACTGATTTCCGCTGCCATATCTGATGAACCACCAACTTATATAAGTTAGTGATATCTCCATACTTTTGTCAACTATAGATTAAGGTCTTTGAGTTTGTAACTTTTCACTCTTGTACTTTTATCCTTTTTGTAATAGATTAGGATGTGAGCTATGGAATGTATAATCACTAGTCAAAATACAATTAGCCTTTTAACTTTACATTGATCTTGTTGTCTAGATTAGTGTTCCAGTTGACTTTCAAAGTATGGCCGGCTGTAGGATGTAGTATAAAGTATCTCATGTAACCAGTCCAATGGACTAAGCCATGTAACAATTGTAAAACACTTGAGAGAAATATACATTATTTTTGAATACCAAATACTTGTGTTCTTACTCTTGTTCTTAGTTTCACTTATCAGTTCCCTATTTGATCTGTTAAGTGTTAAAGTCTCCAACCTTGTGAAACTATTGCATCACCCTTAACCGGTCTTGCAATTGGTATCTGAGCACTGCAGGCTCTTGATTGTAAGATCTCACCATCTTAAATCTTTTCAGTTTCACAAAACCCTTACCTACTCAAATGACAGCTCTTTCTAAGGTTGATATGGAAACCAGCACCATGATTAAATCTCCATCGATCACTCCTAATAACTTTGATACTTGGTGTATGAGAAAGATGGAAGGCTTCATCAAGTCACAAGATAGCAGGATGTGAAAATCTGTAGTCTCAAGACCTCACATCCCAAGCACTACTTAAGCAACTACTGGAAGTGGGATGATACCAAAGGACATGGCTGAATATTCTGAGTAAGATTGGAAGAAGATTGATGTAGATTAGAAGGCCATGACTGCTCTTCAAACTGCTATACCAAACTCTATCTATAGAGGCTTCAAGAAATGCAAGACTTCTAAAGAACTCTGGGATGCACTGAAGCTGATGTATGAAGGGTCTGATGAAGCCAAGGAAAACAAAAAAGATATCATGAAGCTATAGTTTGAAAACTTTACCTTCAAGATAGTACAAACTATGACTCAATAATACTTTAGGTATGTTGAGATTACAGATACTCTGATGGATGTTGGAGTTAAACTTGAGAATAGGGACATTGTGAGGAAGTTCATGTTCTTTCTTCCCAGACAATGAACACATTATTGTGTGGCCACTAAGAGAACTAAAAACCTCTTTACTCTTACTCTCACATAGTTGTATGGTATCCCGAGCGGTTACAAGATGGTGATGAACATGCAAATCCATCCACCAGCTCTTCTAACAATCAACATAGTTCAGCCCTTTATGTGATTGAAAAGGATAGTAAAGAACCACAACATCACCTCATCTACTACCCTGACAACTCACAAAAGGGTCCTTTCATCACCTTCCGGGAGACACCAAGGGAGAGCTACATCCAAGGAAGCCCATTCCAAGAGACAAGCTCATTTCAAGCCTTTGTGTCGTTAGATGAAAGTTATGGCAACTTTCTCTTCACTCTTGAAGACTTGGACTGCATCCATCCAGATTATCTGGAGTATATAGAGATAGTTCAATAAATGGATCTTCTCACTCATAGAGACAAGAAGTTATACAAGAGAATCAGAAGAAAGTTTCCCAGCAATGTAACTGGCGGAAAGTTCTGGCTGGATAAAAACAAAGTAAAGTGTTACAACTATAACCAAATAGACCACTTTCCTAAAGAGTATAAGGCACTAAGGAAAAATGTTGGCCAAACACAATCTAAGCCAAACTACACTGATTCAGCTTCTAGACTTGAGAAGCCAAGTCAACCAAAATAACAAGTTGTTTTTGCTGTTGAAGAAGGAGGCTTTGACTGGACCTTTCAGGTAGAAGATGTCTCTCCAAATCAAGCATTAATGGCTAACCATGATGAAGCCAAGGTATTGGAACATCTTTATACTCCTGAATGCATTGCTAAAGTATACATGTATAGGTCCTATAACTTGGAAGTGAGATCTGATCTTGAGTCTTAAACATTTTAAAAGCTGATTTCAACAAAGAATAAAATGACTATAAACTTAAAATAAAAGATCTAGAGAAAAAAATTTCTACTCTTAAACATGAGCACTCAAATAATAGGACTCATATCAAAGATCTTATTACCAAGTTAACTGAATGCTAGGATGAGCTTGTGATTAGCAAAGCCAAGGCAATAAAATATATTCTTGAAGAGGAAATCTTCAAGAACATCATATCCTCATCCTTGTATGCAAAGATTTGTTATCAAAACAGGCAGGGACTGGGACCAAGTGAGATAGCTCTCCACACACATTATTTTCTATAAGATCTTCAAGGTGTGGAACTAGTGAAGATTAGCTACCCCTTATTGACCCTAACCAAGAACAGGATGAAGATGAAGATGAGATAGTAAAGGATGAACCAAAGTTAAGTAAGGAAGTTCATCCTAAGAAGGGCCACTATACTCCTAGAGAGAAGAAAGAACCAAGAATGGTCAAGTCAGGTAGGAGGAATTTGATCAGGATAGCTAAAAGAAAATCAAAGAAAGCCCAAGAGATCAAACTCACCTTCAACCCCAAGCAAAAACAAGTCTTTATCTCTGCTGGGTTTGAGGTGGTGAAGACTAAAGACTCAACTATGGTCTCTAGCACTAGGATTCCTAGTTCAAGTTCAAATCAACCTGATCAAGAGAAGAAGGTTAATCAAATATGCACCACTGCTGCACACCCTGAACCATTCAGCTCCAAGAGCAAGCTTAACCCTCAAAAGCCTGTTGTATCATCTAAGAAGGTGAAGAAGGAACTGAAAAGAGATCAAGCTCATCCTTTTCCTTAGAAGAATAATCTCATAAGTATGCCTATTAAACACATCATGTGTGGTGATGCTACTCACTTTGCTAAGGATTGCATCTACAATCCCAAGAGTATCATCCACATGACCAAGAAGAAAACTTCTAAGAAGAAGAAGAAGAAAATAGTTTTGGAAGGAAAACTACTTTTGCTCTGAAGCTCCAAGGTGAACAAAATGAAGACAAGTGGAAAACTATCTTTAAAAGCAAGTTTGTTCTCGGAAGAAAGGAATGCTTCCGAAGCATTGAAGTCTGCTGTAGTGGATGCAAAAGCTTTCGAAGGTTCAGTCTCCAAAACTTTTGAAGTCATCAAAAATTTTGAAGTTTTGAAGGTCAAGTCTAATCTTCCAAAGATGGCATGGAAGATGAAGGAAGGCCATGTGACTAAAATTTCTTCATCATCAACAGCAGATGATCCGCAAAACTGCATATAGGATCAATAACCATGGAACTATCTTCAGTTCATTTTGATGAGCCCAAGACCAACAAGTCTTGGGTTTCGAAATGTATCTAGCCATCTTTTTTTCATATGTAGGAACAGTAGAAGACCAAGAGAAATATATGGATCATTGATAGTGATTGTTCAAGATATATGACAGGTAATGGCTCTTTGCTTTAAAACATTGAGAAAATTGATGGAGGGCCAGTTGATTTTGGAGGAGAATCAGTTGGTTACATCATAAGAAGGGCAGGGTCATAAATGGTAAGCTCAGCATTGAGATAGTAAACTTTGTCAAAGAACTTGGGTATAATCTCTTGAGTGTATCCCAATTTTATGACCAGAGACATAACATGCTCTGCACTGAGCATGAGTACATTGTTCTCAAGCCTAGGGTGCTCATTAATCAAGAGCAAATCCTGCTCAGAGCCCCCAGAAAAGGGAACATGTACAAAATGAACTTGCAAGAAACTTCCCCATCAGGAGAGGTCTCTTGCTTTCAATCTAAAGCCAATAGTGATGAGTCTTTTCTTTGGCATAAAATAATATGCCATTTAAACTTTAACAACATGAATAAATTGATTAAAGATGATTTGGTAACTAGAATGCCAAAGAAAGAGTTTATAAGTGATTACCATTATGTTACATTTCTGAAAGGAAAGCAACACAAAGTGTCTTATAAGCCAAAGGAAATGAACTCCATCACTACTCCCCTGCACTTATTACATATGGATCTCTTTGGCCCCACCAGTGTAATAAGTCTAGGAAGAACTTCATATTGTCTTGTGATCATAGATGACTTCACAAGATATACTTGTGTCTTATTTCTTAGAAGTAAGGATGAGACCTCTGAAATCTTGAAGAACTTCATTCTAAAAATTAAGAATCAATGTGATCACAAGATCAAGATCATAAGATGTGATCAAGGAATTGAACTCAAGAACCAAATCCTTGACACATTTTGTGATGAATAGGGTATTACAAGACAATATAGTGCTGCTAGAACTCCTCAACAGAATGGTTTTGCTGAAAGGAGAAATGAGACACTTATTAAGGCTGCAAGAACCATGCACTATGTCTCTAAACTGCCCATCACCTTCTGGGCAGAGGCAGTCAACACTACGTGCTATATGCAGAACAGAGTTTTAGTAGTTAAAACTCATGGTAAGACTTCTTATGAATTGTGGCATAAAAGAAAACGTTTCATAGGTTTCCTCGGGTCATTTGAATGTCCTTTTACCATCTTGAATACCTGGACACTTCATTGGATACTCTTCCCAAGCTAAAGCTTATAGAGTACACAATCTCAGAATTAGGGTAGTTGAGGAGTCAGCCAATGTGACCTTCATTGAACACACTCCCAGTGTGAAAGGTTCTGGTCCTCATTGGCTATTTGTTCTTGATTTAGTTACCAATTGTTTTAACAAATCTTATGAAGATGTTTCAAGATCTAAAGGTAATACATCAGTAGGAGATCTTGATCCAAGATTTAAGCTAAGAAGACCAAATGATAAAATTTCTTACCTCCAGTGGTAACAAACCTTACAAGTGAAAATCCTAACGGCACAACCATGACAAACTCTTCAACTGGTACATCTGAGGTGCCAACAAAATCTAACAATAAGGCATAAAACTCAAATGAAGGGATTTCTGATGTAAGAGGAGATGGAGGTGGTGACAGTGATCAAGAATTTCTTGGTGCTGACTGATCACAAGTCAATAATTCAGTGTTTAATTAATCAAAATATGCTATTTTATATCATGATTATGGTGGAATAGTTTCAAGTTTTTTGTGTTTTGATTTATAGGTGTTTGGAGCTAAAGGAGGCTTATTTTGGAGAATAAGGACCCAAACACGAAACTACAAGGACTAAAGATGTAACTATCAAAAGTTACAAAAAAGGCACAAATTTAGGTGTACCGGCGTATCATACGCCGGGTATGGGCATATGATACCCCGTGAATGGGCGTATGATACGTCGTGTATGGGCGTATAATACGCTGGTCGGTGTATGGGCGGCATATCAGTGGGCGTATTTGGAAAAAATTACAAAAAGTTGGGCGTAGGAATACTGATTTGTGCGTATGATACGCCCAGGGTCGGCGTATCATACACCGGTCACCAACAACTTGCCGGATTTTATGGATCTTCAAGTTTATATAAACCTATCTAACCCCAATGCAAAAAACAACTTTTCCTAGCTGAAATCTAGCAAATTCAAGGTGATTTTGGGTGCTTTCAAGCTTCCCATGTAAGGCCCCATTCCCTGGGCGCTTACAATTGGTCAATCATCGCATAAAACATTTAAAACATGTCATTTTGCAGTAGAAATATAACTCTTCATTAATAAATTAAAACATGTCAAATCATCACATCGTTTCGTTTACATCTTCAAAAATTGTGTTAGTATAATAACATTCTCAAAAATATGGATGCCAGGCTCGAATCATCCCCAGTAGCTTATGCATCTATGCCTACACCTCCTCTGCATCAATAATTACCTGCCAACTGATATGCATATAATAAGTCAGCGACGCTGAGTGGGTTCTAGTTTTATAATAAAATACTTTTACTTTATGTTAAAACATCTCCTTTACTTTCGTATGTGATCATACACCATACATACATCTTGATAAAAATTATTATTATCTTTCATCATCGTTCATAATCGTTTGTTTCCATACTTTCTTTCATTAATATCTTTCACTTTTATCTAGATCTCGTCATATGTTATGTCCCATCATTTCCGCACGAAGCAGCTACCGTCTTGGGGTCAAGCGACAAGGATCCCATTTCGTACGTCTTGATCAAACACAAAGATTAACCCCCCCCCCCCCCCCCCCCCCCCCCGTGTGCACCTTCATGGGTTAACTAAACCGCGCACAGTTAAGCTAACAACCCATCAATGAGTTATGAACCTCCATTTATTTTGCTTGCAAGACTTTATTTCATTCATTACGTTCCACTTTTCATTATCGTTATCTTTCACTTTCATTACATAATACTTTACGTACATATACATATCATACCACGTAAAGTCGCATCATAATACGTAACATGAAATATCATTCATAACAGCAATCCCATAAGAAAAGAATATAACATTAGTGTTAGAATTAACACTATATACACAGTTCCACAACTAACTAACTAACTAACTACACCCAACACACGCAACTTGTGAATCCTAGGATCGAGTCAGGAATTGTCAGTTTGATTGAACAAATAAAGATCACGGAATTATCAATATTTGATTTTTTTAATTTAATTGTTTATGAAATTGAAATCGACTAACAAAATATAAAACAAATTGAAAACAGAACAATATAATGCAACAAAAAGATTATTTCAATTGTTTTTCATTGATACAAAACCGATTACAATGACTAATGATGCTTTGGTGATCTTGTGATCTCCAATGATGTTCTTGATGTTTTGTTATTTTTGCTATATTGATTTAATAACTGATTGATATCAGAATAAGTGACTCACTATTTGAGTATCGATATATCTCAATCACGTATTCAATCACCTATTGATTGCTATCGATTGCTTATGAATCGACTATCAATAGTGTATGTATTCTCTTATTAATGAGTGCATCCTTGCCTTATATTTATAGGCAGAGGCATTCACGGTTTACAATGGAAACTGTAACTTTCCTATTTGTTAAGGCTACAGCTATAACATTCCTAATATGACATCCTAAGTCTTTTGATAGAAAGCAAGTCTTCCGTAGATGTTGACTTGATGACATCACTTCAGGCAGCTTGACTTGTTGATCATGTGTTGGTACTTGTTCTTCAGTAGATGTTGTGCTTCCACAGGAGATCTACGGATGCATATCACTTGTTCAGATATGCTCCAGAGAACATCTACGGAAGAACAAACTTGTTCATCCGCAGTTGTTCTCGTACTTGGTCAATTTTTCCAAATTGACCAAGTATGATGTTTTTCTGAAGTTATAAGAAATACACACAAATAATAATATGGGTTAACTTATAATTCATGCATTACATTATCAAAAAGAGATTTATAATGATTTATTACAAGAGTTGACTAAGTCAGCTAAACCTATACATGAATCTAAACCTAACAATACTCCCCTTTAGGTTTAGCCTCTTGTAATCATCTGTTCAGCTGTTTCAACTCTAGAACTCTAGCCCAAATCTTGGTGTTGAAGTATCCAACTACATCCTTTTGGTCTTGGAATGGATACTTGATCTTCATTTTGCCCATCTTCTTTAATGTTGTGTAATTCAGTCCAAGAATGTCCTCTTCAGTGGTCAGTGTTGCCACTACATTGTTATGAGAAACCATTTCCAGTTCATCTTGTTCTGACATTCTGAGCTCAGTGATGGTAGGAATTTCAGATCCCATAAGCTGACCTGCTTCAAATCTTCTTCTTTTGTAAGTTTAGCATGCAGCTTGTCAATCACTTGGATGATATGGACATATAAGCATAAGACATCTTGAGCTACGTTGTCATTCAATTTTGGAAAATACTTATCATGCAGATAAGCTGTGTAGCTTGGATGTAGAAGTTTGATCTCCATTGGGTCAAATAGTCTTATGCTAGAAGCTTTCTTCTGAGGATCATTCCTTTGTAGCACAAGCTCTTTTGTTCTCTCTACATATCCCCATTCTGTGATAGGAAATGAGTATTGATTTCCTTCAATGCTCTTTACACATACTGAAGTTTTGTATTCATATCCAACTCTTCTTAAAAATTCATCATCAACTAAATGAGATGAGCTGGAATGAGACCTTTTTCGCATCTGTCTTCTTTGATTATGTTCAGCATCCTCTCTCTTTGCTTCCTTTAACACATCACCTTTAAACTTGTTTCTGAGTTTTGCAATCAGCACAGAAAAATCTCTTCCCCTTGGACTGATTGGGTAATTGGTGATAGGGATGTTTTGCAAAGAATGCAGGTCTGCATCTGGGAGTGATAGGATTGTCTCCATCCAATGAAAATATTGCACCATCCCAGATGCTCTCTTTATCACAGCACAATCCCATTCAGAATCAAACTTCCATGCTATAATTTTGTTTTCTTCTACTGATCTTGGGGTGGTCATGTGCTCAAAAAGTTAGATAAGAGAAGATTTTTGTTCAGTTATCTCTCTCACAGTGGTTCCTAGACGCCAGATTTTGTTGGGGATTACATCCCTTGGCTCCCTGATCAGTTTTTCTTTTCCTCTATGCATGTCTTTGCTTTTTACAACTATTGGCTCAGCAGGAGTTTGTTTTGATTGTTGTTTGTAAGCAGGATTGGGAGCTTCGATTCTGAATCTCACACTAGTTTCTAGCTCAACCTTCATTACATATTCCATCATGGCTCTTAATTCTCCCACTGATCCCTTAAGCTCATGAGACCCATAGTTATGACTTTGCAGCCAACAAGTCATGTTATATTTTGCCAGCTTCTTGGGGTCACAGTGACCCAAATCTTTTCTTATGTTTTCAGTGGCTTTGAACTTTGAGAATGTTTCATTGTTGCATACTGGCAGCATCAATCTAGCAGCATCAAACTCTTTTAGCACTTGAATCATTTCAGCCATGTTCATCTTCTCAACCATGTCATATGGGAAGCTATTGTTTATCAGATCCATGAACATTGAGGATTGGGCTCTTTCCTCAAAAATATCTTCAGTGGATAATAGCTCTTCATCAGATCTTACTTCTTCATCATCCTTTTGAGTCTCATCTTTTGTTAAATCTATCCATTCAGCATCACTTTCTTCTTCATCAGGTTTAGTTGGCTTGAGAGTAGAAAGATCAGCTGATGGAGTGTGCTCAGGAGAGACGGTTCTTGCTATCTTTAGGGTATGTTCAAGTTGAGTAACTTCTTCTTTAGTTTTTCCCAAATACTTTCTTTTCCTATGATATTTGATTGTTGGTTCCTTTGATTTGATCATGGAAAAGACAGCAGTTTCTTTGATTGGCTTTTGCAGGCTAACTCCTTGTTCAGCCACTTTCTTCTTTAATCCTTCTATCTCCTCATCTTTGGCTTTTAGCAGATCCAACTGCTCAGAGATAGTTTGTAGTGCATTGTTGAGCTCAGCCATTGCTTTCTCCTTTTCTTGTTTTTCTTTCTCAACAGATTCATAGGACTCAGTTGCAAACTGATCCATCCAGTCAATCACTTCATTGTTAGATTCAATCTCCTCTTGTAACTGCTTGATTATAGCTTCTAGCTTTGAGATTGTCACATTTTTCTCAATTATCTCCCTTTTTATTTTTCTCAACTTCTCCAACTTTTTATTGCCTTTGATGATGAGATTGTTGTATTTGGCCACTAGAAAACTTTTGCTCACATCTATCTCTTCATCTCTCGGATCATTTTCATCAGAAGCAACTATGTCAATGTAGTTACTCTCATCTTGTTGTTCAACTACTTCATCATTCTCCTTTTCTACATCTAAACAAAACTCTTCTGTAGCACCATCATTCATAGCATCTTGCTCATTATCCTTATCAAGATTGACTAGTTCAGTATAAGTTAGGCTTTCAGCAGGTGAGGTTGATTCAGTAGGTGTGGGTGAGGAAGTTGGTTGTGTTGTTGGATAAGATGGTGTTTGATTGAGATTGGGAGAGAGAGGTTCAGTGGCACCTGTGTTCAGTGATGATTGAGATTGGGCAGGTGAGATAGGTTGGGTATGCTCACTAGAAGATGATTCTGTTAAGTCTATCACAGAAGTTGGTGGAAGAGCCTGAGGTTCTTGTTGCGGTGTTAGGTGTGATGGCGATTGTTGAATGTCATCAAATGAGAACACTTCTATTTTAGTAGAGTTCATTGATGTTTGGGAAAGTGAAGGAGATAGTGGTTGTGTGTGTTCACTTGGAGGTGAGATGATATAAACAAGTGGTGATAATGGTATGTTGGTAAAGGATGGTGGTAAAGGAGGATTGGGTTCTTGATGTTATGGTTTAGGGGATTCAGCTGGTGGAGTTTGTTGTTGTTGTTGATCAGAAGATTCAGCTGATGATGTTTGTTGTTGCTGATCATCAATGTATAGAAGTTCTTGAGGAATGTCACCATTCTCATCAACTGCATGTGCAAACATCTCCATTTCTTCTCCTTGATATTGCCCACTGATCGTGTTAAGCACAGATCTTCCAAGGTGATCTTGAACAAACACTTCACCTTCTCTTTCAATATTGGGCATTGCTTCATTAATGATCAGCTAATGAAACCTTGGAAACATATACATCTTGTTTTCCTTCTGCACCCCTATATGGTCACACAAGCATCCCAGAATGTATTTGGCATAATTATACGTTCTCTTTTCAAACACACCAATGATTCCTGATGATATATGCCTTGAAATCTATCCAATCTAGACTTCCTGTTTGACATGCATTTCAAGTACGTGTGACACAGGAATCTGTAGCGCTTGCACAACCGCCCCTTCTTGATTTTACCATTTCGGTAGTCACCATCATAACCCATTAAGTGAAATACTTTTTGAATGTATTCATGTTCGAATACATCAGGGTGACCCTCTTCTTGATCTCCAAACTCCAACACCCTCCTGATTGTTCGTTCATCCACCCTCAACTCTTCATTTCTTATTGAAGCAAAAATCACCCGTTCATCAATTTCTTCCTTAATCCTTGCAGAGTTCTAGAAATCCATAATGTGCGATTGATAGATGACAGGATCCATAGATAAAGCATAGAATAATCTTGATCTTCTCAAGTATCTGATAATATCCCTGCATCCATCGGCTGCTGTATCCTCTGGATTAAGAAAATCACAGACATTATGATCTTTTGCGAATCGATTAGCCATTTTGATGTTGTTTGAGAGGTGATTTAGGTGAGGATTGTTATGTGGAAAGAAAATTTGATTGTTGGCGGAGAAAGGGATTTTCTAGATCTAAGAAAGGGTTCCGAAAAAGTTAATAAAAATGACAACGGTCAGGTTATCATTTATACTCCCTCGGACACTTTAAAAACCTTTTATTGAATGTTGTGGGACCCTTAACCCTAATTACCCTTCCGTGGTTATCCACAAGCTTATTCTTTCGTATATCATCTACGAAAGACAAAACTTTCCTTTTTGATTTGTTTTAATTTTATTCTTCCGTAGCACATCTACGGAAAACAATTTTGTTTTTGATGTTTAGTTAATTCTTCCGCAGAACATCTAAGGAAGGCAAAATTTATATTTAGTTAATTCTTTCGCAGAACATCTACGGAAGGCAAAATTTGTTATGATTTGGCTGTTTTATCCGTAGGGTACAACCTACGAAAAGGCAATATTTGTTCTTTTTGATGTATGATCTTAACATCATGTTAGATCATTTGATGTTTGCTATTGGACCTTGTTGACTCTGCTTCATGGAAAATATGCAAAATTGATTTAGTTAAAAACTTCAGATATCCTGCAGTCAAGTTAGTGCTCAAGTTTTAATTTTCTTCATGAAAAAAAAATGTTACTCAATGTTACTCAGTTTTCATGCTGATGACTACTCCCCTTAAATTTATGATTAATGATGAACTTATGCATTTATCAAAAATTTATTAAGAGAATAGCATGAAAAGCAATTATCTGTCAATCTTATTAGCAAATAAAAGAACAAAAACAAAATCTTTTTGTATTTTTGTTTATAAGCAGAAACTTAAACTTATTTACAAGCAGTTACATCATACAATGGGATGATACTATGACACTAAGCAACTTCCTGAAACAGTTTTGTTTGATGATAGTAGACATAGAACTAGTGCTGATTGCAAGTATTATGATCCACATAAATTCAAGCAAAAGTGTAGTTTCAACTTGGCATGCTGTTTATCATGTTTTAGGACTGATTAAAGATAGACAAATATGAACTCCACATTCAATTCATATTAGAGTTTGTCCTCAGTTTATGAGTCAATTTATCACTTTTTCACACTTAATTTCTTTAAGTTATAAGCTCTATCTTAAGATTTCTTTGAAATCTTATTAATGCTTATATGATTTGTAAGCTCTAAGTTAATATATAGTTGATCATATTGGATTCTTTTAGAGTTGTTCCTTTTTGGAATCTTTTTTATGATCATCAACAGGACACCAGGTCTTTACTTACGTAAAACAGATGTGAACCCAGGTCTTTGTTTACACAAAACAAAGGGTCTATGATGTGCAAAGATAAAGGTTATAAAGTATCACAACATAGTGTGCTTAGGTGAATAAGTTGATCACAGCAGGATAAGACTTACTTGCTTGTTCCTCAAAATGGAATCGTCCACAATTAGTCACCTTGGCATTATGTTATGCATGAACTTGCACAGTTTTCACTTAAGCTGAACCTACTCACATATCAAATCACATCTGATCAGTCTTTATGTGTATGTGTATGTGTATGTGTATGTGTATGTGTATGTGTATGTGTATGTGTATGTGTATGTGTATGTGTATGTGTATGTGTATGTGTATGTGTATGTGTATGTGTATGTGTATGTGTATGTGTATGTGTATGTGTATGTGTATGTGTAAGTGTATGTGTATGTGTATATGTATGTGTATGTGTATGTGTGTGTGTATGTGTATATGTATATGTATGTGTATGTGTATGTGTATATGTATGTGTATGTGTATGTGTATGTGTATGTGTATGTGTATGTGTATGTGTATGTGTATGTGTATGTGTATGTGTATGTGTATGTGTATGTGTATGTGTATGTGTATGTGTATGTGTATGTGTATGTGTATGTGTATGTGTATGTGTATGTGTATGTGTATGTGTATGTGTATGTGTATGTGTATGTGTATGTGTATGTGTATGTGTATGTGTATGTGTATGTGTATGTGTATGTGTATGTGTATGTGTATGTGTATGTGTATGTGTATGTGTATGTGTATGTGTATGTGTATGTGTATGTGTATGTGTATGTGTATGTGTATGTGTATGTGTATGTGTATATGTATGTGTATGTGTATGTGTATGTGTATGTGTATGTGTATGTGTATGTGTATGTGTATGTGATAGGCAATTGTGAATCAGCTAGTATTGTTCTTGCTGCTTCAATTACAGTCCTATTTCTTCTTTCAGCAACTCCATTTTGTTGTGGAGTTCTTGGTGCACTGAATTGTCTGGCTATGCCTTTGTGTATGTGTATGTGTATGTGTATGTGTATGTGTATGTGTATGTGTATGTGTATGTGTAGTGTATGTGTATGTGTTGTGTATGTGTATGTGTATGTGTGTGACATCCGGTAATTTTCCGTTACCAACTCCGTTAGTTCCGTTAAGTCTTGCATACACGTGTCGGGAGCACACACTAGTTGTCGTTGAACGTTGGTGACTTAATAATAATTAATAATGTTAAACAAATAATAACTATGTTGATTATAGTCGTGATTATGTGATTTATATGTTTATTGTAAATTTATCGCATAACGTGGAAACGTGTGTATTTAATTCGTGCATTGTGTGACTAGTAAAGATAAAGTATATAATTGTTATTATTAGTTCATATGTTATTATTGTGGTTATAAACAACTTAAAAGGGTGTTAAAAGCTTAATCTTTACAAAATACAAACTATGAGGGTTAAAAGGGTAATTATTGCTAAATAATTAAACAAAACACAAAAACCCAACCCTAAACACCCATTCGGCCGCGACCTGCACTCCCTCACCCTCACCATCGCGAATTCAGCCCAAGAACAAGCAATCACCTTCGAATTTGATCGATTTCAAGGCACACAACAAGTTAGAATCATCAATTGCAAGCCATTACACGTTTAAAGGTTAGATTTTTACATGTTTTTGATGGTTTTTCAAGGTGGCCGAACCCTAGTTCGAAAATCTGCAATTGGATGTTAATTCTTGTTTGTTTGGTGATGTTATGATGTTAGTTAGGTTGTATTGATGCTAGTTAACGTTGATTATGCAAGAAAGTTTGGATTTGGTTGTTTGTTCATATGATTATCTTGGCCGTGAGTTTGAGGTGAATTTGGATCAAATTGGATGTTGAATGTTGGTTGTTTGATGTTGTAATGATGCTAGTTAGGTTGTATGCATATTGGTTAACGTCGATTTGCAAGAAAGCTTCGATTTTGATTTATGGTTCATAGGTTACTAATAATAGTAACTTTATTTGCATGAATTGATGATTGGATGATGTATGATTGTTATGGATGTGTTTGTGATGATGATTGGATGCTAAGTTGATGTTATGAACAATTGAAAATCAAGAAGATGTGTTATAGTTCATACATTGCTAAAAATAGTAACTTTTGGTGTTGAATGTTGATGAATCATGATGATTAAGTGTTGTTGATCATGTTTAGATGTTGTCATGGACTTGAATTGGTATATAATTGATGAATTCATGAATGTAGTGTGAGTTTGATGAATTTGGGATGAACTTTCCAAAAGGGAAACTTTAATTGTGCAAATCCTTGAATTGGATGATTTGAGCATGTGTTGGGATATTAGGATCATGCTAGTTTGTTCATGGATGATTTCTAAGTTGATTAAATGTGTGTGGCTAGGTTATATGAATGTTGATTTGGTTTGTTACCTGTTTTGGCCTGTTGTAATTCGCATGATTTGTATGATAATGGTTGTATGATGATTTAGGTAGTACATGTGGTTAATGATGTGCTATATGTAATCAAGTTGTATGTGATCATGTATGATATGCTGTTGTGTTAGTATTAACGAGTTATCACCTATAATGTCACCAATGGGTCAAACGGGTCAACTGGGTCAAATGTGTCTTGTCTCTCTTAAACCTTGAGTCTCTTGGTTTGTAGAACACTTAGGGTTTCATGTTGATTCTGTGTACATGTACTTATGTACTCTTGTGTTCTAGGTGACCTTGAAGGTTGTCTTTCCCTCTTTCTTTCAAGTTAAGCTCTAGGTTAATTCTTACGCGCATCAGGTGAGTTCTTGCCCCACTTATTTTACATAATCTCTTTTGGGGGAGATAGCATACTGTTGATCACAAACGCTTTTATTTATGAGTGTGTATAATATTGATATAGTGTGTTTACCATGAAAGTCCTCACACTTTCGAATTGTTAATATTGAATAGCGGGGAAATCTTGGGTAGTACTACTGGGTCTGACGAGCCCCACCTGTGCGACTCGAGGTCAAACGGGTGCAATTTTGTCCTAACACATATTCGTCACGACCTGGTAAGTCGTGACGGGAGGCAATAAACGTAACACAGTTAGCTTCGATCGCGAAATCACTATGATTAATATTTTATGTTAATAGACTAGCTATCTATTGCAATACACTACTTATGCTCTGGAAACTATTGATTGGTTTATATTTTAACGCAAACTCTTGAACTCACCAACCATGTGTTGACTTGTTAGTATGCTATTCTCAGGTTAAGGTTGGCAGTTGCCTAGGAGCACGCACACCAGCATCGTTGAGTTGTCTACATTGTTTGTTTACACATTTGGGTTTATTTTCCTATTAAACATTTGTGTTTGGGGCGCGTATGTTTTGCGCATTCTCTTTACATACTACTTGTTTTGAGTTTTAGTTTTAAAAACGCTTCCGCAGTATTTTAAACGTTAACTCTGGTTTGTTTATTAATCATATAGAGTCGTTCTTGGTAACTAATGACTGAGATCCTGGTATGTCACGCGCCTCGCGGTTTAAAACCCCGCACGCGGATTTGAGGGTGTGACATGTGTATGTGTATGTGTATGTGTATGTGTATGTGTATGTGTATGTGTATGTGTATGTGTATGTGTATGTGTATGTGTATGTGTATGTGTATGTGTATGTGTATGTGTATGTGTATGTGTATGTGTATGTGTATGTGTATGTGTATGTGTATGGTATGTGTATGTGTATGTGTATGTGTATGTGTATGTGTATGTGTATGTGTATGTGTATGTGTATGTGTATGTGTATGTGTATGTGTATGTGTATATGTATGTGTATGTGTATGTGTATGTGTATGTGTATGTGTATGTGTATGTGTATGTGTATGTGTATATGTATATGTATATGTATATGTATATGTATATGTATATGTATATGTATATGTATATGTATATGTATATGTATATGTATATGTATATGTATATGTATATGTATATGTATATGTATATGTATATGTATATGTATATGTATATGTATATGTATATGATATGTATATGTATATGTATATGTATATGTATATGTATATGTATATGTATATGTATATGTGTATGTACGTAGTATGTGTATGTGTATATGTATATGTATGTGTATATGTATGTGTATGTGTATATATATGTGTATGTGTATATGTATATGTATATGTATGTATATGTACATGTATATATGTACATGTGTATATGTATATGTATATGTATATGTATATGTATATGTATATGTATATGTATATGTATATGTATATGTATATGTATATGTATATGTATATGTATATGTATATGTATATGTATATGTATATGTATGTGTATATGTATGTGTATATGTATATGTATGTGTATATGTATGTGTATATGTATACATATGTATATGTATATATGTGCGTATCTATGTGTGTATGTATGTGCGTATGTATGTGCGTATGTATGTGCGTATGTATGTATGTATGTATGTATGTATGTATGTATGTATGTATGTATGTATGTATGTATGTATGTATGCATGTATGCAGGACCGTGTAAGGGGATGGTCAATATAGTCAGTTTCACAATAAGGAGAGATTTAGAATGCTTAACAGTTCAAATGGGGAACTGGGTTTGAGAATGATGATACTAAGAACACAAGTAAGTAGTGAGACAGAACTAAGAACAAGAACAGATAAGTATGGTTTTCAAGGATGTTGTATATTGCTCTCAAGTTCTATTACAAGTGTTATAAAGCATAAAAGAATTACAAGGACCTGAAACACTTTATACTACATCCTACAACCGTCAATACTTAGAAAGACAGTTGGAGACACTAATCTAGACAACAAGATCAATGTAAAGTCAAGAGGCAGACTGCCTTTTGACTAATGACTATAACATGCCATAGCTCACATCCTTTTCTAATTTAAAAAGGTTTATAGGTACAATAGTAGGAAGTTACAGACAAGGACCTTAATCTACAGTTTACAAAAGCATGGACTTTTCACCAACTCATATAAGTTGGTGAGTCTTTAGAGTTGCAGCGAAAAGTGTGTCAACTTTATGTAAAGTAGATCAAAGAAAGCATGTCTTCTCTGTCTTCGGAAGAAATTAGTCTTCACAGCAAATTGGCTTCGGAAGACTTTGTCTCTGAAGCTTCGGAAGACTTCATCTTTGGCTTCGGAAGATTTGGTTTTTGGCTTCAGAAGATTTTACACTTAGAAGAATTTCTGTTAAGGAGTGTAAATCTTTCGAAGCAACTTCTACCTTGTACTACCAGTGCATGCATGCAGGAAGACTCTTGGTTGTTTTGGCTTCTTTGGTTGCATCATCCTTATAATCTTCAGATATTACCTTACAAACTCCCCCTAGGCTGATGCTACCAAAACAAAGAAGTTCTTCAGATGTTGACAGTCATCATTAGGATCAAGACCATGCCTCTCTTCATCATTTGTTCAGGATCCCTCAGACTTTCATAGTATATTCTCATGTCATAGAGTTCATGTAGAGGAAGATCAAGCATGTCTTGCCAGAAGTAGACATCTTGACCTCCATGATCTCTGATGACATACCATCTATCCAGATTAGCAGCAAATGGGTCCTCGTTAGCTCTTATTTGTCTTCCTCAATTAGGTCCTTGTCCTTCACAGGTTCAGAATGAGAAGGATCAGGACCCTGCTGTGGATCAGAAGATGAAGCTGGCTATGATGCAGCACTAGGTCTAGGTTGTGTTGTCTCTTGCGGTTCAACCTTTACCTCAGCTTCAGGTGCAGCCTAACTTGATGAAGAATGCAAGTTAACTAGCTCACCCCTCTTGATCTTCTGCTTGATCACTCTAATATGCTCATCCATGGTGATTAGAGACATTGGACCAAGTCTCCTTTCGGAGAATCCATACAGCTTCAAAAAGCTCACCATCTTCTATCTATTAGCAGATTTCTTCAAGTTTGCTCTAATGGTGGCTCTTGACTTTGCAGCCTCTTCCCTTATTTTTCTCTTTGCAGCTTTTTGCTCTTTTTGCACTTGTTGTTCAACCTGCTTTAGGTATTCAAACTCAATGTATTCATATGGCAAGGGAAGAAGGTCTGTTGCCTGATAGAGGCCTGTGGCACTCAGATAGGTGATCATGTTTTGTCTATCTTGTTCCCTACCTTCCTGAGTTTGTTGTTTAGCAGCCACAGTATCTGTCTCATGGCTTTCCTGAACTGGGGAGATGGAAGGAGCTTTGTAGAGTCTTTTTCTTCTTCTTTCTTCTTTGATCTTGAGGAGCAATTCTGCATCCTTAGCTTCCTTCCTCTCCTTTGACACTTTCATGTTAGCCAGTTCATTTAATTGCTCTAAGGGGAGAGAGATGAGTTCATCAATGTTGTAGTTTCTGGACCCTAAATAGTTTAATCTAGCTGTCCTTAACTCATCATCCATAGTGCTTGGGCTGGGGGCAGCCCTGATTACAGCTTCCATGAAGCTAGGGGTCCTACTTGAACTCTCTCCCCTTGCCTTCCTCTTCCTCTCTCTTCTACTCCTCAATCTCCTCAGGAGTCATATCCTTTTACCTTTGTCACTCATAGCCCTGTGTGACTCAGGTTGGATAGAGCTTTGGCCTTCATTGCTTGGTTCTGCACTTAAGCTCTGGCTAGAGAGAGGCTGTGAGACACCTTCACCAGCTGGTGCCTCACTGAGGGTAATGGGTGTTGAAGGTGCTGAAACAGCTCCTGTCTTAAGGTTCACAGGCTCAATTGCTGGGCCTTCAGCTAAGGTTTCCCCTTCAAAGCTAATCTTAGGGTCCATCTCAGCATCCAGTTGACCAACTGTCTTACCTGCTAGCCTCTTTCTATATAATCTTATTCTCAGCTTGAACTCTTTAAGCACCCTTTGTTGAATCCTATCAGCTAACCTAGCAGCTTACCTGTTTTGACTTGGATTGGCAAGTGGGAGGTCAACTAGATAGGTGTTCTCATAGTATCATAGGTTGTAGAAGTTGAAGATCTCTTGTTGAACCTGAGACCTAGAGATTACCAGGGCTCTCCTTTGATCATCATACCTCCATCCCACTATTGGACTTTCGGTAGGGTGAGATGGAATAGGCATAACCCTTAGTATACCCTCCTTAAACAAGCTTTAAATGAGTGAGTCCACATCAATATGGACTTGAGGAGGTTGTTGAGTATGGAGAAATACAAGTGAGGGTGGTGAGTCCTCCATGTCCATACTCTAAGAGGAACTCCCAGGTTCTGTGATTGTAAGTAAGACTTTCTCCTCTTTTTTGGTAGCATCACCCTCTTGTATAGGGGAGCTAGGAGGAGTTAGGTCCACCATATCCACAGGTTCTTGTGGGCCTGGTTGAGTCCTCTGGATGGGTCTCTCAGCTAACTTGCCCTTGAGATTGATGATCTCAAGTTGCTGGTCATTGACTCTTCTTTGTAAGGTAGTCACCTGAGATTCTAGGCTACCAACCTTTAAAACTAAATAGATGCAGAGTTTAGTCCAGTTTATGCATACTCCCCTCATATTCATCAGAAGAATCACGGGGGGGTGAGAGAATGGGACCAAGGTCTTCTTCCACATCACCAGCTTAGTTTCTTGGCTGCTGGTTTTCCCTTGCACACTGACAGCTTCAAAAGAAGTGCCAATGGGCTGGGTTACCATGGTTGAGGCCTGAATGATGTAATCACTTGCAAAAATGAGAGCCTCTTCCATATGGGCCTCCTGAGCAGGTCAGGGAGGTCCACCTCAGTTGTGGGTGGATGATGTGGGCGAGATATAGGTGATGCAGGAGCACTCATCTCTCATTGAACAGGGATGGAGAAGAGAGATTCAAGATACTCACTGAATCCTATATCTTCATCATCGTAGAATTCAAGGTTAGGAATTGGTTGGTTAAGATCAAGCGGCTGGGGATGGTAACTTTCCCCTAAAGGTTGATCACTATAGTTTTGAGACTTTGAGTGAAGGCTTAAGGCTGGAGTTGTGAGCTCATCAGGCTGAGCATGAGGAACCTCAGCACTGATCTTAGAAATAAAGGGAGTGGTTTGCTCCTCGGGAGAAGTGGGAGCTCCAGTGTCCACTTCTTCCTGCATGTTGGTGATTTGGGGGCCTGCTCAACCTCAGTAGTTGTCACCTTGAGTATGAGTTTAATATTTTTTGGACCAGGGCTGTTTCTACCCTGAGAAGCCAACAGTTTGCTTTCTCATTGTCTTGAAGATGCCGGGCTTCATCTGTCTCAATTTAAGAACATTATCTGTTCCCCTTAATTGTGAGCCCAGTTCACAGTTAAAAATGTATTGAACATATTTAGGGAACATATACTATATTCTAAGAAGTTTAAGTTTGCAAGCAGATTTGTATATACAAATTGAGAATACCTGAACTTGACCCATTGAAGCATACCATGGACTATGTAGGAAAGATCTTCAAGAATTTGGTCTCATCCTCCATGTTTGTTTGAAAGGGAGTGGATGACTACATGGAGGAGGTACTTCCATTTGTATAAGACCTTGCCCTTTCTGAAGGTTCTTACGGAGCAGTCCCCTACATAGCCCATCTGCAGGAATGAGTCATTTACAGCAAACTTAGGGAAGGAAAAGTCACCCACCCTCTTCATCATCCAGCCTTAGATGGGTGTTGATGGTGGCTGGAGTGATAAATACTATCCTCCCTTGAATTGTTGCAGATAGTGCCTTCCCACCGTCTAAGATGACCTCTTGGCAGGTCCTCCAGAACTCCAAAGTTGATCTTCATATAATGGAGGGTTGATTGTGAGGGCGGTGAGGTAGTTGGGAGAGATAAGAAGCGGCAAACGTCTGAGAAACCAAGATCTTTCTTAGACGACAACAAAGCAAATTTATTATGTTGCCTGTGTAAGTGCATGGCAAAATCTGGTTGGTTACGAGGATCAGGGTTAGCCATTTTGAGTAGCTTTGAGATGAAGAAAGGTAAAAACAAAGTCGGTTTGTGGGTGAATTTAAGGTTTGAATCTTGTAGATGAAAGAAAATAGTGAAAGAGGGAGAAACCGTTGTACAATATATATATGATATGGATTTTAGACAAAGTTAATGCAAACGGATAAACTTTGAAATCTAGATGTTGGTCCCGCCTTTGAAATCCGAGAAGGGTGGTCAATGCAACAGTTTCACAAGGTGGAGAGATATGAAACACTTAGTAGATCAAATAGGGAACTGGCTAGTGATTATACAAAGAACACAAGTAAAACAACAAGAACAAGAACACTCAAATATAGTTTTCAAGAATAATATATATTGCTCTCAAATTCTTACAAGTGTTACAAAGCATGTATTTTAATATACAAGTACTTGAGACACTTTATACTACATCCTACAACCGGTCATACTTTGAAGGCCAGCTGAAAACACTAATCTAGACAACAAGATCAATGTAGAGTCAAAAGACATATTGTCTTTTGACTAGTGACTATGACATGACATAGCTCACATCCTTATCTATTACAAAAATGATAAAAGTACATAGTTGAAAAGTTACAGACAAAAGACCTTAATCTACAGTTGACAAAAGTATGGACTTTTCACCAACTCATATAAGTTGGTGAGTCCTTAGAAGTGGCAGCGGAAAGTGGTTCAGCTTTTGTCAAAAGGTGATTCAGAGAAAGCATGTCTTCTCTGTCTTCGGAAGAAATCAATCTTTGGCTTTGGAAGACTTTGTCCTTGATGCTTCGGAAGACTTCATCTTGGCTTCGGAAGATATGGTCTTTTGGATTCGGAAGATTTGATACTAAGCATAATTCACTGAGTTGTATCAAATCTACGAAGTAACTTCCTTGTATTTTATTTTTACATGCTGAGAGCTCTTGGTTGTTCTTTGGTTGCTTCAGCCTCTCAGTGTATTCCTTACAGTCCATCAATATGGTTATGCATCATGAGTCGTACATGTGCTTAATGGGTGTACTGTCTTTTTTTATTAACCCTTTAACTTTTTTATATTAGCGCAATACTTACATATTTTACAATTTAGCTCCAATATTTTTTTGTCTTCAACTTTGGTCCCCTCTACTTATCATATTTTTTTAAAAAAATTGCTTACGTTTCAATCTAAATAGACTTACTTTTGTTTGGATGTTTTACGTTCGTATTCGTGGTTCAAAGTTTTTACATCTACTTTCGTTTGATTTTAATTTTTTCATTTTTTATTTCTTTTTAATACGAGTTCTCGATATTGGTGGCCATTAACGGTGGTTTGATTTTGATTTGTAGTACTTGACATGGTTTTACACCCCCTGCATCAGGGGCCGCTTAATACTAGTTTCATCTAATTAATACATCTATATCTAGACATATAAATAAATAAAATAACTTGTGGTCACGTAGCTTTTTCATAAAATGTCATTTATGATTTGTTCACACATCACCATAATAAGTCTCTACTTAAATGAATATTTAATCAAATCAAACTAAACAAATTTAATTCAAATTTTCAATTGTTATTTTAGATATATATATGTAAAATCAATCATGTAAAACTTTACAATTTATTTTTTAAATATATCTTCTATAAAATTGAATTAAATAGTTTTTTTTATCAAATTCTTTTTAATAAATAACAGTTTTTTCATATCAAATTTTTCTTAATATCATATAAGTTAATATCAAAATGGAACACTTACAATTTTAAAAACAATTAATTACATAAGATTAATAAATTCATGTTAGATTATAATATAAAGTTATATAAAAAAAGAGTATCAGAACTTTATTAATATTTATTTATCTATTTTATTAAAACATGGATAATTGATTCATTGTCACCACCTATAGAAAGATCTATTTTTTAAAGATTTACAAACTATTTAAATTTGTTTGAACGCAAAGTAAACAAGTGGTTAAAGCACATTACGAGATACGAGTATGCATGGGCTCGTTTGGTTCAGGATTGACCTTAAACTAAAATCAAAAATTTATATTTTGAGTTTTTAAAACCGTTCGGATTGGGTTTTTAGTTTTGGTTTTCATTTTGGTTTGGGTTTGGTTCTGGTTTCGGGTATTTTTAATAATTTATTTTTTTTATATTATACACTGACATGATGTAAGACAAATTTTAAAAATCTAATTGAAGATCATTTCTAACTATGCCGCTAATGTTTATAGTTTTATTTCTAACCTCATTTTCTAATGTCTATCTTTTCTATATTATCACACTATCTGTTTTGTTAACCTGTAGGTCTTTACGTATCTGAATGTCATGATTATACCATCTAGGCTAGCATAATTCGATTGTCGTGTATAAACAATCCATTAGATTTTTACTCTATTGAGTTTATACTCAGAGTCAATCATTATAAGAGTTTATTTGTTTTTAAAACAACTAGTTTTCACACAAAAGTATATGTCATATTGTCAAGAGTTACAAGACAAGATGAATTAAAGCTGGTTATATTAGATAAGAATTGATTAAAGTTGGTTATATTGGATGGGAATATCGTATACAAAGAAGTTTTTAGAGATTTGTAAACATTTTATGTTTTTTCCTATGTATTTAAATTTGTCATGTAATTTAATTATGTATATTTTTTTTAATTCACGTTCTTATACGTTTTAGACTTATATTCCCATGACTATTACATGTTAAATGTATTTAATGATAATTTTATTTTTTCAGCTCATGTAGTACACGGATCGTTAGGCTAGTATTAAATATAGTTAGATCATACTATAAATATTTTCTTTGGCATTGACATCTTATAATTATTCAACCTATAAATATCATATTATCATATCTCTTTTTTGGTATTATATCTCTTATTTAATCCGTTTAACAAACAGTTCATTAACTTGATACTTAATGCCCTAATATTATATAATTCACTACATTAACTCTTATTTTATTTATAATACTTTAAATTATTTTATATTTATATTTACTATTAATTTTAGTAAACCCGTGTATTACACGGGCTAAATAAATAAAAATATTAAATAAAATCAAATTTATTAATTATAAAAGATATTATAAGATAAGATATGATTGAAGTTACGTATAAGTAAATACTAAAGTAATAAAACAATGATATCAAATTTTTTAACTTTGTTTTTAAATTTTTTTGTTATTTCCAAAAATAAAGAAAACAATTTGTTTCAAAATAAGCCGTTTAAAAAAAATCATTTTTAAAGATTTCTTTATTATAACTCTAAATTTTAATATTTTTATTTATAAATAGTTTACTTTTTGAAAACACTATTTTAAAATATTTTGTTTTTTAAAAGTTTGATGTTTTAGAAAAAAATTTTATAAAAATTCTTTAGATATAAACATTAATATCTCAATCTTAATTTACTAAAAATATTTTTAATCTTCTAAAAAGTTAAATAATATATGAGTAACTATGTAATTATTTCATAAGAGAGAATCAGAAAATTTTTGTGATGAAAAATGTGATGCTGTCACATGTCATTCTAATTAATTTTATTAGAGTAGGAAAATTATATTTTTATAATTAAATACTATATAAATTAAATATTACCTTATATATATATACTTAAGTAATTATTAAATTAAACCATGCTCTTGATGTCAAGATTAATAGAACAAACCATAAATAAAAAAAGTCGTTTTTTAGAAAATCGAATCATGCATGCTTTTCATGCCCTTTTCAGCCTAGGTAAACAATGAAACTTTTAGCTAATATAAAGTTATATTATTAGTCTAAACATTTAACTGAGACTTGAAACTTACTCGAGAAAACCTCGGCTTAAAATCGACTTTGTTGTAAGCAAGTCAAGACAGCTCATCTTGGTTTGTAAATAAGCAGAGCCAAATCTACGTTGGACTCGACTCATGTTCCGCCACATAACACGGGTACCAAGTATACCCAAAAGATAAGGATAAATTTTCACAAGTGTACCCAATTTACAAAGAAATGTTAATTGAAAAAGGCTGGGGTGTCAAAACAAAGAGAATAAGTAGTAGGGTTTGGGACAATTCTTGGAGAGCACTTCACCCTCCAAAACCCTCCACCGCCGTTAAAACCCTCTCTCTCCTCCGCTCATTTGCACCAACGCCTCTGAATCCTCGATAAAGGTACGATATCTTAATTCTTCTACATATTTACTGATTTAGCATACCTACAATCGTTTTATCCCTTAGTTTTTCGTAGTTATACAATGTGTGTTAGATTTTAGCTAAGTTTTGTTTGACGTTGTCTGATTCGTGATTGTATGAGCTCCGGATCGGTTTGATTGAAGACGTATTACTAATTGTTTCTTTATATGATGCCAATTCGAACAAGTTCTTCGAAGTGTGTTTCGAGATCTGTAATTCGTCCTTATAAGTTCGGTGTTCGGGGAGAGTATGTTTCGTGCTATTGATCTTACGTTTTACGAACTATTTGGTTACTTTGTAGGTTAAACCTGTTGCATTAAAAATTTAGAACTATTGGATGTGTTTTCTTCTGGAAAATCTATCACCGGCTGTTTTAAGCTCATAGCATTTTATTCTCAGGTTTACTGAAGTTATTCTTACGTTTTTGGGCTTGTTCCTTTTGGTTGAAGTTGAAATCTAGTTTTTTGACCTTAAAAGCTGAACTATACTGTTTCTTCTGAAAGATGCAGTGAATTGAATGTGACTGTGTGGTATATAATATGAAATGTGATGTCACGTCGCCTTTGGTATCTTTTAAACAGAAATTTCTTTTCAAAATATCTTGGTTTGCTTTATTGACTATTATAATGATTGTATCTTGAACTGATATGATGCTGCATTGGGATTTTAATGGCAGGGAAGATGAATCTCAACAATATGAAGGTACCCAAGATGCCTGATACCCGTGGAGCTTCTGCATTGATAAAGTTTGGAGCTGTTCTTGGTATGGACTTTATGCTGCTGGTAACAGTTTGTACAATGTTGAGGGAGGGCATCGTGCAATTGTCTTCAACCGTATTGTGGTGTCAAAGACAAGGTTTATTTTATTTATTGTTCTTATGTGCTTTTTATGCTTTCATCTTCTTAAAAATTGTATGATAGCTTGATAATTTGCTTTGTTGTGTATGCGACTAGTTATCAGCGTGTAATCCTCCAATGCCTCAAAGCTTTTTCTATCATTGCTTTCATTTTTGCCATTTTCTATGTTAATATGTTTGCTGTATTGACTATTGCATTTACAAATGTCATATGCCATGTGGTGAATCAGTGACTCTATGACTGCTTCTAGTTTAGTTTTTTAAGGAACAGGCATTGGGTTGGTAAGATGAAAGGAATGATTATCATGACTTGATGCTTGTGATTAATATATTGTTTATGAATGATATAAAGGATTGTATTGGACTTCTATAAGTAAAGCTGGCTTGCCATTATATTATTTTCTATGTTTGAGTTCACTTGGGTTATATAAATGGTTTGTATTCCAACTTGCAAGATTGTCCGATTCAAGTTAGACACTTGTGCTTAAACTATTATCTATCAAGCTTGAAGTAATGTTATTTGTATGGAACTTAGGCCTCAAATGTCATCTTTTTAATGAACCAACGGATGGTTGACTTTTTTGTTCATGCAAACATATTGACACTGTTTTAGCATCTTGTTAGTCTTAGTGGTCTTCTAGTCTTTAATGATGCTTATACACATGCATTCTTAACAATTAAGTGATACTCTGGTTTTATTTCTTGTCAGAGTTTTTCTTTGGAAGACGCATTGCTGTCTTTCACACCATTGAGTGCCTGTCGTATCCAAATAACTCTCATGTTATAGTATTTATGATTATATTAAGAATTTGTATAGCTTATATGTGTTTACATAACGTTGCAAATAAATGATATTTTATGATGGTACACCGCGAGCATATGCAACATGTGGCTTCATATCTTAACAAAAACGTACGGTTAGCATATTATTAGCAATTCTCTTGCTATATAAATGGTCTTCACAAACACTACATTTTTGCTTTGTTGCATGCCATTTGTCAATGACATTTCATCACATCAAATGTTTTGATATTGCAAATGCTATAATTTTATTGAACTTAGCAGTATCATTGTACTAAATGCTTACATGCCCAATATATAGGTTTATCCAGAAGGTACACACTCATGATCCCTTGGTTTGAAAGGCCAATCATCTATGATGTTCGTGCACGACCCCATCTTGTGGAAAGCACATCTGGTAGTCGTGATTACAAATGGTATTTCTCTGTAATTCCCTGTACTATGTGTCATTATATCTATTATTAAATCAATTCCTGTGAACTTTATAAAAATATATATCGTGTTGTGTCTTTAAGAGTCATACATACACACATGTGGAATTATGTATGCTTTCTGAATATTAGTTTAATTGCACATATCAGGTGAAAATAGGTCTTCGGGTGCTTACTCGTCCTGTTGCTGATGAACTACCTGCTGTATATCGAACTCTTGGTGAGAATTACAACGAGAGAGTCCTGCCTTCAATTATTCATGAAACATTGAAAGCTGTGGTTGCACAATATAATGCAAGCCAGCTTATCACCCAGAGAGAGGTATGCCTCATGTGTTGTCACAATTTACATCTGGCATTTAGTTGTTATTGACTAAGTCCTTTAGTTTTGTGTAATGAAGATGGATTTTCTATGTTAAAGATGTTTTCGTTAGCTCGTCTTGGCTCTTACCTGGGGCCGATCCATTTAAAAATTGGATGTCACTTTTTATAATATTATATCTAGATGATGCTGGATTTCTTCATCACTTTTAAAGACACCACCATCACCCCCATACATATCCTCCCCCTCCCCTGTTTCATAATCTTATTATGTCTGCATATTTTCTTATATTTTTTAAGAATTAGCGTTACGAGATTCAATTATATAAATTAATATTGTGACCATGTTTTGGATGGCAATGAAGATAATCTCTTTTTACAAGTGATGGCGTTTATATAACTTTTTGTGTAGGCTGTTAGTAGAGAGATACGGAAAATACTGACAGAGAGGGCTGCCAATTTCAACATTGCCCTGGATGATGTTTCCATCACAAGTCTTACCTTTGGGAGGGAATTTACTGCTGCAATTGAAGCCAAGCAAGTTGCTGCACAGGAAGCTGAGAGGGCCAAGTTTGTTGTCGAAAAGGCTGAGCAAGACAAGCGCAGTGCTATCATCAGAGCACAGGTAACACTTTTTATGTGTCTTTTACAACTCCAAAAACAAGCAAGTGGCAAAATAACAGATTGGTTGCTGGTTGAAACGGGTAGTTTTTGCTAAGGGTCAACCTTGAAACATTTTTTCCCTCCAAAGTTTTTATTTTAAAAAGAAAATAGAAAGTGTGAAATATGATTACAAAATCTAGTAAAATATTATCAGTAAATGTTTTAGAGAGGAAGTGGCAAATAAACTGGTTGGATTACAGGTCAAAAAGAGTACTTTCTGCTATGGGTTGAGCCAGAAACATTTTTTTGCCCCAAAATTTTAATTCTTCTATAAATAGTTGGTTTAAAATCGACTACAAACAACATCCTGAATAAAGGTTTTCCGATGGGCTTTATTTATGCATTTCTAAAATCCACCTTAGACGACCCTTGACCTGTTTGCCCCATTTTTCATTTACGCTCTCGTTATTTTATGTTTCTGGTTAAAGATAAAACATAACCCAAGGAAAATTATAACTACAGGGAGAGGCAAAAAGTGCCCAGTTGATAGGTCAAGCAATTGCCAACAATCCAGCTTTTATAACCCTGAGGAAGATCGAAGCTGCTCGAGAAATCGCAGCAACAATGGCCAATTCCTCTAACAAAGTCCTCTTGAACGCTGATAATCTCTTGCTCAACCTTCAGGAAATGACCCTGGAAAAGAAATAGTAAAACTATGCTAAAGGAGATGCTTTCTTTTTGTCATTTTCTAGAACCCAAGAGTGGATATGCTTCTAAAACTGTGGTAGTTATTTTTGATATGTTTCTTTTAGGTTATGCACTATGGGAGAATCATGCATTATGATTTGTGATGCATGATGGTAATTGTTTGGTTTATCAAATGTTGAATGCTATCTTCACAGAACATTAACGGACCAAGTTTGTTGGCATAAATATGTGCACTTGAACATTGATGTTAAAGTCTATTTGTCAACATTGTAATAAATGCTGTTCTTTTTCACTTGTTTATTCGGAGTACCGCAACTATGCAAGATGAGTTTTGGTAATGCGTATAATCTTTTATCCTTGGTCTTTGAATGAATTTTGTTAGAAAAGTTATCCGAGTTCAAAATGGTTCTTCGTTTCAATACTGCAGCATGATGGTAGGCTTATTATCCGTAATCATATGAACAATGCATCAAGCAATCAATGATGCACCAACTGATATTAACTCATCCTTCTCTATCAATAAACAAAAACAAGTGGAGTCGAACAAAAATAAGAGAGAATGATTCAATTTACCTTGAAACACCCTACAAAGCTTTTATGTGTTTGAGACTTTGAGTCCTCGATACACAAAACAACAAATCAAAATAGAATGCTCTTCAAAAAAACTAAAATCAATTTACCTAACAATTCCAGATCATGTATGTTCATTGAAAATCAGTAAATCAAGAGACCTATGATGGATTCTTGATTAGGAGTTGATATTGAGAAGATGAATATGCAATCGTGCTAGGGTTTTGTTTATGGTGAAAAGCGAATGTTGGAGGAAAGGATGGAAAAGAAAGGAGTAGCCGGGTTGTGTTCCGGACAAAATCCTGTTACAAGACCCATTTGATAGTAAAACTGGGCCTACAGGACTAAACGGGAGAAACCAATCAAGATGCTCTAGAAATTAAACATGTTTGTTTTTTAAAAATCAATATATTACAGTGATTATTACCTAAAATTTATAAAAATCCTATATCATGTATCATCAATATGCTATAATCCACTGCTCATTTTCATCACCAATCTTCCACTGATAAACTGTAAATTAAGGTTTCATTACTCACAGGCACTAAAAACAATTATCGTTATTTTCAATCATGTTTTATCTAACCATCTTCCTTTCTTTTTCAAGATCAGTAGTAAGGTCATGTTTGCGATTGTTTATTTTAGTTGAAAATAACCTTTGATAAAAATAACTTATTAACTTGTGATTTTTAAAATAAGTTTTTTAAAAATGTTTGAATTAACTTATAAACTAAGAAGTTATAAAATAACAAAAAAATGACATTCTTTTAAAAGTGATGATAGGTTAATAGGAAGGAATAGATGAGTATAATAGGAAATTAGATAAAAAAAATTTAAAGTTAATAATAACTCACTCATTATTTTTCATAACCTCATTTTAACTGATGTTCAATTTTGCTATAATTTCCGCTTGAAATCGACTTCAAAACACTAAGTGCATGTTTGGGGTTGCTTATTTTGATTGAAAATGACTTTGACAAAAAAAACCTTATTAACTTTAAAATTTTCAAAATGAGTTTTAAAAAATGTTGGATTAGCTTATAAACTAAAACATTATAAAATGATCAAATAATACATTTTAAAAATTAGAGGAGTTAGAAGATAGTAGAGAGGTATAATAAAAACTAGACTAAAAGTAGTTTTCAAAAGTTAATAGTAATCTATCCTTACTTTTTAAATTTTGATTTTTACCTTATATGAAAAATCAGTTTAAAAATTACTTTGAGTTTGTCAAACATTTTTTAGAGTAAACTTCACTTTTGCTCCCTGTGGTTTGATCAAATAACGGTTTTCCTCCAAATGTTTCAAAATTGTGATTTTACACCTTGTGGCTTTCAATTTGTCTCAATAAACTCAACCCACTAACACCGTAAATGATTCTGTTAAATATAAGGGCATTTTTGACTTTTTACCAATAGGGATGATAATGTGTTATTCAAAACTTCTTTACTAATACAAAAATATATCTCATACACACACTATTACTCTATCTCTTCTCTATCTCTTCCCTCATCAACCACCAACCACCAAAACTATACCCACCACCACACAGCCACCCTCCGCCACACCACCACCACACAGCCACCAACCGCCACACCACCACCAAACGCCACACCACTCTCGCACAGACACCAAACTGTCAATCACCACCAAACAGCCACCAACCACCATTCCACCACCATATAACGACCAGTTACCACACAACGACCAACCACCACACCACCACAACACAGATGCAGCAACAATACAACCACCACACCACCACCACACCCTTCCTCGTTTCTACCATTCCATCTGCCACACAGCCACTACCACGTCGCCCCCTTGAACCATAACATTGTTGCCTCTACCACCACCACCCACCAGCGCAACCACCACCACCCACCCACCGCAACCACCACCCACCACAACCACCTGCAAAATCATAACCACACCACCACCATCACCATTTGTCACTACCATCGTTCACAACTTCTCCACCATTACACCACCACAGCCACCATTCGTTTCAATCCCTAAACACCACTAACAAACAGATCTATCTAAAATTGAAGACCCCCAATACACCATTGAAGATGAAGATGGACAGATTTGTCCAAAATCGACCACTGTTGCACACCACAATGGTTTCAATCGAAGCCTAATCTTCTAACTCGCCTCTCAAACCACCACCCACCTCCACAATCGCACCACCACCCACCTCCACCATCGGACCACCACCCACCTCCCACATGGCACTACCATCTTCCATCAGCACCACATGTACCTCAAAACTCTACCATCGATCTGTTCAAGAAAAAACCCACAACAAAAACCCTAAATCGATTTGGGTGTGCGGAGGAAGTCGTTCGTGTAGATCGATGATGACGATGACGATGGTGAGAGATGAAGAGGTGTTGTGTGGTGGTACTAGTGGTGGAACTGGCCGCGGTGTAGTGGTGTGGGGTTGGGTGAATTGAGGGACAAGGAGGTGGGGTTTGGGTTTTAAGATAAGTGATAGGAAAGGGGTTGGACGATGGTGGTGAGCAATGGTGGTGGGGGGCGGTTACGATTTGCTGGTGGCGATGGGAGATGAAGGTGATGGTGGTGGATGGTGGAGGTGGGTGGTGGTGGCAGGAGGGGGAATGAAGAGTTGAAGGTGGGTTTAAATATGTAAATTTAACTAAATTACACCATCTAATACATTTATTATTTGGGAATATTACATAACTAGTCCTATGTATAAAAAAGTCTAAAATACCCTTCTATTAACAGAGAAAAACTAACAGTGTTAATGGGTTGGAGTTAATTGTTATGGATTACGAACCACATGAAGTAAAACCGCAATTTTAAAACTTTTGATGAAAAAAATTATTTGAACCAAACTACCGGAAGCAAATACAAGATTTTTTTTTTTTTACTTTAATTTTTCAAAAATTATAAGTCAAAGTAACGTAAAAGAATCCCTAACGTGCCCTAGACATCCGATTTACAGCAAAACGTATCATCATCATAATCATCGAGAACATGGCTTTTCAAAGGGGGGATCGAGTGGAAGTTCTAAACAAGGAAGAGGGTTTCATGGGTTCATACTTTTCCGCAAACATCATCTCCCAGATTTCCAACAACGAGTACATCGTGCAGTACAGAAACCTAATCGAAGACGACGGTTCAGGGCCCCTGAGAGAAGTCTTGGCGGCGGACAAACTCCGGCGACAACCGCCGGAGATTGTGACGGCCGGCTTCAGTCTGGGGGATGTGGTTGACGTTTATGATAGAGATGGGTGGTGGGTGGGGGAGATTATCAAGGAAATGGGGTCGAAATACTTGGTGCATTCGAGAGTTCGAATGAAGAGATTGCTTACCCGTTTAGCATGTTGAGACTTCATCAAGAAGGATGGATGGTGTTTGGATTCTGCCAAAAAATAAGCTTTTTTCTTTGGTTAATCGATTTCTGAGTGGGTTATAATGGTGTTTCGGTTCTGCTGTTTGAATTGTAATTCGATTCTGAGTTTTGGTAAGATCAGTATGATTTTGATCAATGGTTATCTGTTTCAGTTAAAGTTTTCTGATTGTGTTGATTCTATGGGGAGATGTAAGATTAATAAGTATTTAGCTTCTTGAGGTTTTAAACAGGCGGTTTGATGCTGCTCTTTGAATTCTAAATTGATTTTCAGTCTTTTGGTAAGACCAGTATTATTTTGATCTCTTTAAATTTAGGTTAAGTGTTTGGATTTTGTTAATTATACTAAGGAAATGTATAGGATGATTGAATATCAAGTTTCTCGAGGTTTTAAAAGGGGCGTTTGGTTCATCTGTTCGAATTCTTATTTGCTTTTGAGTCTTTTGTGAGATGGGTAAGTGAAAAAGGAATTGGAAGAATGCTTACATAATTTGTGTTTATGAAACTTCATCTAAGAAATAAATATTCATAATTTCTCTGCTAGTAAATATTTTTTTTAATTGGCAAAGTAAACATGTTTGATTTCTAGTGACATTATAGAACTTAATTAATTATTTGAAATGTATTTTCTGCATTTTATCATAGTTTAGTATATTAACAAGAGTGTTATTGTCTAAGGGCACTGGGACCCGGGTTTCCTGGTAAAATCCGGAATACCCTTAATCTTCTTTGCTCAACCAGGAAATGGTGAAAATTCCCGGTCCAAGGACCTTTTATTTCACGGGTACAGGAGCACAGTATTCTTGATTTTTTTGTGTGCCATTCATTTTTGGGTAACCTTCCCGACTTCACGCCGAGTGTCCAAGTGTTCAAAATTTCTTGAAACTTTACTATCAAATATTCAAACTTATATAATTTTGTCACTTTTACTCACCTTTCAGTTTAAAATTTTCTTATTACCTTAAAAATTAAAATATTTTCTGGATATTCATAGAGGAATCAAACGCAATTAAAACTCCACACAGAGAGTCGAGTGCAATGCGGACGCTGGTGGGTAGAGTTGTGTTTGTGTGTGTTTGTTTTGTTTTTGTTTTTTGGTTTTTAGAACAAAAGAACACCATCATCAAACCATGTGTTAACAGTTAACCTAACTAAACACCACCCGGTCTGCTGTGTTTGCAATTTTTTGCAATTTGTATTTTATTTATTTCTTTTTATTATTTGAATTAATTTTTTATATCTAAGTGAAAAAAATTTAAAAGCAAATGGTATTTTACCCTGATGTATCACAACTAAATTACATAAGCCTGATGCGTTGAATATTTGAGGTTTGGGTCGGGAATTGATGAGTTGATGATCGGCAAAGAATTCATTATTAATTTATAGTGAATTGTCGTTTCTTGTTTTGGTTATATTTATTATTTTATTTTATTTTCATCTGTCTTACCAAAATTATCAAAGTATTTTTTATATAGATACAAAATCCTAAGTTATGTGTACGTATTACTGTTAAAATTTCATTCATAAAATGCATTATTGTTTCATTTATGAATAACTATAACGTTGTTTAGTTTTTGAAAACCATCTGAAAAGTTAACTATAGAATGATAGATTAACTTTCAAAACATTGCATGTAACGATATAAGATGCTTCAAACTTAATTTAAAATGATATTTTTATAATCTACTGTTTCGTGTTAGTAAATTAGTCTTATAAAATTTAATCAATAAAAAACACATATTATATATAATGATTATGCTAGTAACCATTATTTAACATTGATTTTACATATTTGTACAAGTAAAGCATAAGAATTTTGATACTAAGATTGGTTATGTAAATAGGAACATGTATTAGTTATTAATATTCATCTGTAAATAAAGTGAATAAATAAAATTTTGTAAAGTATGCTACGATTTTACATAATTTAACACAAATTAAATAATGAAAAAAAACACAAAAAGTGTCAGAAGAAACAAATGTATTAGATAATACTATATGTATGCTAGTACCTCATTATATGAGCCATATGACTGTCGGGGATTTGTGTCCTCACATCAATCACTTCTACGTTGTTATGGCCTCATCATATGTCCAATATGATTGGACGAACAAAACTCGACCTTTACGAGACTTAAACATTTTGTATGATGGTACTAGAAATAATGTGATAAATTCAGAGTCGCGAAACGTTATTAGATGAAAATATTTGGGTTCACATCAAATTTTCAAACTGATAAAACTCAATTAGAAGAACAAGTATGAATCTGAGTGTAAGAATTCATGAACTAAAAAAAAAAGAGTGACCATGAATTGATTCGAAATTAGCATTTGTAGGAAAAAGATGAAAAACTGCCGGCAGATTTTATATTGAAATTTACGCCTTTTACCCTCTAATTTCACATGTGAAATTTCGAAAAAATCAAATTTTAATGCATTTTTGATAAAGCAATGTTTACCAAAAAAAAAATTTCCAAGCTGACCTGGCAGCTCGATCCCAACCAGGGGCTCTACCCCTTGGACCCCGCCAGGAGCTACCGCCCCTTGGACCCCGCTCCTGGGGGCGTTGCCTTGGAACCCCATTGCTTGGGGTTCGCCCCTAAGAAGGTTTTCAATTTCGAATATCATGATACACTCAAACAAGCGTGCACTCCACACCTCCTAACTTGTTTGATCGATATTATGATCACATTGGTTATTAGTCAATCCAATACACTAAAATCTAACATATACAGAACATTTATAATCATCCCCCATCTTATTCTTATAATTACATTAAATTACTGTTTTTTATTTGTTTTCAATTAAATAATATTTTTTTATATATTTATCATTAACTTTTCTTTCTAATACACTTACAACACTTTCAAAAATAATAAAATATTTATAAAGTTATATCGTGACTTTCCCATATTACGATCCCTATAAATTTTCTACATCTTTTACTCACAATCACTCACAACCATACTCTATAATATAGGACACCCACTTGCATAAATCTAGGGAACGGACTGTGAATGCTCTAACGTCTCATATACTTCCTATGATCTATTTATCATCTTGCATACGGCTCAAGTGGGCTTGTGAGTTACTTGAGATCGTTTTACCAAAAACTCGATTCAAGCCAAAGCCAAACAAGCTTAAGTAGAAGCTTTAGCTCATATTATGAAATGTTTAAAATATAAGCTTGAGCTCCAGTTTCACATACCGTGCTTGAGCGTTTCACGGCCGAATGATCTTTTATGCATAATAGTTACTTATAATAATTATTGTGTATAACATCGTCATAAAATAATCAAATAATATATATTATGTTATATATAAAAACTATCATTATGAAATAATATACAAATAATAATAAAAGATAAATTATAAATAAGTCGAGTCCGATCGGAGATCAAGTTTGAAAATTTTCTCACATGCCAAATTTGAAAATTTGAGTCAGATGAGCTCGAATTTGACTCTGCTTGATTCGACTCGTTAAACAGGACCCCTAGAATCCACGATATATTTGGGCGATAACAAATCACGTTTCTCAAGTCTGATCTTGTGGATTCGGTTCTTCCACACCAAATTCCCAATTTCTCATCACCAACGCAAAAAGATATTTCAGGGTCTTCACTTCAAATCTCTACGCCCCAATACAATCCATTCACCCAAAATCAACAATGGCGACCATCAATTGCCACTATCTTTCAGTCACCTGCACAGCGACACCCACACCCATCAATCAAGACCAACAGCACCACTCTACCCACCAAGATCATCTTGCCCAACAAAAAGCCCCAAATGGTCCACCGGCGTCGCCCCGGAGACTACGCCGGACCACCACCACCACCAAGCTCGGAAGTACTGGGGCGGTGAGAAGAAGACCCCATCACCTCCGATGAGCTGATTTGGAATAGGGATTTCATGCCTCACATGAAACGATTGATGGGGATTCTGATGTTCGTCTGATGACCCTCGGTTGTCCCTTCTAAGGTTTTGTATTTCCAATTCGATAGATGTTGTTGTTGTTGGGATTGTGTATCGATTTGTTAGTTGGGATTGTGGATTTTGATGATATGTTGTATGAAAGAACCAAATGCCTATATGGGGTTTGTTAAACAATAGGAACTGTTTTATTGATGAACTGCTTTTATTTCGAATGATCATACTTCTCGAGTTCAAATTACATATGTGAAAGTGTGTGTTGGTTTAAACATGAAACAGAAGTCTTTTGGTGGCCTAAAGCCAAATGTAGACTGTTATGTAATAAAAGGAGTTATCATTCATGCTTGTAGGTGGGTGGGGTAATAGTTCACAAACGAGTTTGGATCAAAACTGTTGATTTTTTTTAGTAGGGTCGGATTGGGTGGGCGCAGAAAATAATTGTAGAAACTTTTTAATTTTGTAATACAAAGTTATATTTCAGTAGTAATATCTAATCTTTTGAACAAAATGATTTTGGAGGTTTTATGCATCTATAAACTTTTTGGGCATTATGGGCCCTTTTGGATCCGTTTTCCTTTCAAGCAAACATTTTTAACTATACTTTTTTGAACCATTAGAGAGAAATCATGACTCGAATCGACCCATTCATGAGTAAATAAGATGAAATTTCGATTTGCCACCTCTAGATTTTGCTCTTGAAAAAATAGTTTTCTGTATGTATATCTCATCATATTGTTGCATTGCTTTTTTATTATAAATAGGAAGAACCTTCTGGATTTTTGAGCTTAAACAGAGCATGAGCCTAGACAGGCATGAATCTTTCTCATATCATATTTTTTATTTCGATAATCGTGACCTTTTCAGTTAATCTCATCTGACATAACTATATTCTTGATTCGTAGTATGGACGTTGACTTGAGCAAGAAGTTAACAGCTTCAAACAGTCATAGAGAAGCAAGTTAGGTTTTCAGGTATGTTAATATGCGCATATTGTTTGTTTCTTTTTCCTTTGATAAGTTGTGGGGATTGAAATGATGTTAGGGTGTCACACCGTGTCAAGAAAATGGAGACCAGCACCCACACGGCGTGAACAAGACAAAATGGGAGAGCAACTAAAGCCGCAACTGGAGGCAGTGTATGCCTTCTGTTAACTCTTGCTTTTTATATACCTTTTCATTCTTCTTCTTGAAAGTAGAGCTCACATTAAGGTCAGGTTCAGTTGACATGCAGACATTTTGCCCATTTTCCTTAAAAATATGGAATAAAAGTTGATGCGTAATTATAATTACAAAAACAGTATTGTTATGAAACAGTCTGAGTCTCTGAAAGAAAATTGATTTAGGAGGTTATGCATGAAAAATAGAGTAATAGACCTTGGGCAGATGGGCAACATAACTGTTTGACCCAGTTACCATGAATAAAATGATTTTATAATGTTGTAAAGGCTTGAGTATACTTTGGGCAATTTTAAACTTTTAATCTGTTTCACTTTCAGTTGATTTGAAGTTCTTATACACTTGACCATATATCATTAAAATTTAACTTAGACTGCTTGCAACCACTAATTGGTTGAAATTGCGACCTTTAGTTATTTTTATTTTATTTATACAAGTATCACTCAAATTGTGATTATAATCCGTTTGTGTATAGGATGTGATGTTCAGGGAAGCGAGACGTCCCAAGGGGACCCGAAAGTGCTGGCTGCTAAATCAGGGAACAATATATGAAGGTTATATTTTAATAATCTGCAAGTTCTTAAAAGTAACCTATGATCTTATAAACTCAGCTGTTTTCCCTCATCTGTATCAACTTACAGTTAAAGAACAAGATGCAGATTCTGACATTGGCCATAGGTGTGTTGGGCTAGTGTCAGCTATGTGTCATACACTCCCGAAATTGCAGCAAGGTAACTTCGCAAATGCAAGTACGAAAGATAACAAAATTTGTGTTCTGATCTAAACATACCGGAGCTTCCTTTACTTTCTAGTTTTCACGATTTTTGTTCTTGTTGTACAGTTACTCCTAGTAATATGCCGTTCAAAAAAAAAAAGAAATGTTACTTTGTATTTAAAATTTCTATTTGTTGATTTTTAATTTTGAATGTTTATCGCCCTAAGCCCCAACACTCAATTTGTTCTTTCTTTGTTATTAATTATATTTGGGATAATTTCTTACATCCCCCTCTAAATGTGGTATAATATCATATTACCCATCACAAATCATACTAACCACACCCATTTTTAGATTTATGACATTTATATCATTACATAAAACTTGTATTAGGATATGAAGCTTGGAGCCTAAGAAGAAAGAAAGGGAATAATTCTTTTAATTATTGAGTGCGTATATTAGGTATTAGTTTTTTCAGTTAGGTAATATGATATTATGCATGTTATGTTTTAGCTTAAGCTCTTAATCATAAATATTTGCTACTTGATTTAGAGTGTCTTAACCAAATATCTAAAATATGCTTCAAAGCAATACGTATGATGGAATCATTTGGGCCCAAAATTTTAGCTCTTCTAAATATTACCGGCTCCGCACGTAGGAAAAAAGCCCCCCACTGTTTCTTTAGTTGGTTCTATATTTGTACATTTATCAAACCTGAAGAATGAAAAGTTAATGTTAAATTTTGATGATTCATATGTATTCAGGTATGGTGCTGGATTAGTTGGTTCTTTGGTATATATGCGGATGCTTGGAAATAGCATTGATGGAATGGCAGATGGAGCCCGAGGGGTGATCAAGTAAGCTCGTCTTTCTTTTATCGACATTATTGCTTTTGACCTACTTAAATTTACTATATGTCAATATTTAAGGATGTTTTAAACATTTGATTAACTTTCAAACATTGTGGAGTGAAGGTTGTGATTTTTCATATATTTACTTAAACTTATGAGAAAATTACTTTCAGGGAGCAATTGGGCAGCCGCGATTGTTGGTCCTGTTGCCCTAGTCATGATCTATAACGGTGGAATGGGTAAGCCTTTCTTTCTACTTAAATAATAGAAATATTTTTATTTGAAAAGTTGACCCTTTTTGCACAGTTACCACACCCATGTACTCATGTATGAAAATTGGACCCTTGGGTCAAACATTGCAATTTTCATATAATCTACACATTATAAGTTTATGGACCCAGGAGTAATGCTGCAATGATATGCCATGGAGGTGGTAAAAAGGGTAGTTGGGTATGATGGTCAAAACATGTTAGGCCGGGTTGGATGGTTCTCTGAAAAACTTTTTAGCCCATCTTTTCTTATGCTACAACTAATTAATGTGTAAGATGATTAAAGACGTTATATTATAACAATGATAGTCTAACAAAAATTAAGGTTTTATATCATAAACAACCATCATAGTTTTGGTATGATGGTATATTTTGGTATATTAAGTATCTGAAATGTCAAAAATACATGAAGTCCCTCAAGTAGTTTTGTTATTTTAAAGTCCCTAAACTTGTTAGAATGCATGTACTTGTGAAATAATATTTAAATACTGACTTGTTATCCTTAAATATGCAAAAATAAGATGATCTACTATTTTTTTCAAAAAATGTTGAATGTGATTTCAACAAATTTAGACTATTTAAGGAAAGTCATTATAATGTATATTTATTTCAAAAGTACATGCATTTGAGACAAGTTTAGGAACTTTAATACTAAAATTGGGTTGTGGGATATTTTTGTGTATTTTGACATGCTTAGGGACTTAATATGCAAAAGTTGGGTTGAGTGTCTTTATCATGTAAAATAAGAAAGTACATTGGGTTCTTATGGTATTTACCTTTTCCTTAATATAGCTAGTTTAGGAGGTTATGTATTTAAATACACTTGAGATGACTTGTTTTGACCCATTAAGGATAAAATATATCCCATCTATGGGTAAAATTTAAATTTTCCACCTATAAATTCATCCACCTACTTGGAACAAAGTTTTCCTGAATCTAAGGCTGCTCTATATTCATGTATCATATCTTTTTCATATGTGGGTAAAAGTTATAAATCATTTAGAAACTCAGATTAACAATTATATTAAACTACCATGCAAAATCATGTGTTTGAGGAAATGCTTGTTACACAAATTTGATGTAGCTAATGCTGATTCGATCTTCCCTCATTGAAAATCATTTCGTTTTGCAGGATCGTAGTTCCTGAATATGGATTAATGCACCTAGAGTTGATTCCAATGCTAGTTGGTTTTTTACATACAAGATTGCCACCTTCACTCAAGCTATTGAAGACGCAATTACTGTCGTGAGTAATGATATTCAAACTGATTAAACCCACCCCAAACGAGTCCTTTTTCTGTGATTTGGGTCAGTGCTAACGTGAACTCTTGTACCATGGCTAACCTACATAGTGGTGTCTTGGTCTGGGTTCTCACTGCAGCAGCAGGCTAAGCCACACAGTTGAGTTGATCAAATTCTATGATATGATACTATTGTCAGGGTATATATAGGGCAAAGTTTGTATTCCAAAATTGTGGGTTTGGCCAATTCACTATAGGTACAACTATTTATGCATGTATTACAAATGCAAATGCAAAACTCTTGGTATTACTGTAAGACTTGTATAGATAGGGGATCAATTTGAATATAATGTCCCAGTTGGTGTGTAGCACTTTTTTTTATTCATCCATATAGATTGGTGATCACATTCATACCATACTAATTCACAAATCATAAATAGTAGTTACTTGTAACTTGTAACTTGTAAGTTCATTTTATGCAAAAGTAATTTATGTGAACCAAATGACTTGCCATTACATATGGGAATATTTTTCAATATGAGTAAGAAATGCTATATTTTAAATTGATTCTTGCTTAAAAGAAGAGTTTTAACTAGTTCTTTTCTTTTTTTTTCTTCAGCACATGAGCAAACATGAAACAATACCGGATGTGTAAGTGTCAAGCTTACTTATAAAGGGTTTCAACCTTTCATGGGTGCCAGGGTTTTGCATTATGGATACAATGTAAATGTAAAGCTTTGATGACGCACTTATGGATACAATGTAAATGTAAAGCTTTGATGACGCACTTTATAGGACCCGGTGTTGGTTTTGTTGATAGCTATTTGTTTTGTTGTAAATTTTGAATGTTTATTTGGGTCTAGCAGACTTCTATGTGGAAGAATGCTTCTTTTGTCTTATTTGGTTGATGCAAAGTATTTAAGAGCAAACCATATGAGCATAAAGTTAATTGTAAGATATTAAATGTAAGAAATACATTCAAGGTTGATGCAACCAAAAAACAACCAAAGAGCTCTCAGTATGCATATGTGAAGTACAAAGAAGTTACTTAGAAAGATTTGATATAAACAGTGAATTATGCTTAAGTATCAAATCTTCCGAAGCCAAAATACCATATCTTTCGAAGCCAAAGATGAAGTCTTCCAAAACTTCAAAAGAAAGTCTTCCGAAGCCAAAGACTGATTTCTTCGAAGAAAGAAGACATGCTTTTTCTGAACACCTTTTGACAAAAGCTAAACAACATTCCGCTGCCACTTATGAAGACTCACCAACTTATATGAGTTGGTGAAAGTCCATACTTTTATCAAACTTTAGATTAAGATTTTTTGTCTGTAACTTTCTACTTTGTACTTTTATCATTTTTCTATTATATTAGGATGTGAGCTATGGCATGTCATAGTCACTAGTCAAAGACAATCTGCCTTTTGACTCTATACATTGATCTTGTTGTCTAGATTAGTGTTTCCAGCCGACCTTCAAAGTATGGCCGCTGTAGGATATAGTATAAAGTATCTCAAGTATTTGTATTTAGATTTAAGCTTTGTAACACTGTAAGAACTTGAGAGGTTGAAACCATATTATCTTATTCTTGTTATTGTTCTTTCACTAAGTGTTCTTTGTTTCATCCTAACCGTTTCCTATTTAATCTGCTAAGTGTTCTAACTTCTCCACCTTGTGAATCTGTTGCATTGACCACCCTTCAAAGGTCCTGCAATTGGTATCGAGCATTTAGGCTCTTGATTGTAAGATCTCATCATCTTAAATCCCTTCAGTTTCACAAAACACCTTATCAACTCAAAGGCGGCTATCTCTAAGTCTGATATGGAAACCGGTACCATGACAAAGTCTCAACTGATTACTCTTGATAACTTTGATACTTGGTGCCAACGTATGGAAGGTTTATAAAGTTTCAAGACAGCAGGATGTGGAGATCTGTTGTGAGGATCTCACATAAGCACCTCTTCAACCACTGCTGGAGGTGAGATGATATCAAAGGAAATGACTGACTACTCTGAAGAAGATTGGAAGAAAATAGATGTAGATCAGAAAGCCATGACCACTCTTCAAACTGCTCTTCCAAACTCCATATACAGAGGCTTCACGAAGTGCAAGACTGCTAAGCAGCTCTGGGATGCACTAAAGCTCATATATGGGGTCTGAGGAAGCCAAGGAACAAGAAAGACATTATAAAGCAGCAATTTGAGAACTTCGCTTACAAGACAGGTGAGAGCATGACTCAACAATACTTCAGGTATATTGAGATTATGGATACTCTAATGGATGTTGGAGTCAAGATGAGAATAGAGACTAGTGAGAAGTTTATGTTCTCTCTTCAGACAATGGACTTACTACTGTGAGGTCATCAAGAGAATTAAAAACTCTCTACTCTTACTCTCACAGAGCTGTATGGTATTCTTAGTGGATACCAGATGGAGATGACTTGCAAAATCCACCAAACAGCTCTTCCAACAATCAGCAGAGTTCAGCCTTCATGTGGTTGAAAGGGACAGTAGAGAACTATACATCATCTCATCTGCTTCCCTGAAAACTCACAAAAGGGTCCTTTCATCACCTTCCTTGAGACACCAAAGGAGAGCTACATCCAAGGAAGCTCATTCTAAGAGACAAGCTCTGCTCAAGCTTTGTGAGAACTTCTTTTCACTCTTAAAGTTGGACTGCATCCATCCAGATGATTTGGAGTACATGGAGATAGTTCAACGATGGCTTCATTACTCACATAGCCAAAAGTTCTACAAGAGAATAGGAAGAAGTTCCCAAGCAATATGGCTAGTGGAAAGTTTCGCATGGATAAAATTAAGGTGAAGTTTAACAACTGTAACCAAATAGGACACTTGCTAGAGAGCGCAAGGCACCAAGGACAAACGGTGGCTAGGCACAATCCAGACCAAACTACACTGATGCAGCTCCAAGGACTGAGAAGCCAAGCCAACCAAAACAAAATGCCGCTGTTGCTGTTGAAAAAGGAGGCTTTGACTGGAGCTTTAGTAGAAGATGATTCTCCAAACCAAGCACTGATGGCTGATCATGAAAAAACCAAGGTATTAGAAAATCTTTATACTCCTGAATGCATTATTAAAGTTAACATGTACTGGTCCTACAACTTGGAAGTGAGATCTGACCTTGAGTTCTTAAAAAATTTTAAAATTGATTTTAAAAGAGCTGAAAATGATTATAAACTTAAAATTGAAGATTAAGAGAAAACAATTTCTACTCTTAAGCATGGCATACAAACTACAGGACTCAAATTAAATATCTTAGAGCCAGTTAACTGAATGCTAGGCTGAGCTTATGATCAGCAAAGCAAAGGCAGAAAAATGTGTTATTGAAAAGAAAACCTTCAAGAACATAATATCATCATCCTTGCATGCAAAAGTTTGTTACCAAACAGGCAGGGACTAAGATCAATGAGATAGCTCATCCACACACATTCCTATCTTTTAGATCTCCAAGGTGTGAACTTGTCAAGATAAGCTGCTTCTATGATCCTATCCAAAAGAAGATGAAGATGAAGAGGAGATAGTGAAGGATGAACCTGAGATGAGTGATAAGGGTATCCTATAAAGGGACATTTCTCCTGGAGAGAAGAAAGAACCAAGGATAACCAAGTCTGTAAGGAAAAACTGATCAGGCATCCAAAAGAGAGTCAAAGAAAGCTCAAGAGATCAAGGCCACTTTCATCTCCAAGCAAAAGCAAGTTTTCATTTCTGCTGGATTTGAAGTGGTAAAGACTGAAGACTCAACAATGGACTTTAGTACTAGGGGTCCTAGTTTATCAAATAATGCTGGCCAAGAGAAAAGGCTGATAAAATATGTACCACTACTGCACAAACTGGACCATCCAGTTCCAAGAGCAAGCCTCATCCCAAGAAGACTGTTGTATCATCTGAGAAGATGAATAAGGAAGTGAAAAGTGATTAAGCTCAGCCTCCCACTCAAAGAAGACTCTCAGAAGGATACCAATTGAATGCATCATGTGTGGTAGTACTTCTCACTTTAGCAAGGATTGCATCTACAATCCCAAAAGAACTATCCACATGACCAAGAAGAAAACTTGTAAGAAGAAGAAGAACTAGCTTTGGAAGGAAAATCTCTTTCTTTCGTTCTTGATAACTTGTTGCTTCTTCCCTTATTTTTTCTCTAGCAGCCTTTCGTTCTTTGATAACTTGTTGCTCAAGCTGCTTAAGATACTCGAATTCAACATATTCATATGATAAGGAAGAAGTGCAGATGCCTGATAGAGACCCGTGGCACTCAGGTAGCTAATCATGTTTTGTCTATCAGCTTCATTGTCTACCTGAGGTTGTTTAGTTGCCACAGCCTCTTTCTCAGGGCTTTCCTGAACTGGGGAGAGGATAGAAGCAAGCTGTAGAGCCTTTTCTATCTCCTTTCTTCCTTGATTTTTAGGAGCAATTCTGCATCCCCTGCCTCTTTCTTCTCCTTTAACAGTTCTGTATCTGCCAGTTCATTGAGTTCCTTTAAGGAAGAGAGATGAGTTCATCTATGTTGTAGTTCGTGGCAAGTAGTTTAATTAACTGCCCTTAACTCATCATCCTGAGTATCTGACCTGGGGGTACCCTGATAGCAGCTTCCATGAAACCTAGAGACCCTTTTGAACTCTCTCCCTATAGCTTCCTCTTCCTCTCTCTCTCTCCTCTCTTTAATCTCCTCAGAGGTCATCTTCCTCTTCCTTTGTCTCGCACAGGCCTTGGTGACTAGGGTGGAGAGAGATTTAGTTTTATTGCTTGGTTCAGTAGTCAAGCTCTGGCCAGAGAGAGGTTGTAAAGTACCTTCACCAGCTGGTGCTCACTGAGGGTGATGATGTTGTAGCAGTTCTTGTAACAAGGTTCACAGGGTCTATCACTAGGCCTTTAGTCAAGGTTTCCCCTTCAAAGCCAATCTTAGTTCCACCTCAACATCTAGTTGACCAATGACATTACCTGTTAGCCTTTGTCTTCTTCTTTGCCTGAACTCTTCAACAATCCTGTCTTGAATCCTCTCAGCCAGTCTGCCAGCTTGCCTGCTTTGACTAAGATTGGCAAGTGGCATGTGGACTAGAGGAAGACTATCATAGAACTTCAGGGTTTGAAAATTGAAACTGCTTACTGCCCCTGAAGTCTATGCAAAATCAGAGCTCTCCTGTTAGCATCATACCTCCACCCAAGATTTCATTCTTACATCATGGAGTGAGGTAGACATAGCTCTTGAAATACCTTCCTCAAACATACTTTGAATGAGTGAGTCCACACCAATATGGACTTGTAGGAGGTTTCTGAGTATGGAAATTGCTAGTGAGGTTGGTGAATCCTCAATGTCCATACTCTATGAAGAACTCCCAGGTTTTGTGATTGCTTGGACTTTCTCCCCTTTTTGGTAGCATCACCCTCTTGCATATGTGAGCTAGGGGTTAGGTCTGTCACATCCACAGGTTCTTGTGGTCCTGGTTGAGCCCTCCTGTAGGTCTCCCAGCTAGTTGTTCCTTGAGATAAAACTCTCAAGTTCCTGATCATTGACCTTTCTTAGCAAGGTAGTCACCTGAGATTCCAAGTGACTAACCTTGGAGACTAAATAGGTGCAGGTTTGAGTCAGTTTTCACCTTCAGTCTCATATTCCCCTCATCTTCATCAGAAGATCATGAGGGGATGAGAGAATAGGACCTAAGTCTTCTTCCTCATCACCAGCACTTGTTCTTGGCGCTGGATTTCCATTGACCATGATAGCCTCAAGTGAAGTGTCAAGGCTGGGTTGCCATGGTTGAGGTCTTAATGAAGTAGTCACTTGCTGAAGTGAGAGCCTCTTCCATAGGGACCTCCTGAAGGTTCAAGGAGATCCACCTCAGTAGTGGGTGGATGATATGGTCTAGACATAGGAGAAACAGGAGTACTCATCTCTCCTTGAGCAGGGGAGGAGAAGAAAGACTCATGATACTCACTGAATCCCATGTCTTCATCATCATATAATTCTAGGTTTGGATGGGTTGGTTTAGATCAAGAGGCTGGGGATGGTAACTGTCCCCTGAAGGTTGTTCACTTGAGTGTTAAGACTCTGAGTGAAGGCTTAAGGCTTGGGGGTTGTGAGCTCATCAGGTGTTGAGCATGAGGAACCTCAGCACTGATCATTGGTAAGATGGGAGTGGTTTGCTCCTCAAGATAAGTGGGAGCTCTAGTGTCCACTTCCTACTGTATGGGTGATAATATAGGGTCATGCACAAACTGAGTAGCATGTATAGGGGTTCGTTTGGATATTCTTTGGTAGGTGATGGTTATTTGTGGCTGTATAGGGGGTTGAGAAGTAGAAGGTGTGGGTTCAACACTAGCTGGTGCTGCTAAAGTTGGCACCTGAGCATAAGCTCTAACAGTTTAGGAAAGGGCTATTTCTATCCCTGAGAAGCCAACAGTTAGTTTTCTCATAGTTTGAAGATGTCGGGCTTCATCTGTCCCAATTTTAGAACATTTCCTGTTCCCATCAACTATGAGCCCAGTTCACAGTTAAGAATGTGCTTGACATAAGAGAACCATGTAATATTATAAGGTGTCCAAGTTTGCAAGTAAATAATGTACACAAATTGTGAATACCTAACTGACTCCCTAAACCATCCCATGGACTAGGTAGGAAAGGTCCTCTGGAACTTGGTCCCATCTCCATGCTTGTTAGATAGACTGTGGATGACAATATGGAGGAGGTATTCCATTGAGAGGGAACCTTCCCTTTCCTGAAGGTCTGACAGAGAATCCCCTTCATTTCCATTTGACCAAAGGAATGGTTAACAACAGACTTGGGGAAGGCCAAATCACCGTCGATATCATCCAACCTTAGATGTAAGTTTATGGATGCTGGAGTGATGAAGATTGTCCTCCCTACCTTGTGGCAGACAGTGCCTTTCCCCATCCATGGTGACCTCTTGACAGGTCCTCCAGAATTCCAACAGCTGATCTCATAGAGTGGAGAATCAATAGTAAGGGAGTGAAGTAGTTTGATAGAGTGAGAAAGCGACAAACCTCTGAGAAAACCAGGATCTTTCTCAGAGTCCATAGAGCACTTGATTATGTTTCCTGTGAAGTTGCATGAGAAATCAGGTTGGTTTCTGCGATTAAGTTGGCCATTTTGAGGTATCTTGTTGTGAAGGAAGATAGAACAAGGGCAATTTATGAGTGGAATTTAGGTTAGAGAATTTTCAGATGAAGAAGATAGTGAAAGAGGGGAACCGTTGAGAGAATATATACGAATGGATTTGAGACAAAGTTAATGCAAAAGGACAATGTCGGTCCCATCTTAAAAGGTGCCAAAAAAGGTAGTTTTCTTGGAAGTCGAAAAAATATTCCAAAGGTCTTTTTGTCGTCGAAAGATAATTCGTAAGATTTGTGAAAATTTTGCTTCGGAAAAAAATACTTAAGAATTTTACTTCTGAGATATGTTTGGTTTCGGAAGAGATCAGGACTTGGAACTTTATTCTAAAGAGAATAAATCTTTCGAGTCTTAATTGTTTTCGGAAGACATTGTCTCCCAAATACATGTAAGTACTTAGAAGCATATTTAGGCTTCAGAAGATATCTCAGAATCTCTTCCGAAGGTAAAGTCTATACGTAGTTATTTGATTTGAAGACCGAATGTTCTTCCGAAGACAACTTGATGTCTGCAAAAGAAAATATGTTTAAAAATTTTCAAAATCTTAGGAATATCATTTGAAAAATTTTCTTTCAAAGGAAACTAGGCTTATGGAGATGATAAATAGACACTTAGGACACGCAGGTCTA
>CM046434.1:15056595-15059095 GCA_025506505.1 Flaveria sonorensis
ACTCATTTATTTCTTCCAAAGCCAAATTTTCAAAAATCTTTGAAATATCTTACGAAGCAGAATTGCTTTCGGAAGCTTTGATTGCACTGCTTCCGAAACCAAAATTGTCTTCGGAATCTTTTCTTTCTACTTCCAAGAAAACTAACTTTTTGGGCGCCTTTTTCAAAAGTAGGACCCACTTGCGGATTTCAAAGTTTATCTTTTTGTCACAACTTTGTCTCAAATCTAGAGTATATCTTTCCAAACGGTTCTATTCATCTCACTTTTCTCATTGTTCCTTAACCTAAAATTACCCCCAAATTTCATCTTCTTCTTCTTTCCTTCACTACAAAGCTTCTTCAAATGGCCAATCTTGATCGTCGTAACGACCCTGATTTCACCATGCACCTACACAGGCAACACAATCAAGTTGCTATGTTAAACTCTGAGAAGGATCCAAGCTTCTCAGACGTGTGTAGGTATCTTTCTTTGTCTCACTACTTCACCTCCCTTACAATCGATCCTCCTCTCTATGAGGATCATGTTGCTTGAGTTCTGGCGGACCTGTCAAGAGGTCACCATGGCGGGGAGAAGGCACTGTCTGCCACAGTGCAGGGGAGGAGGTTTTCATCACTCCAGCCATTATCAACACCCATCTTCAGCTGGATGATGAAGCAGGTGAACTGTCTTTCCCAAAAACTGCTGTCAACCAATCCTTTAAGCAGATGGGATATGAAGGTGACTTCTCAGTCAAGACCTTCAGGAAGGGGAAGGTCTCATTCCAATGGAAATACCTCCTCTATGTCGTCATTCACAGCTTATCCAACAAACATGGAGGATGGGACCAGATTCCAGAAGACCTCTCCTTCATTGTCCATGGATGGTTCAAGGGGTCAAATTCAGGTACTCTCAGTTTGTATTTACAAATTTACTAGCGAATTTGGATTCCATAGAATATTACATGTTCCCCCGGTATGTTCAACACATTCTTAACTGTGAATTGGGACCACAGTTGAGGGGAACAGGTAATGTTCTTAAACTTGCACACATGAGACCCGGCATTTTCAAGATATTAAAAAGCCAACTGTTGGGTTTCTTCGGGTAGAAACAGCCCTTGTCCCAAAAATGTTTGAGCTTATTGCTCAGGGTGACATCCTAGCTGCACCATCTAGTGATGAACCAACACCCTCTACTTCTCAACCACCATCAAGGCCAACAATTACCCTCACCTACACTAGAAATCCAAACGAACCCCTGCACTTCTATTGAGCATGCAGGCCCCCATATCACAACCCACATAGGAGGAAGTGGACACTCGAGCTCCCACTTCCCCTGAGGATCAAACCACTCCCATTTTTCAAACAATCAGTGCTGAGGTTCCTCATGCTCAGCCTGATGAGCTCACCATCCACAAACAGCCTTATGCCATCACTCTGAGTCTCAACACTCTAGTGATCAACCTTCAGCGGAAAGCTACCATCCCCAACCTCTTGATATTAACCAACCCATTCCCAGCCTTGACTTCTATTCTGATGAAGATTTAGGTTTCAGTGAGTATCATGACTCTCCCCTCTCTACCCATACTTAAGGGGAGATGAGTAGTCCTGCTTCACCCATGTCTAGCCCACATCAGACACCCCAAACTGAGGTGGATATTCCTGTGATTGTCCAGGAGATCCATGTGGAAGAGGCTCTCACTATTGCCAGTGATTACATCCTTAAGTCCTCAACCACGGCAACCCAGCCTCTTGACACTGTCATTGGGCAGGGGAAATCAGTAGCCAAGAACCCCATGCTGGGGTGAAGGAGCAGACCTCGGTTCACCTCCTTCATCCCCTAATGATTCTTCAACTGAAGATGAGGGGAGGCTGAAACTCAGGGTGCACCAACTCGAGACATCTGCACCCAACTAGTTTCACAGATAGCTCACCTAGAATCACAGTTGACTATCTTGCAAAGGAGGGTCCATGACCAGCAACTTGAGATCACCGATCTCGAGGGCCAGTTAGCTGAGAGACCTTATAGACAAACTCATCCAGGTCCACAAGAACTTGGTGGAGTTAGGATCACTTCCCCAGCTCACCTATGCATGAGGGTGATGCTACCAAAAAGGGGGAGGAAGTTTTCTGACAGCCACAGACCTGGGAGTTCTTTCTCAAGTATGGACATACAGGACTCACCATCCTATCTTGTAGTTGTCCATGCTCCGCAACCTCCTCTAGACAGTGATCTGGAACTGCTCATTCAACAACTATTTGAGGAGGGAGTCCAAGAGTAATGTCTGCCCCATCTGAGAACCCATCTGGGGTTGGGGGTATGACAATGATAGGAAAGCTCTTGTGATCTCTAGAGCTCAGGGTCAACAAGAAATCTCAACATCTCCACCCTGAGTTTCTATGAGAGTATAAACTTAATAGAATCTGGCACTTGTCACCCAAGCAATAACAGACAAGCTGTCAGATTAGCCAATCAAATTCAAGACTGGGTGCTGGCAGAATTCAAAAGGAGAACTGCATTATAT
>CM046434.1:15066595-15179772 GCA_025506505.1 Flaveria sonorensis
AAAAAAGTTTAAAACACATAGAAACCGGGGTCTAGAACTCACCTATTGCAGCAAACAAGTAAAACTCCACCAAACTTGTTACATAAGAGTTAGAGCACCTAAACAAGCAAAACAAACACCCAAACACAAAGAGCACTTAAATATCGTTATAAGGATGAAAATCCAATAAAAACCGAACCATTTAACATGAAAATACTTACCAATGAACATTTCAGCCTTCTACTTCTTCACAACCGAGAGAAAACCCAAATTCAGCTTCTTTTCTTCTTATCTCAGTCGAACTCAGCAGTAAGAAAGGCAATATGGGCGACCATGCCTTCTTTATATTAAAATATTGACTTTTGTGTACTTTTAAACAAAGCATCCTCAACTTGGCTTCTTTTAGTTTTCTTCAAAATACTTTCTTTTTCTTTCTTTTATGTGGCAAAATTTCGGGTGTTACAAGTCTACCCCCCTTAAAGAGGTTTCGTCCCCGAAACAAGTCACTCTTCGTATAACTATGGGTAATGCTGTCTCATTTCATCTTCGGTCTCCCACGTAGACTCCGAACCCTTTCGGTGTTTCCACTGCACGCGCACAAGTGGAACCACTTTATTTCTCATTCTCTTCTCCTTCCGATCGATGATTGCCACTGGTTGCTCCACATAGTTGAGTCGTTCATCCACTTTGATATCATCGAGTGGTACAACCATGTCCTCGTCGGCTAAGCACTTTCTCAGATGAGATACATGGAAGGTCGGATGAATTCCACTTAACTCACCAGGCAATTCTAATCGATAGGCCACCTCTCCTACTCGTGCAATGATTCGGAAAGGCCCTATGTACCTCGGGCTCAACTTGCCCCTCTTTCGGAACCGGATGATCCCCTTTTGAGGTGAGACCTTCAATATGACTCTATCACTCACGTTGAATTCAATTGGTCTACGCCTTTTGTCGGCATACGACTCTGGTCTATCCTTTGCCGCTTTCATAAAGGCTTTAATAGTTTCCAACTTTTCAGTTATAGCCTCGATTACCTCAAGACTTCCCAACTATTTCTGCCCAATGTCTCCCCAACATACGGGCATCCTACGCCTTCTACCATACAACATCTCATATGGTGGCATGCCAATGCTGGCGTGACAACTATTGTTGTATGAGAACTCTGCTAACGGTAAGTGATCATCCCAACTTCCTCCAAAGTCAATTACACATGCCTAGAGCATATCCTCAAGTGTCTGAATCGTTCTCTCAGACTGACCATCTATCTCAGGATGATAAGTGGTGCTATGTGTAGCCTCATCCCCATCACATCATGGAATCTCTTCCAAAACTTCGATGTGAACCGGGTGTCACAGTCCAACACGATAGACACCGGTACACCATGACGAGCTACTATCTCTTTAATGAACAGATCCGCCAGTCTCTCAGATGAATACGTCTTGCGGATCGGTAGGAAGTGAGCACTCTTCGTCAGACGATCAACTATCACCCATATGGTATCGTACCCCCTCGCCGTACGAGGTAGCTTCGTAATGAAGTCCATGGTGATGTGCTCCCACTTCCACTCTGGTATATCCAATGGTTGGATCTTCCCGTATGGCTTCTGATGCTCTGCCTTCACTTGCAAGCAAGTAAGGCACTTACTCACATACTCCACTACATCGCGCTTCATTCCCGGCCACCAGTAATCTTTCTTCATGTCTTGATACATCTTGGTAGCGCGGGATTAATAGAGTATCGAGTCTTATGAGCCTCATCCATAATCCATCCCCGTAGGTCTCCGTAACGAGGGATCCACATCCGCCAAAGTGGGTTCTAACTCCGTGAGTATTCTCTCCCAGCTCTACGACTAAACCCCTCATCCGTTCAGTGTTAAGGCGATCTTCTTTTAATGCCTCATTCTGAAATTCCTTGACCTGTGTCAACACGTCAGAGGTCAGCACCAATTGATAAGCTTTCACCGGATTGGCTCGGGTCTCTCCTTTCGGCTCAGGGCATCAGCCACTACATTGGCCTTACCCAAATGGTAGTGGATCTCATAATCGTAATCCTTGATCAATTCCAACCACCTCCTCTACCTCATGTTGAGGTCCTTCAGTTCAAAGAAATACTTTAAGCTTTTGTGGTCCATGAAGATTATGCACTTCGTCCCGTACAAGTAATGCCTCCAATTCTTCAATGCAAAAACCACCACTGCTAGCTCTAAGTCATGAGTAGGGTAATTGGTCTCATGGGTCTTCAATTGCCGGATGTGTAAGCTATCACTCTCCCACGTTGCATTAGCACGCAACCCAGTCCCTAATAGGAAGCATCCGAATAGACCACTAAATCCTCGTTCCCCTCGGGCAATGTCAAGACAGGAGATTGAGTTAATATTGTCTTTAACTCCTTAAAAGCATCCTCTTGTTCCTGTCCCCACACATACTTCACATCCTTGCGAGTCAACTTGGTCAAAGGTGAGGCTATCTTGGAAAAGTCTTGAATGAACCTTCGGTAGTAGCCTGCTAAACCCAAGAAACTACGAATCTCAGATGGCATCTTTGGAGACTTCCATTGCATCACCGCCTCAACCTTCATCGGGTCCACCATGATTCCTTCAGAATTCACCACATGACCCAAAAATTGAACTTCACGCAACCAAAAAGCACACTTAGAGAATTTAGCATATAGCTTCTCCTTTGTAAGTGTCTCTAACACTTCACGTATGTGGTCGGCATGCTCTTCTTCGCTCCTTGAATAGATCAGGATATCATCAATAAACATAATCACTGATTTATCCAATAGCCGACACACTCGGTTCATCAGATCCATAATGGCAGCTGGTGCGTTAGTTAAACGAAGGACATGACGAGAAACTCGTAGTGTCCATAACACGTGCGAAAAGCTGTCTTGGGAATATCTTGCTCCTTCACCTTCAATTGATGGTAGCCAGATCGGAGATCTATCCTTGAGAACCAACTGGCACCTTGGAGCTGGTCAAACAAGTCATCTATTCTGGGCAGGGGATATTGGTTCTTCACCGTTAACTTGTTTAACACTCGGTAATCGATACACACTCTCATACTACCGTCCTTCTTCTTTACAAACAAGACTGGAGAACCCCAGGGAGAGATGCTCGGTCGGATGAATCCCTTGTCCATCAACTCCTGTAGTTGAACCATCAGTTCTTTCATCTCTGTCAGAGCTAATCGATACAGTGCCTTGGCAACGAGTTGAGTACCGGGTATCAGATCAATCTGAAACTCAATCTCGCGATCTGGTGGCACACTTGGTAAATCTTCTGGGAACACGTCTGGGAAGTCACACACCACGGGTACTTCAGACAACTGTGGTACTGACGCGTCCACATCCTTCATATAAGCCAGGTAGGCACTACATCCCCGCTTCATGCACTTCTCTGCCACCGCCATCAAAATCACCTTCGGAACCGTAGTGACGCGATCACCGTAGACAGTCACCGAACTTCCATCGGGCGCAACTAATCGAATCATTTTCTTGTGACACACAATATTCGCCTCATAGGCTGCTAACCAATCCATCCCTAGTACTACATCAAATCCGCCTAGGGGCATCACAGATAGTTTAGCAGAGAACCTATGGCCTTCTATTTCTATGCCACAATCCTCTATCATCTCGGAAATTCTGGTAGACTTACCAATAGCCGTTTCTACTTCGAAAGGCTCATCAATACTTCTACTACTAACAGGCAACTTAGCACAGAAAGCAGCAGAAATGAAACTTATACTCGCACCAGAATCAAATAATACAGAGGCACAAGTTTGGTTTACTAGAAACATACCTGACATGACGTCGGTGTCTACCCGGGCCTCTTCTCGGGTCATCGTGAAGGATCTAGCACTTGCCCTCTATCCTCCTTTTTTAGACCCCTTCTTGGCCCCAGGGCTCCAACTCTAGGCTTCCTGCACTCACGGCTCCTGCGGTCAGTCCCGCCACAGTTGAAGCACTTTGGCATTCCATAATCTTTTGCTATATGACCGGGCTTCCCACACTTGAAGCACACAGTCACGCCCCTCATGCATTCACCAGTGTGCTCCTTCCCACATCGGCCACACCTCTTCATCCCTAAGCTTGATGACCCCACTCCTCGGTCATCCATTCTCATCCTATTATTATTTGGGGTGAAACCGCCGCGCCCGAATCGTTTCCCTCTCCAGTTCTTGTCACCACCACCAGTCTTCTTCACCTCAACCACCCCACCTCTCTCTCATTGTACAACCTCCCAGCCAGATCCACCGTCGACCTAACGGTGCTTGGTCGGGCAACAATCAAGTGCCTGCGGATATCAGCTGGCAATCCCTGCACATACCTCTTAATCTTCCTCGACATCGGCGTCACCTGATCCAGCACCAGCCTCGCCATCTCATTAAACTTGGTAGTGTACTGCTGGTGGGTCATGGTTCCCACCTCAAGCTGTAGGAACTCTCTCTCTCTATCTTGTCTAGTTCCTTGTGAGGACAGAATTCCTCAATCACCATCTTCTTCAACTCTTCCCATCTCATCCTTCCAATGGCCTGGTTGCCCTCGGCTTGGACAATATTGTCCCACCAGCATAGAGCCGAGTCAACAAACGAGTGAGTGGCGAACCTCACCTTCTAGTCCTCCCGACACTCGCTGATTTCTAACACCGCCTCCATCTCCCTTACCCAGCGGTGAGCAGTTGCAACATTGCCATTACCATTAAAAGTAGGGAGTTTACATCTTTGGAATGCTCCGTAGTTGCATCCCCTCGTGGTTTCCCGCACCTCTACATCTTCTTCATCACTAGAGGCTCCCCTTGCAGCATTCAACTCCTCCTCATCATCATGATCTCCCTCATTCTCCCTTCTCCCAGTCGTCTTCCTTCTTTCCTCCTCCTTCTCCTTCCTCTCATCATTCCTTACAGCCCGGATGACTTCAGTCACTACAGACGGTAGGATCGTCTACATGACTTGATGAACCTCCTCAACCACTGCCTCTTTCACTGAGGCTCTCAGGTTGGCACTCTCATCACCGCCCTCCGGGTGATGAATCCCAGGCTCACCAGGAGCTGTCTCTGCAGTCCTCGTCTTGTTCTTTGAGGCCCATGGTCTACCAGCATGTCCACCCCGTGCTCCACCTCTAGAAGCCTTAGATGATCTCCCTCCAGCCATCCTCTAAACACTATAAGATTCAAACACCAACACGATCATTCAAGGTAATAGCTCAGTTTATGTCAAGTATTGTAAGTCCCTAATTACAGTGGCCAGTTGTGATATCCCCCGAGCATTTCCTATCCTGACTACATTAGTATTCAAATCTACTAAAGGCACATAAATCAAATAGCACACGCACATAATACCGGATACATTAAGAAAAGAAATACCTGATGGTACGTAGCTACTCGGGCTGGCATCCCTCCATTCGTCGCATTCTCAGTTTAAGTTTAGGTTTTAAAAATATTTACCTATTTCTCTTAAACTTGGCTCTGATACAAACTTGTAAGGCTCCGTTCCCGGAGACCTCACAGTGGTCGATCATAGCAAAATATATATAAAAACATTATATAGCATTCGAATCAATGCAGCGGAGTCAATATCAAAAGCCACCCATTCATTAATAAAGATTGTTGCTAAGCAATACATCGTTGATTATTATCAGTTACAAAAGCCCATATTATTTGCATTACAAAACAACAATGATATTAAGGGTGAACGGATGCCAGTCTAGCCCTGACGAGTAGCCTCCCCATGTGCCATCATCAGCAAAATTACCTGCCAACTGAAAATGCATAAAATTCAGCATTGCTGAGTGAGCTCTAGTTTAAAAAAAACATTAAAATACCTTATAAGATTTGTATATGAAAATACCCTTTTAAAATAATATTCATTTCTTTCGTACGTGATCACACATCATACGTACAGTTAGATAACATCCATTATCTTCTTTTACCATTTCCATCATTATTCATTTCGAACTTTAATTTTTTAATCTTTCACTTAATCCAGACCAATGTGCTATGCCCCCAAATAATGCGCATAAAACTGGTACTGGGCCGAGGTCTACAAATAGACCCCAAACTGGTGCACGAAGCTGACTCCAGTACCGGGGTAGCAATAAAACTGGTACTGGGCCGAGGTCTATAAATAAACCGCACATAGTTGAGCTAACAACCTAATGGTTGTGGACCTCATGTGAATTTGCTTGCAAGACTTTCTTTCGTTCTTTATGTTCCACTTTTGATTATCATTGATCTTTCCACTTTCATTAATGATAATACTTTACGAATACGGATAAAATCACACCATATAAAGTCACGTAATAGTATAATAATAAGGAACACAAGAACGGCCCAAAACATAAATAAAATAATCAAATAATAACACCAAGTCAAACCAGGGTCAAACACTAAAATTCTAATTTCCTAGAATTCCAGAAAATTTTCTAAGTGTTTAGGAGCATGGCCACTATGCAGGCGTATGAGCCCTGCTTAGGCGCATTAACACTATTCGGGTGCATGAATCCTACACTTAGGCATTTTAGCTTACATTTCTGGGCGCATGAACTATTCAGGCGCATGACTAGCACTTAGGCGCCTGAACAAAAGGGTTGGGCGCATGGACACTTTTGGGGCACATGAGTCTATACTTAGTGTTTTCAGGCAAACAGCTTGGGCGCATGGGCATTATTGGGGCGCATGAGCCCTACTTAAAATTTTTCTAAGGCAAATTCCAGGCGCATGGGCCCTGTTTGGGCGCATGACCTGTGCTTAGGCATTTCTAAACCTAAACCTCAGGCGTATGGGCCCTGTTTGGGCGCATGACCACCTGTTATTCATTTTTCAGAATCAAAACTAATCCAGATCTGCATTTGTACCTATTCAACTTAACATTCTAAGCAACCACAACACATAAACAAGCATAGAACAAAAGCATATACATACATAAACATACGGATAAACATAAATCAGTGGTAAACATTTTAATCATGCATTTCAGCCTCAAAACAGTTTAAAACACGTAGAAACTGGGGTCTAGAACTCACCTATTGCAGCAAACAAGCAAAACTCCACCAAACTTGTTTGCACAAGAGTTCGAGCACCTAAATCAAGCAAAACAAACATCCAAACACAAAGAGCACTTAAATATCGGTTATAAGGATGAAAATCCGATAAAAACCGAACCATTTAACACGAAAACACTTACCAATGAAGATTTCAGCCTTCTACTTCTTCACAACCGAGAGAAAACCCAAATTCAGCTTCTTTTCTTCTTGTCTCAGTCGAACTCAGCAGTAAGAAAGGCAATATGGGCGACCATGCTTCTTTATATTAAAATATTGACTTTGTGTACTTTTACACAAAGCACCCCTCAACTTGACTTCTTTTAGTTTTCTTCAAAATACTTTCTTTTTCTTTCTTTTATGTGACAAAATTTCGGGTGTTACACATATGGTATTGTATTTATATATGTTTTACCCAAACTTCATATATGCTAAGTAGTTTCTGATTCATATTTAAGAAAGTAGGCATTTTGTTTGTCAAGAATTTATTGTCAATGAATATTCCTATTGAACAATGATCATCTCTCTATTTTTATTTAATAATGTTCAAAAAAGTATTAGATGCATTATTGTATATAAATTCTTATATGCATTGATGCATATATGGAATAGATGCATTGATGCATATATATGGAATATTTTTAATAACAAAGAGAACTATATTTTCTTGATGATAGTTAATCACTAAATTGTTAAAACATGTCTCAAGTACGTGTTTTCTATTAATGTACGGCGTTAGTAAACCCCTAATTCATGACTAGTAATGAATTTCTCATGTGTTTGTTATACAATTTTGTATTTTTTTCATGAGTTAAATTATTGTCAAGCTAATACAAAGTTCTGTTTACATGGATAGCATGTATGTTGTATCTAGATTTGATGGTAATTTCCTAATTTAAGATGTTAAGATTAAACTATGACCATAATTAGCAGATACATATATGTATATAGCAACTACTAGATGCATCAATGCATAATTATCAACGTATGCACAAATGCATTATTTATTAGATACATCACTGCATAATTATCAAAGTATGCATAAATACACTATTGTTAATATATGAGATAATACAACCAAGAACCTATTTTTGTTTACTATTCTAATCTTCAAACACGTTAAGAGGTTATTTACATTTATGAAATGGTAAGTTTAATTGTTCAAAGTCTTCCTTACATACAATCTGACACTAAATCAATGCTTAACTATATGTATCAGTTTAGAAGTCTCCGCAAGTTATGGGATCTAATTTGTATGTTAAAACTTAAAAGATAAAAGGTGTGCAATTCATAATAAACTCATACATGATTTGCATATTAATTTAATAGATTGACTTTCCAGTAGTCAAATCATGTTTTAAATAAAATATGGAGAATAAAGTCAAGGAACACATTTCGTGAGTTACAGTTACAGAAATGAAACGGTTTTTCCACTTTTGCCCCCCAAATTATTACATGTGTGGTTTTTAAATGAAGTTATTTTACATTTTTGTCCTTTTTATTTATAGCCATAGATCTAAACAATCAATAGTGTGTGATGGTTCTTTTGGTTTTTTATAAAATTTTAGTTTTTAATAGAATGAATCCCTATATATATATATATATATATATATATATATATATATATATATATGTGTGTGTGTGTGTGTGTGTGTGTGTGTGTGTGTGTGTGTGTGTGTGTGTGTGTGTGTGTGTGTGTGTGTGTGTGTGTAGGATCTTTTCGGGAATTTTAAAGATCGTTAAAACCACGAGAACTAATATCAACCATTGATTACATTATATTTTATTTATTATTTATTATTTATAAAAGGGTAAAGATGTAAATTAACAATTGAATGAATGTAACTGCCTAAATTAATGGAACATTCCAAACAAAACTAAACTCAATATATTCGATTTTTATGAAACCGTTGATTTGCCGGATCATATTCAAAATCAATAGACTTCAATTTGATTATCAACCTGCATTCAATATTGAAACAATGAAAATCGGGTTTGCTTTCACGATAAAATCAAGCAAAGAAAGGATTTGAATTTTATATCACCAGGGCTCCAACGATTTGATGGTTATTTGCTACCGGGTTAATTTGATAGAGATGTCTTTTGAATGAAGCAAGTACGGTTAGGGTTCGATCTAACCAAGATAAGAATTATTGTCACTCCTTTCGTTTGTTTGTATCATGATAACTTTATGGGGTAACTTAAAAGCTAAAAATCCATCGTAACATCCAAATTTGGAATCTTTTGCTGGCCATTTCTAGCCCTCCTCTCATTTTCAATGTTCAAGAACCGAGGAATTTTCCATTTTTTGTATCGTGGTTTGTGTTTGTAACCTAAATATAAAGGAAAAATCCATGTTTAAATGTATTTCTTGTTCAAGGCAGGAGGATTAAAAAGGCCTGATTTTGCATCTAGCTTCTTTCACATCCATGTATCGCAAATTATGACTTGTGAGGATTCCAAAGTGGATTTTAACAACATATGTTCATAACATTTTTATCCAACAATTTTGTCATTTTATCCATCATTTTGTGTGGTAACATTCTTGATTATTAAACTAATTTAATTACTTTTGTTAGCATGTCTGTCGAAGGATTAAGATATAGGCAAATGTATGATATCTAGTTTTTGGTACTACAAGTTTATAAACATCAGTTGTTTTTTTAAGTGTACAACTTTTTAATATATCTAAACATTATAAACATCTATTATTTGTTTTCACATATGGGTAAAAATCATTTTTTAGTATCTACACATCTATAGACATTTATTGTATTACTTTTATATGTGTTAAAATTTATAGTTGATGTACACATATATAAAACATTTACACTTTTACATATATGAAAATAGTTGGTCCGTTTGAAGATAACGTATATGCAAATAGCGTATAACTATGGGTTTGAAAAATAAAGAAAAAATATTTTACACATTGTAAATAACTATTAGTTTAAATATGTATAATGAATATGAACATTTGCGTATGTAAATAATATGAAAATTACATTATTGTAAACAATATGGAAAAACATAAACGATTTTCATGAAATCTACAAATATGTAAATATTATGAAACTAAAAATAAAAATTTTACCATATGCAAATAGTATGTAAGAAATAATAAATTTACCCGTATATATAAATAGTATAAAATTTACGCAAGTATGAAATCATAAAAGATAGAGAGATAGAGAGAGGAAAGAGAACATGAATTAATTTAATTTAATTGGAAAGAGAAACTTTATCATTTTACTAATATGTTCTTTTTCTTAATTTTTATCTATTTAATTAGATTCTTATTTACATTTTATACCCTATTCAATCATAACCATTGATTAACTTGATCAATGGTTCTACTAGTTTGAAAATAAAGCTAGTCCTGTAAAGAACCTAACCATATATATATTGTAAGGTCCCGTTTCCGGAGACCTCACAGTTGGACAATCATAGCATTATTATATTAAGCAGTACACATTTCATAAAACATTACAGCAGAATTAAGTTAACAAAAACTATTCATGCATATAATTAATGTTGCAAAATAATATATCGTTGTAATTTAGAGTTACAAAATAATCAATTAGTTGCATTACAATAAAACAAAATCATTAAGCATGAACGGATGCCAGTCTTGTCCCAACGAGTAGCTGTCCCCGAGTGCCATTCTCAGCAATATTTACCTGCCAACTGAAAATGCATAAAAGTCAGCGTTGCTGAATGAGTTCTAGTTTAAAACATTTAAAAGTACCTTGTATGATTTGTATAATAAAATATCCCTTTTTGAATAAAATACATTACTTTAGTATGCGAGCACACATCATACGTACATTCAGATAATCTTCATAGTTATCATCATTATCTTTTCATTCTTTCTTCCATTATTATCTTTCACTTTTCTTTCGGACCAATGTGCAATACCCCGAACATTATGCACGAAGCTGATGCTGGGCCTGAGGTCTATAAATAGACCCCGAACATTATGCACTAAGCTGACCCAGTCACCTGGGGCAAGCAGCAAGGGTCATGTCAATCTCAAGGAATGACCCTGTGTACATCCTTCGGGTTAGCTAAACCGTACACAGTTGAGCTAACGACAACATGGTAGCGCACCTCCATTCAATTTGCTTGCAACACTTTCATTCATTCATTATGTTTACTTTTCATTAATTTTCATCTTTCTCTTGATTAAAGATAATACTTTATGAGCATAATGACACCATATAAAACTACACAACAATACATAATAAGGAACATAAGAACAACCCAAAATCATGCATAAAATAACAAATATAAATACCAAGTCAAACCAGGGTCAAACCCTAAAATTCTAACATCCCAAAATTTCAGAAAATTTTCTAAGTCTTCTAGGCGCATGAGCACTATGCAGGCGCATGAGTCCTGCTTGGGCGCATTAAGACTTTGTGTGCGCATGAGCCAATACTTAGGCGTCTGGGCACTAACTTTGGGCGCATGAGGTACTGTTCAGGTGCATTGGTTAACACTTAGTATTTTCAGACAAATTCCTAGGCGCATGGGAACTATTGGAGCGGGGCGCATGAACCTCACTTAAGTTTTTCTAAGGCAAAATTCCAGGCGCATGGCCAACAGTTGTATACATTTCAGTAATACTTTCAAACCCAATCAGTATTCTAACATGTTCGAAGCTTAATCCTATCATTCTAAGCAATAATATCCCATAGAAAAACCATAAAACATGAGAACACAAGTATATATACGTACGGTTATACATGTAACAGTAATAAATCATTTTAACATGCATTTTCAGCCCCAAAATGTTAAAACACATAGAAAACCGGGGTCTAGAACTCACCAATTGCAACCAACAAGTAAAACTCCTCCAAACTTGAGTGCATGAGAGTTCAAAGACCTAAAACACACCAAAACAACCAACCGAACACAAAAGCACATAAAAATTGGTTTCATGGTTGAAAAACCCAACAAAACCGAGCCAAGAACACTTAAAACACTCACCAAATTTGAGAATTCAGCCCTTTCTTTTGAAATACCGAGACAAATCTATTTTCTTCTTCTTTCTTCTTTTCCAGTCAAATAGCAGGGAGAGAGAGTGCATGTAGTGGGTGGCCATACTTAAAGAATTGTTAAAATATTAAGTTTTGTACTTCTTACACTTAGCCCCTCCACTTTTGCTCTTTTTTCCCCTTTGCAAGATACTTTCTTTTCTTTTTATTTTGACAAGAATTTTGGGTGTTACATATATATATATATATATATATATATATATATATATATATATATATATATATATATATATATATATATATATATATATATATATATATATATATGATAGAGTTTCTAAGAAAACTATGATTGCTAGAAAATCAAAAAACCTAATCTAAACCATTGATCTATTTGATCAATGGTTGATATACAAAATGGCATTTTAGTAAATAATTAAAAATTAAAGCAGATTACATTATTGATATAATGGCAAATATGGAATAAAAAATATTAGATTTGAAAACCACCATCAAAATTCCTACATTCACTCTTCTCTTTCCTCTCTTATATATTACATTTAAAAAATCAATAATTAACTTAATCTTAATCATCTTTATATTCATCAACAACTAACTCCATCTTTATTATTTTCAAAATATAATCCAATAGTGAATCAGTAAGGCCACATATAAACTTATTTACGTATATGTAAACACATAAGTAACTTGATTATAAATATGAAAGCATGTATGTAAACCTGCTTACGTATATGTAAGCATGTCTGTTAACCTGTTTATACAAGCACAAATGTAAAACAGCTCACGTATAGTAACTTGATAAAGATAAAGAAAAAACAAATCATAATGCAATGAAAATTGCATGATTCATAATCTTCATCTTCTTCTTCATATCTTTCTTTTTCATCCTTTTTTTCACATAAGTCATTCTTGATCTATGACCACTTTCTCATACAAACTCTTCTTGATCGATGACCTCATTTGCGTATATGTTCTTGTTGATATAACCTATGTTTGGATATACGTAAGTTGTATTGTTTTCTGTTGACCATGGTTTTTTCATGTAGATCTATAAATTACATATATGTAACGATGAATTGAACGAAGAATAAGAGAAAAAGTAACACCATTTGCAATACACGTAACTCACACTTACATATACATAACTCAAGTTATAATCAAGTTAAAATTAAGTAACTACACTTACGATTTTCAAATCAAGACTAACTAGATACCCTAGTTACATATACGTAACTCAAACTAAATTTAAATATACGTAACTCTAGTTTACAAAACACCAAATAAAGAAGAACTAAAAGAAGAGGGGGAAGTTCTTAACAATCAATCTTCAAACCTTTAATAAGATCCAGTTTAACCTTCTGATCCGTAAGAAGCTTCAATAATGATTTGTTATACCAAGTTCCAGACTTCTTTTAATTTGTTTAAAGAACAAATGTTAGGCCTAGATCAATGTATAGGTTTAGATAATAAATCAACTCTTGTAATAACTCTTGTAATTATCTTTTGATAACATAATGTACTGCATGAATTATATGTTAACCCATATTACTATGTGTGTTGGTTTATGTGTCATTACAGGAAACATCAGAGTTGGTCAATATGGAAAATTGACTGTTAGAACAATCTGCGGATGAATAAGTGTGCTTTCGTAGATCTCCTACGAAAGAACAACTGCTGAACAAGTCTAAAGATCAAGTGAAGCTACTGAAGGAGAGCTTGTTGCTGAAGAAGTACAAGAACTCCTGCGGAAGCACAATCACTAAAGAACAAATGTTGAAGACCAAGTGTTGCTGCGAAAGACCAATTGCTGTGGAAGAAGAACTTCCTACGGAAGACAAATTACTACGGAAGATCAAAAGTCAACAAGTCAACATGTCAAAGTAACATCATCAAATCAATGACGACAGAAGATATTGAAGTCAAATGAATATTCCACGTCACATCAATAACTTTCTTTATGTAATTTACACTTTTCAATGTAAATTGTAAACTCCTATACCGATAAACAAGGCAAGGATGCACACATATAGAAACAAAATAGCGAAACAGAATAACGAGATATTAGCAAGAAAATAGAAACAGAATAGAGAGAGAAAGAAAGATATCGATACTCAAATAGGTGTATATATTGATAGAAATGATATCAATCAAAAGAACAGAGAATAACAGAATAACAGAAAACAAGAACAGAGAACAACAACAATATAGCAATCATAAGAACATCAACATCAATTGTAATTGGTTCGTTGTGAATGAAAAGCAATTGAAAATCATCTTTGTGTTACATTATTACATTGTGTTTTCAAATTGTTTTATTTTGTTCATCGATTTCAATTTATAAACAATCCATTAAACAACAAGTATTGATAGTTTCGCGATCATTACTTGTTAAAATCAAATTGATAATTCGTGCGTTGATCTTTGGATTCACAACAAAAAACTACAAGCTAATTGAAAACGATGAATGAGTGTTTTGGATAAGTCGTAGTGATGGAATGGTTTTGGTTTATTGTTATGGATGGAACGAAGAAATAAGTTGGTTACATGGTAATTTTGATCACGATGAAGATGTATGATGATAATAGATATCAAGAGAGTAAAAAATAATCAAGGAATTTGGATTTGAGAATGATTTCAAAAAGAAAATAAAGATGAAGAAAGAAGTCGTATTTTATTAGGTTGATTCAAGTTTCAAACAATTTTGAAAATTTTAATTTAGTCAACCTAAAAATATGGGATTTTAATTAGAAGATATTAAACTACCATAATTAAAAATATGTAAGTTTACTAATGTACCCTTTCTGATTTTATTAAATCACAAAATAAAAAAATTATATAATTGGTTAGATATGGTTTTCTTGATTTTCTTATAATATGATGATTTTCATTTGAACCCTCATATATATATATATATATATATATATATATATATATATATATATATATATATATATATATATATATATATATATATATTATATATATATATATATATATATATATATATATATATATATATATATATATGGGATTAGGATCTTTGAAGAACTTACTTTACTTTTAGAACCCACATAAGTAATATTAACAATTCAATATTTAGATCAATGGTTGTGATTAAATAGAGATAAAAATGTAAATGTGTGTGACATTAAATGAGTTTAATTATAGAAAATGGTATAATAGTAGATGATAACATTCTGTTGAAAATAAAAAATCAACTAATTATATACTCTCTCTCTCCATTTTCGTCTCTTTAACTCTTATTTTATAGACATATTTAAATTTCTTAGAATTTATGTAGGCATAAATTTCTATTATTCACGTTATATGCACGTGTTAATATACTTTTTCTCGCATTATTTACATATGCATAATTTTAATACGAGAGATTATGTTCTTTTAATACTAATAATAAATATGTAAATTCAATACCATTTACATATGCAATATTCATTTTGATAGTATGTTTTTTAAATTTATATCAGTTTACATATGCGTAAATTTCATATTATTTTCAAATCGCATACTATTTACGTATGTGTAAATCCTCAAATGGACTGTAAATACGTAATTTGATGCTTTCATATGTGTAAACTTGATGTTTTACATATGCGTTAATCGACTTTTTACCTATACATATATATGTGTACAAAAGTACTTGTATTAAGTTACTCATTTTTAAATATACGTAAAAAATAGTGTTTCTATTGGAGTCAAATGTGACTAGTTATCTGAGACTAGCAAACTCATGTCTTTCAAACTTAAAACTTAAAATTCAAGAAATGTACAGATATTAAAATTCAAAATTATTGCAACTCAATTACTAACAGAAAAGAAAAACAACATTATGATTAAACTAAAAATCATGATCCAACTACTTTCATCTCAATTCCATAGAAATTTAAAACACATGCCAAAAACAAACAAACAATCAAAATTCAATCAAGAGTTCATAAACTAAAACAAATTGTAGCTTCCAACATTGACTTTTATGGTCAAATAAATTAATTTATGGATCATGATCAAAGAGACAAGTATATTAATCGATTAACAGATATCCTATTTTAGTTTATAACTTCGACTACACATAATCAAAAACGAAATAACGATAGAGCAAACATCATCAAGAATGTAAATTGTTCTTCTTAATGTGTATTGTGTTTACTCTCTCAACCGGAAAGAAGTCCGTAACACCATGAACTACATGTATAATCATGCCGGACTGCCAATTAGCATTGGAGAGCAAATGTTTTTACGGTGTAAAATTTGATTACCAACATGATGTGGTGTGGGTGCGACCGTATATTTGGGGATGCCAAACTTGTTGGACTTTTATACAGGTTTGTCACCATTTAATCTACAAGGGGTTAGAAATAATATGAAAGTATTGGTGAAGAAAGAGAGTTTGGGATTTTTGAGACGATTATAGAATTCCATACGAAAATGGGTTGCAATGAAAACAAATTTTTTGTGTATTTTATTGTGGCTTAAAGATGCTAGAGATTCCAAAATCAAAATGAGTTCTCCGAAATTAAATCAAAGAATAAACCAAAACTGAAATGAAATTAACTTTCCAAATGAAGAGAAGGAAATTAAGGAGTTTAAAATTAAGATAATTGTCAATTTACATTAATACCCTTTATATTAAGTAAATATAAAATAAAAATTATCCAGATCAATGGTTGTTATTGTTCTCGTAGTTCTTACGATTTTATAAGTTCTGAAAGATATATATATATAATATATATATATATATATATATATATTATATATATATATAGGGGATGGTTCTTGAGAAAACCAATAGTTATGTGAAACCAAAGAAAATCACAGAAATCAGCAACATAATTGTAAGGCCCCGTTCCCGGAGACCTCACAGTTGGACGATCATAGCACAATTAATAAAAACTTACACAGTTATTAAACATTGCAGCGGAATTTTCATCAAAATAGCCATTCATTAATCAATAAACACTGTTGCTAAGCAATACATAAAAGTTTGTTATCAGTTACAAAAGATCGTTTGATTGCATTACAAAGCAACAATAATATTAACCATGAACGGATGTCAACCTTGCCCCGACGAGTAGCCTCCCCGAGTGCCATCCTCAGCAATATTACCTGCCAACTGAAAATGTATAAAGTCAGCGTTGCTGAGTGAGTTCTAGTTTTAAAGTCAAAAGAATGCCTTGTAAGGATTGTATACGAAAATACACTTTAAATACTATATCTTTCCTTCTCAGGTGATCACACACCATACATACATTCAGTTCATTCCATTATCGTCATCTTAATCCTTCCTTTTCATCATTATTATCTTTCACTTTCGATGTGGACAATTGTGCAATACCCCGAACATTCTGCACGAAGCGGATACTGGGCCTGAGGTCTATACTTAGACCCTAAATACGGAGCACGAAGCTTAGCCCAGTAGCTTGGGGTATGCAACAAAGGTCCCGTCAATCTCAATGATTGACCCCGCGTGCATCCTCATGGGTTTTACAACCGCACGCAGTTGAGCTAACAACCCCAGGCTGTGAACCTCCTTTCGTTTGCTTGTAAGCCTTTTCATTCATTCATTTATTCATTATGTTCCACTTTTTATTAACATTAATCTTTCCCCTTAATTAATGATAATACTTCATGAGTATAGTCAAACCACATAAAGCCACATAATATAATAATAGGAACACAAGACCCAACATAAGACATGAATAAAATAATCAATAAATAATCACAGGTCAACCCTAGGTCAAACCCTACAATTCAGCTTTCTCCAAAATTTCAGAAAATATTCTAAGTGTCCAAGGCGTATGAGGACTATACAGGTGCATCAGCACTGCATGGGCGCATTATCACTTTTCAGGAGCATGGCCTCAATACTTAGGCATTTTTTTAGAACTATCCTGGGCGCATGACACTGTTCAGCGCATGGGCCTACCCTTAATATACTAAGGCAAAGTTTTGGGCACATGGGCACTATTGGCGCATGAGCCCCTACTTAGAAATTTCTAACGAAACTTCCAGGCGCATGGGCCCTATTTGGGCGTATGGCCTATACTTATACATATTTTCACCAAGTTCCCAGGTGCATGGGCCCTGTTTGGGCGCATGACCGCCTGTTGTGCACTTCTACATATCAGAATCAATTCAAACCTGCTCTAGCACCTGTTCAAAGCCTAAATAAATATTTCTAAGCCTTCTCAACACATAAACAAGCATGAATTACAAGTATATACATGCATATACATACGGGTACATAGATAAGCCTCGAAAACTCATTTTGATGCATTTTTAGCCCCAAAGATTGTTTAAAATACATATAAACGGGGTCTAGAACTCACCTATTGCAGAAGACAAGTAAAACTCCACCAAACTTGGCTGGACTAGGGTTCAAGACACCTAACAAGCAAAACAACCAACCAAGACACAAATAACACTTAGGAATCGGTTCCTAAGGGTGAAACCACCAAGAAACCGAGCCAATTAACATGTAAGCACACATACCTCGAAGATTTCAGCTTCTCTTCTTCTTCACAACCGAGAGAAACAAAATGCAGCTTCTTCTTCCTTTTCTTCGGTTTCAGCAGCAGTTAGAAAGGGGTGTGGGCGACCATACCCCTTTTATACATGCTTTTTGACTTTTTGTGTAAATTTACACTTTACACCTCTTATCTTTGACTTCTTTTTTATTTTCTTCAAAATACTTTCTTTTCTTTTTAGTTGACCAAATTTTCGGGTGTTACAATAATTCATAAATTTTATGTTAATTTAATTGTTAAAAGGTTATTTAAGTATTTGTTAGATATATTGAACATAAATACGAGAATAAAGAGTGTTACGTATACGTAACACCATGTCGAATGAAAAATGGTTACGTATACGTAACCTATATGTGATGTATATGTAAAACCATGCTATGTTTTTTAATTTAATCCATACCCATATTTATATATACACACACACAACTATAAAGGGTAGTGATAAAAAAATTATAAGTTATGTGATCGTTTTCATTGTTTTTTTTTAGTTTTCACACAACATTGTGGTTTTTTTAGGATCCCTCCTATATATATATATATATATATATATATATATATATATATACACACACTAGTAGGAAACCCGCGTGATGCGGCGCCTACAACAATTTAATAACGCTACTCTTTATTTGGTAACTTGCATCGGTGTCAACATGAATAATAGTAATATTGGATTTTGGTTGTGCATATTAGTTTCCACAATACTCATGTATGCTCAAACATTAGTGTGTATTCTTTTTATGTGCAATATTTTTAATGACTTTGATGCTGCAAACTATACAAAACACAATCTTGTAGATGTTTGACATTATTTAAATCGTTTGGCCAAATTTTACAAGTAATTTCAAATGAATGCGTAGTGGCTTAAAATATAATTAAAAAAAAAAACTCAATAGTAAGCAAAAATTCAGTAAAAGTTAACATATTCAGGCTTTATAAAGTCAACTTATTCAAATGATATACACAGAAGCCTATTAAAATCTCCCAAAAAGATATTCGACAATAATATGGAAAAGGCATCTCATTCAAATGAAATGTAGAAAAACTTACTTCACATTGCTGATTGCAAAAGATACTAAACGACAAAGTTATTGAAAAAAACTAATCATTTAACATTTGGGACTATACTTTTTGCTTAAGCCAAACTCCACTTAATTTTAGTCTCATGGATTTGTTAAACCATGTAATTGTGACTGCAAGGATCCTAAAAGATTCAAATATAAAACTGCTTATATAGTTGAACAAAAAAAAAGAAAAGATAGATTCACTTGAAATTGAATTCAAAATAACTTATGTTAATTTAGCTTGAATTTGAGTATGTTTAAGCATTAATCTATTCATATATGTGTTAAGCCTCATCTGATTTCCTAAAAGAAAATTAATCCTAATTAATTATAACTTTAAACCACTAAAACACCCAATCCATGTTTTATAACTTTCTTGTAATGAAAGTAGCATCAATATCAGGTCGTATTGGCTAACCCCATAAGTTTTTAAAAGCATAACTTAATAATCTCAAAAGTTATGAGTAGTATTAATATCTACTAAGTACTAACACTAACTAAAGCAATATTAGACAGCCTTGATGACTTTAAACATTACTCTATGAATTTAACAATGGGTTGAAGCCCTAAACTTTCATTGCACTTAAATGTAAAGAAGAAAACATGTAAATGTTGAATTGTTGTTATTTGAAACACTTACACTACCAAGAAGACCATGATTAAAATGATTTGATTAGCAAAACAATACCAATTTCATTTAATAGTTGGATAACTGAAATTAATAAACAGTTACCTTTAAGTAAATGAGCATTGGTTTTTACCCAAATTAATGTAAGTGGCTTTAAACTTTTAAATGTGATTTTTAACCATAATATATTCACCACTACTAAACACATACTGATGTTAGCTTACTTATGTTCCAAGGCCGATTCTTTCCTATAAGAAACAAATTAGCAAGCATATTAGTGGTTACTAATAAGAAATCTCACCTTCATGTCTTGTTCCTTTCTAGTAATGGAGCACTTAATAAAGAATCGGCAAGGATTCTTCTTCAAAACCGTTCAAACATAGAACATAAAAATTAAATCGCATAAGTTGAAGATAGCTAGGTATAGAATTTAAATCATAAGCAAACAAAACCTTAAAACGTTTATTCATAAAATCAAAAAAAAAAACCTCAAATCAACAAGGATTTAAAGACTAAATCATAAGTAAATACTCACCAGGCAGTGGAATTTTGTAGAGGAAATTGATTCAAAATGTTTTGGTTTCCCACTCTGGTTGTCGAATTTTTAGGGAAGAGATAAGCAAACGCACAGAAGGGGAATTTCTTCTTTCATGTGTGCTTGAATATGAATTGAAGAAGCCAAGGAGCCAAGCATTCTTCTTTCGTTATGTTGTTCACAATGTGAAGATGCAAAGGGTTGTATGGTATAGCAGAGATAAAACTTGTAAAACCCTTAATTTAAGAGTTTTGGTGAAAAGACTTTATTACCCTTCTTATATGCATATTAATATAGTATAGATATATGGTTAAGTTCTTTCAAAATCATATTTATTTAAGAAACAAAACAGAATCAATCATAGCCATTATCTAATTTGATTAATGGTTATGATTAAAAATAGTATAAAGTGTGAATTTATATTAATTAAATGAGTGAATTTATGGAAAATGACATATTATTAAATGATGAAAAAAATTTCTCTCTAAATAAATAAAAAAAATTTTATATCTTTTCTTTTTTTTCTCTATCTCTCTCTAATATTTATGATTTTATATATCTATAAATTTTATAATATTTACGTATGTGAAAGCTCTAATATTTTTTGTATACCATTTACATATGGTTAAATTTATGTTTTTTCATACTGATTTCACATGTTAATTTATACTAATGATTAATCTTTTAATGACGTTATTTGCATATACGTAAATCCTCAATAGACTATCTATTATAGTTATGTAAGTGTTTTACATGTGTGTAAATTGACTAATAGATTTTACACACGTGTAAGAAAACAAAAGATTTCTACTTATGTGTAGAAACCGAAAATAGTTTTTAACACGTGTGTAGAAAAAAATATATTTTTATAAATAGAGTTAAATGCATTTTACATCCCTGATGTTTCATATAAATTGTCATTTGAATCAAAATGTTTAAATTTTGTCATTTCATCCAAAAGTTTCACAAAAATTATCGTTTAAAACCACTTAACAACTCCTATTAACGTCGTTAGGTTTATTAAATTATAGGTATTTTAGTCAAACCAATTACAAATAAAAAATCAGCTCTACGTGATAAGTTTTAGGCATTCAGTCTCCTTTGGTAATTACCATTGCGATTTTAATTTACCAAAAATAATAGGTCAGCATTCTTTCATTCATCAAGAAAGTCATCTCTGAACATCATATTATATACAGTATTAGATTTTAATATTCTCAATTATTTATTGGCCAGGATTAATCCCAACTCAAAAAAAATATTTATAGACACCTCAACTTTGAGCTTATTTTCCTCCAACGATCCAATAATAAGAGATCTTGGAGGAAAATAAGCTCAAAGTGGGCGTGTCTGTAAATATTTCTCGAGTTGAGATTAATCTCGACTAATAAATAAAATTTAGGATTATCAAAATTCTATAACCCTATTATATAAAATAAAAATAAAAGTATAACTAACTAAAAGTGATTCATTTTAACTTTATAAAATAGACAAAACAAATATATAGATATATATATATATATATATATATTATATATATATATATATATAACAAACAAGTCATATAATATAAATTATTTGAATTAACCATAAAAGACATATTATCATAAAAGTATAAGAACAATTAATAATATGACAATAACTGCCCATGAATAAAATCATAAAACATCAATCATCGTAACCATAATTAAACTTTAAACCAAAGAAATCTATGTTTAATAAACGGGTAAAGTAATACGATACTAAATCAAAATACATTAACAAGACAAAACAATAAAATATTATTATAGAGTAAATCATAACTGCAATTATCAAAGAAGCTAATCAATATAAAACTCTCACCTGAGTTGGTTCTTTATTGGAATTTTGTTTAAAATAACTCTCATGTTGTAAACTTAACGGAAAAAGTTAACCGCGGTAGTTAGGTGTAGTCAAATGGATTCAAATGACAATTTAGTAAAAACCTTGGATGCAAATGCAACATTTAAACTTTTGGTTCAAATGGCAATTTTTATGAAACCTCGGGGACGTAAAACGCATTTAACTTATAAATATTAGTTGTTATATAGAATGGATTTTTTACACTTGTGTAGAACAAGTAAATAATTAATACATTATGTGTGGTGCATTTTATGAAAATATACACACTTGTAAGTTGGTCTTTGTAATGTTTATACAAATATAAATATATGTAGATAAAATTCATCATCATTTAGGAACATGCTCTCCATGAATTTTAGTCAACACCACTTAATGATATGCTAATCTTATAAATGTGAGCTTATGAAGGAACACAAACCATGATCGGTTAATGTTTTCTAAGTGGTCCGCTCTCCGTTATGTATGTTCTGTGCCAAAAAATCAATATTTAGGTCATGCATGGCCAACAGATATGAAGAAGATACATATTACAAATATTCAATTCAATAATTTTTTTTAAATGATCTTAGATAGAATTCAATTTTTTAGCGAAATTGGTTGCTCAAGTACAATACATCATGTTTGCTCAATAATAATAGATATAAAAGTAAATAATAATTCAACTTTTCATCCAAATGAAATAAGTCTGACAGAACAACTTAACCATATCAAGTTCTTGATAAAATATCTTCACTTTGTAAAGTAAAATTCTTGGATAATCCCTTTCTACCCAAATGAATCCAAGTTCACAAAAGCAACCTTTAGTGTCATTTTTTAAAGCTAACCAACTAAAACGACAAACACACAACGTCATACAATTACATCACCCACTGTTACAAGATATACACAAAAAGATTAGCGTTGTAATCCTTTTCAAGGATATATATATGGCTATCATGTCGACATGTGAATATGAAGATGATGATTTGGTGAAGTTCGGTGAAACGAATAAAAAAACTGCATAAACATTAAATGAAACTAGCAGAGCACACATACCTTGTCACTTTGAACCCAACATCAGTAATGGCTAGGTTTCATTTGCGGGTTTTTTTTGTTAATATGGGGTTCCATTGCGATGCTTGGAGAATTTTCTTGATGGTTTTATGTTACGCCTGGTGGTAGTAATCTAGAGTGAAGCAAGGCAGTGGTTTGTGGTTGTGGTGATAGCAACGGGTGGGGGTGAGCGATGGCATTAGCGGTGATGAAGCAATGTCGGAGGTTTCTTGTTGTGGTATCAACAAATAGGGGTGTACGACGGCAACGGGAGCTGTGTGTTTAAGGGTTGTTTGGTATTTAAAGATTCAACGGGGAGAGTTGGGGACTTGGTGGAGAGATTATGAAGTGGTTAAAATTATAAGTTTGTTAAATTACCTAAATACCCTTTTTTAATAAATTAAAACAATACAAATCAATGGTTGATATTAGTTCTTACAGTTTGCAATCTTTAGGAGTCTTATATATATGTATGTATGTGTGTATGTATGTGTGGTATGAATGTGTGTGTATGTATGTGTGTGTGTATATATGTATGTGTATGTATGTATATGTGTGTGTATGTATGTGTATGTATGTATGGGTGTGTATGTATGTGTGTCTGTATGTATGTGTGTCTGTATGCATGTGGTTTTATGTATGTATGTATGTATGTATGTATGTATGTATGTGTGTATGTATGTATGTGTGTATGTATGTATGTATGTGTGTATGCATGCATCTTTGAGTGTATGTATGTGCGAATGTAAGTATTGTATGTATGTACGCATGTCGCAGGTACGCAGGTACATAGGAATGCATGTAGGTATGCATGTACGTACGTATGTATGTATGTATGTATGTATGTACGTACGTACGTATGTATGTATTGTGACACTCGTCACCAAAATAGGTGTATTGACCATTGACTTTGAATTTTTGACTTTGCCTATTTAACTTTGACTCTTTGACTTGAAAGTTGAACTAGTGTTGATTGATCTTAGAATAGTACATTAGATGCGTGTAACCATGCTTAATTCTAGATCTGTGTATTATGGGCTTCATATTCTAATGGGCCTAAGATGGGTGATAGATTAACCGGACTAGATGTCGTACAACGATTTCGTCCATTAGGCCTGATCAAGGATTTTCAAAATGTAAAATTTAAAATTTACGTTAAAAACGCACAAAGATCAAACATCAGTGGGCTTGCCTAAACTCTACTAAATAGACTTAATTTAATTCAAATATATAAATAAATAATTTATATAGCATATAATAGTTTGGTAAAATCGTATTAACGCGTAGAAATTAAAAACGTAAAAATTGAATGACACGCGTATCTTGACAAGACGGAATTTGATGAGATGGCCAAAGTGCCTGGGAGGCCCATATAAGACCCACTTGGCCGAATCCTATCTAAAAGGAGGAGGGGTTCTCTTGTTTTCCTTTCATTTGATGAAACTTTCTAATCAAGTTTCTCTCTAATTGCAAACCCTAGCACACTCTCCATTTTCTCTTGTTCTTCATCATCTTGATCGTGAATCATCATCATCTTCCTCATTCTTGATTAATTTTGTTGTTCAAGCACTCATCTTGTTGAAGCATTGGTCTACTATGCATTATCGATAAGAAAAAGCCATTTTATTAATGATTTAATCCATTGAATCGTGTTACTGATGATATCATTAACTAAATATAAAATCATCATATTATTCTTTATTCTCTGTTTTAGGTGTGAATCGTGATGATCTAGGTGTTTTGGTATTGGACCTTCTAACCGGTAAAACCCTAATCCTCAATCTTTTATATTTTGATCTATGAAAAATGGGTTGTAAATTGTGTGACCTGGTCATAATGGACATCTTGGACTTATAAATTATTGTCAAAAACATTAATCTACTTCTTGGAATCGATAGACGCATTGGGGAATCGAAACTATGTACCGATTAACTAATAATGTGAACCGGAAGATTAAAATCTAAGCTAACTATTTTGGGACTGACATTTATGATAAACTAAGTGATTAATTCAAGGTTTTGTAAATTAGTTCATGGAATTAACTTTCTTTTAGGTCTCAGATCTATAATGGTCTAAAATTGAGGTTTGGGATGCAAAGGGACAAGATTAAGAAATTAGACGGCTTGCTGTTAAAAAAATAGGATGTTTTTTACAGGTCATAAATTGTCATAATAAGTCCAAATGGGTCAAAATTTTCATCTAAAAATAATTTTGTGAGTTCTCTAACTAACCCAAGTGGTCTTATATCGTTTTAATATCGTTTGGTCCTTCAAACGTAATAAACAAAACTGAAGGTCAAGGCTATTAAATTCGGGCAGAATGTTGATCTATGTTTGTAAGATCATATCTCTCTCATACTATATCCATTTATGATGATCATTTTCTGAAATTTAATTTAGAGTCTTATATTTCAAACAATACCTATTACGCGATGTTTCGTTATCGTTTCGACCTCCAACAGTCTACGCAGATCGGTGCGCGATCAGCTCTACAAGCAAAAATATTTTGGTGATCTTAAATACTAAGAATTGGGATTAAATCATCAAATAAAGACAGGAGTTATATCCAAAAGTAATTATAATATAGTTTCACGGCCCCTTTTAATATTTTACTTGGGGAAAAGCATGCTCATAATTTTTGAACTATGTCGTGTTAATTTTGTTTAGACTTGGATTGGACTGTCATGTGCGGTTTGAGTCATAGGATCGACTCTAGATTCCCTTATGAGTATTTAGGCTTATTTTGGTCTTGTACTGGACTTCATGGAAAGTTAATGTTAGTACTAATGGGTTGACACCTCCACCCTTGTTGTCGGTATGCTAGCTAAGATTGACGTTGCTTGTGCGTGCCCTTGATTGATATAATCTGGTTATTTGGACTGGTCATGAGCTTATGTTGGTGTATACGACTTCTATGTTCTCACATACACATAATTTGTACATGAATCACACGGAAACTTATTTGTACTTTTAAACCTATGAACTCACCAACGTATGTTGACTTTTTGAGCATCTCTTTTCAGGTTAACAGTGCTTAGGTACTTGGATAGTGGACATTAGAGGAGACTGCTCATTCAAGTGCATTAAACATTGTAACATTAGTTTTGGACAATATGTTTTGTTAAAATTGTAATTGGTTTGGATTGATCTTGTACTAGTTGTTACGGTTTGGAACATTTGGATGTTTGTGCATTTATGGAATAACATTATAGTATTAATTGTTCTTGACACTTTTTCTTTGTGTTGGGTGACATCATGATCCATTGACAGAAAAATCCTTTGAGATTCTCTTAGGCCCCAATATGATATGACGATCATGTCCGTCGCATCTTCGTGTTTCCGCTACAAGCGGGGTTGTGACAGTATGTATGTATGTATGTACGTATGTGTATGTATATATGTACGTATGTGTGTATGCGGTGTACGCATGTTTGTACGCATATGGTACGTGTGTGTGTGCGCGTATGTGTGTACGTATGTGTGTATGTTTATGTGTGCGTATGTGTGTACGTCTGTCTGTACGTGTGTACATCTGTACGTGTTTACATGTGTACGTACCTACATATGAGGAGAATAAAACAGCAAAAAAATAATGGATTGAAGAAATTGAAGGTGTCGCACCCCGCCTAGGCTAAAACCCGGAGATGCAACGTACATGATTTTCAAAGCATAAAAAAAGGTTTACATCCTAAAAAAAAAATTTAAAACAAGATTTGCAGCTATAACATATTTTTATGTGTAATAAAAGAAAATATTCAAAATGCTATTATCCAAAATGTATGCACATGCTTGCTAAACCAGTTCCATGACAAGATGTAAGGCCCCGTTCCCGGGATACTTACAGCTGGACCGTCATCGCATAAAATATTTAAAAACATACATTACTTTTGCAGCGGAATTTAAAACTTTTCATTTATAATTTAAACATATCATTACGTTACATCGTTCGTATGAATTTCAAAATACATCATATTAAAAATGTGGATGCCAGCCTCAAACGTCCCCAGTAGCATATGCATCCATGCTGCAACTCTCAGCATCAATAAAATACATGTCAACTATTATGTATACAAAAAGTCAGCGACGCTGAGTGAGTTCTAGTGTTATATTAAAATACTTTACTTCCATTAAAAACATTTCATTTACCTTCGTACGTGATCACACATTATACATACATCTTGGTAATAATTATTATCTTTCATCATCGTTCATCATTCACACTTTATTCATTAATATCTTCCACCTTTATCTAGATCTTGTCATATGCTATACCCCCACGTCAAGCAAAAGCCGATACTGTGTCGGGGTTTATAAGTAAACCCCCACGTCATGCAAAAGCCGACACAGTACCGTGGTACGTGACAAGGATCTTCTCAAAACATATATGCTATACCCCCACATCAAGCAAAAGCCGATACTGTACCGGGGTTTATAAGTAAACCCCCACGTCATGCAAAAGCCAATACAGTACCGGGTAAGCAACAAGGAGCCCATCATTCATTTCTTCCATTCTCGTCATTTGTTATCTTTCACTTTCATTACGTAATACTTTACTTACGTACATAGGTATAACATACCACATAAAGTCACATCATATACATAGCATGGAACAACATCATCACCATAACAGCACACAAAGCATACACATCAGAAACAAGCATAAGCCACCATAAAACATGATTCCTTAACACTTAAGCTCTACAACCCAAAATTTAGAAAATCCTAAGTGTTCACAGCGCATGACAAGGCATATAGCGGACAACTTAAAATATTCCAATTATCCACAGTGGACAGCCAAAGTCCATAGTGGACAGCCAAATTCCACAGTGGATGAAACAAGTTCACAGCGGATGAACAAGTTCACAACGGGCAGCCATAAAGTCTTCCAAGTGTCCACAGCGGACATGCAAGGACCACAAAGGACAGTTCAATATCCACATCAGATGACATAAAATCTCCTCAAGGGTCCACAGCGGACATGCAAAGTCTACAGCGGACAACCAAATGCCAAAGTGTCCACAGCGGACATATTAATAATGTCCAAGTGTCCACAGCGGACAGTGGGTGTCCATAGCGGACGACTTGGATAACCTTCCCAAGTGTCCATAGCGGACATATGAGATTCATAGCAGACAGCTAAAATGGCCAAGTGTCAATAGCAGACACTCTAATATCCATAGCGGACAATAAATTCAGCTCCTGCAATGCAAATCATGCAATTCTAGCCCCATACATCACTTCTAAACGTACCCTTAGCATAGATCTATCATATTACATACTTAAAACATCTATAACAACCATACGACATCATGGAAACCTATTAGAAACATTCATCTTCAAAAACAGTCCTACTTTTCATAAAAGATCATAGTTTAGTTTAGAAAATCTTCTGTCCAATAAGTATAACAGCCCCAAACACTTAGAAAGTCAGTAAAAGAGGGGATCTAAAACTCACCTCAACAGCTTTCGAGTAGAACACCTCAAACCCGAGAGCCCACTTGGAGTTCCAACACCTAAAACCCACGAAAACGAGCACTAAACACCATAATCTCGGTCCAGAAGCTCGAACCCAGCAGAAACCGAGAAGAACAACTTGAAATCTTACATTTTGAAGATTGTCTTCCACTTTCTCTCACTAAAACTGGTTGAGAGCTTCTCTTTCTCTTCTTACAGTCGAAATCAGATGCGTGGAAATGGGGGTGTGGGCATCCATCCCCTGCTTTTTAAGCCCACTAGTGGTAAGTTTGCCACTTGCACACTTTAACCCCCTTTACTTTTGAAAAATGTTATCTTTCCCCTTTTATAAATTCCGGGTGTTACAAGTCCACCCCCCTTAAATGGATTTCGTCCCCGAAACCTGTCACTCCTAAAGAGATCTAGGTAGTGCCATCTCGTTTCTTCCTCTGATTTCCATGTGGCCTCCATCCCTTCAATGCAAAGACCACCGCCGCCACCTTAGAGAAGCTTGGATAATTACCCAGTAGAACTCACCAAACCAAGAAACTACAAATCTCAGATGGCGTCCTTGGAGACTTCCATTGCATCACCACCTTAACCTTTGTTAGGTCTACCATAATCCCTTTAGGATTAATCACATGACCCAAAAGCTAAACCTCGCTTAGCTAGAACGCACACTTGGAGAACTTGGCATACAGCTTCTCCCTTTGAAGCGTATCCAACACTTCCCGGACGTGACCGACATGTTCCTCTTCGCTCTACGAAATAAATCAGAACATTATCAATGAACACAATCAGTGACTTATCTAACTTAGGTTGGCACACCTGATTCATCAGATCCATAAAGCAGCTGGCGCGTTGGTTAAACCAAAGGAAATCACGAGGAACTCGTAGTGTCCATAGCGCGTATGAAATGCTGTTTTAGGGATATCCTGCTCCTCCACCTCAATTGATGGTAACCAAATTGGAGATATATCCTCGAGAACCAACTGGCACCTTGGAGCTGATCAAAACAAGTCATCAATCCTCGATAACGAATACCGATTCTTCACCGTCAGCTTGTCCAACTCATGGTAGTCGATGCACATCCTCATGCTACCATCCTTCTTCTTCACAAACAAGACCAGAGCACCCCAGGGAGAGATACTCGGTCGGATGAACCCCCTTATCCAGCAACTCTTGAGCCGAGTTATTAATTCCTTCATCTCGGAGGGAGTTAAACGATACGGCGCCTTAGCAACAGGTTGGGCACTAGGTATCAATTCGATCTGGAACTCGATCTCACGGTCCGGTGGCACACCTGATAGATCCTCTAGAAATACTTCTGGAAAGTCACACACGACTGGTACGTCGGGCCATCGTGGTACTGACGCATCCACATCTTTCACGTAGGCTAGATAGGCACCACTTCCTCGTCTCTGCCACAACCATCCAAATTACTTTCGAGTTTGTACTAAATCTATCGCCATAAATCATCACCGAAATCCATCGGGCATGATTAATCAAATCATCTTCTTGTGGCACCCAATGTTTGCCTCATTGGCAGCTAGCCAATCCATCGCTAGAACTACATCAATTCCGCCTAGGGGCACCACAAATAATTTAGCAGAGAATCTATGGCCTTTCGATTCTTTCACAGAATCCTCTAGGGCATCATGTATCCTAGTGGACTTACCGATAGCAGTTTCTACATCGAAGGGCTCATCAATCTTTCTACTCCTATGGGCAACTTATTACAGAAGGCAGCAGAAATAAAACTCCTACTAGCACTAGAATCAAAAAGTAAAGAGGCATAAGTTTGGGTTACTAGAAGTGTACCAGACACAACGCGGGATCCACCCTAGCCTCCTCTCGAGTCATCGTGCATACTCTGACCATCATCCTCTGCTCTCCTTTTCACCCCCTTTTTTATGACCCGGAGCTCTCAGCCCTCCACTTCTTGCAGTTTCTGCTCATGTGCCCAGTCTCGCCATAGTTGTAACATCTCACCACATGACAATCCCTTGCCATGTGGCCCTTCCTTCCATACTGGAAGCAGATGTTCGATCCCCACTTACACTCCCCCGTATGCTCCTTCCCGTACTTGTTACACCTCTTTATCCCTGTTCCTGTCTTCACTACTCTTCGGTCATCCACCCTTGCCTTTTTATTCCTTGGAGTGAAACCACCACAACCAACTCGTTCCCCATTCCCATTTCTGTCACCATCACCTTTCTTACTCACCTTCTCTGTAGTCACTTCCTCCCTCTCTTCGTACAGTCTCCCTGCCAGATCGACCACCAACCTAAACATGCCTGGTCGGGTGGAAATTAGATGTCTACGGATATCCACTGGCAACCCCTGAATGTATCTCTTTATTCTCCGTGACACGGGTGTCACCTGCTCTGGCACCAGCCTCGCCATCTCCTTAAACTTAGTTGTGTACTGCTGGTGCATCATAGTTCCCGCCTCCAACTGCAAGAACTCTCTCTCGATCTTGTCGAGTTCCCTATGAGGAAAAAACTCCTCGATCACCATCTTCTTTAGTTCACCCCATCTCATCTTCCCGATCGCCCTGCTACCCTCGACCTGGACAATGTTGTCCTACCAGCACAAGGCCGAATCCACAAACGAGTGGGTAGCAAACTTCACCTTCTAATCCTCCCTACACTCACTGATATTTAACACAGCCTCCATCTCTCTCACCCATCGGTGAGCAGCAGCAGCACTCCCATTCCCATCAAATGTTGGGGCTTGCATTTCTGGAATGCCCCATAGTTGCACCCCTTTGCAGTTTCCTGCACTGCTTCCTCCTCCTCATCGTCATGGAAACAACCATCTCAGTCTCTGGTTGCTCCCTTCTCTGGAACCTCCTTCTCCGTCCTCTGCCTATTGGCATTCTCCATCTCCTGTTTCTCTTTCTCCTCATTTTCCCTCACAGCTTTAATAACCTAGGTCACCACCGATGGCAGAATCGTCTGCATGACCTGATGAACTTCCTCCACTATTGCCTCCTTCCTTGAGCCCTCAAATCAGCACTCTCATCCTCACCATCAAGGTGATGAGGCTCGGGCTCTTCAGGAGCCATTTCGGCAGTCTTAGCCCTGTTCCTTGTGACACACGAGCCAACACCACGTCCACCACGACCTCCACCTCCCGAAGCCTCCTAAGACCTACCGCCAGCCATCTAAACACTACAAGATTCAAACACCAACACGGTCATTCAAGGTAATAGCTCAGTTGATGTCAAGTATAGTAAGTTCCTAATTATAGTGTCCAGTTATGATTAGCCACTTACTTTACTCTTCATCCCCCAAGCATTGCCTATCCTGACTACATCAGTATCTAAATCTACACAAAAGCACATAAACCACATAACACGCGCACATAGTTCCCTTTTATTAACTTACATAAAACGTTTACATAAAACCTTTATCTGTAGGCACGTGGCTACTAGGACTGGCATCCCTTTCCTTTTCGTCCCATTCTCAGTTTAAGTTTAGGTTCTTTGAAAATATTTTACCCAATTCTCTTAAACTTTAGCTCTGATACCAACTTGTAAGGCCCCGTTCCCGGGACACTTACAGCTGGACCGTCATCGCATAAAATATTTAAAAACATACATTACTTTTGCAGCGGAATTTAAAATTTTTCATTTATAATTTAAAACATATCATTACGTTACATCGTTCGTATGAATTTCAAAATACATCATATTAAAAATATGGATGCCAGCCTCAAACGTCCCCAGTAGCATATGCATCCATGCCTGCAACTCCTCAGTATCAACAAAATACCTACTGTAACACCCGAAATCTTGTCAAAACAAAAGAAAAGAAAGTATCAAGAAGAAAGCAAAAAGAAGCCAAATATGAGGGGTGTTTTGTGTAGAAGTACACAAAAGTCAAAAGTTTACTTTATATGGGCATGGTTTCCCATATCACTCCTGTTGCTGCTGTTGTTCAACTGAAACAAAGAAGAAGAAGAAGAAGAAATCAAAGTTCTCTCGGTTCTAGAGAGAGAAAGAGGCTGTTTTTGATCTTGGTATGTATTTCCTTGTATAATTGGCTCGGTTTATGATTGAGTTTTGACCATGAAACCGATTTATATGTGTTTTATGTGTTTTGTTGTCTGTTTTTGCTGGTTTTAGGCGTTTGAACTCTTGTGCGCTCGAGTTTGGAGGAGTTTTGCTTGTTTGCTGCACTAGGTGAGTTCTAGACTCCGGTTTTTATGTGTTTTAAACTTCTTTGGGGCTGAAAATGCATGCTTAAAAGGTTTTACAGTTGTTTTATGCTTTACCGTATGTATATGGGTGTTTGTGTTTGTGCTTTATGGTGGTTTATGTGCTGTTAATGCTTGTGATGTTGAGTATAAGCTTCGAACAGATGGATAAGCATGGTTGGTTAGGAATTGTTGGTGTTTTCATGGTTTTATGCCTGCTCAAGATGTTAAGCATGTTAGATCCATGATAAGGATGTGTTTGATCGAGGATTGGGGACTGAATAATTACACAAGTGCATTTGCAGGTCGGTTAGTTCATCCGCATTTAAGAGCTGAATATACACTCAAGTATTTTGCTCATGCGCATTTGTTGCTTATTCATCCGCATTTAAGTACTTGCTCATGCACATTTGTTTGTTCACCCGCATTTGTAGTTGCTTATGCGCCCAAGTGTTCTTCCGCATTTCTTTTGTTCATGCGCATTTGCTACAGTGTTCATGCGCATTTGTTTCAGTCATTCGCATTTGTTCTACCAGCATTTAGTTGGACACTTGGAATAATCTGAAGTCATTCATCCGCATTAGTTTATTGTTCATCTGCATTAGTTTGTTGTTCATCCGCATTAGTTACTGTTCATCTGCATTAGTTTTTGTTCATCCGTATTGGTCTCTGTTCATCCGCATTTGTCTAAGGACTTAAGATTTTCAGAAGCTTGGGAAGTAGAATGTAACGGGTAAGTTCTGGAATGTTTTGCTGGTTCATGTCTGTTGTGGGCTGTTGTTGATGCTTTATACTATGTATAATGTGGCTTTACGTGGTGTGCTTATATTCATATGCGTAAAGTATTATGTAACGAAGTGGAAGATAACGATAATGAAAAATGGAACGTAATAAAAGAATGAAAGTCTTGAAAGCAAAGTTGAGGTGAGTGACTGTGTCGTCACAACAGACTCGTAAGCTAAGGTTGAGGTGAGTGACTGTGTTGTCACAACAGACTTGTATGCCAAGGTTGAGGTGAGTGACTATGTGTCACAACAGACTCGTAAGGGGTTTAATCCATGAGATTGACCCGAAACATGTCGTGATGCTCACCCCGGTGCTGTGACGGTCTTCGGACATGAGGCGGGGGTGTTGCAAAAAGAGACGTGGTCCTTGTCGCGTATCCAGGTACTGTCGGCCTTCGGACATGAGTCGGATATTGCATGAGACAGGATTCAGATTATAGTGAAAGATAATGAATGAATACGTGAGTTAATGGAAGATAATTAAGTCTATCCCTTGATGTATGTATGATGAATGCTCACGTGTGAAAGTAAAGGAAGTATTTTATTGAAAAGGATATTTTCATATATAAATCCTACAAGGTATTTTAAACGTTTTAAAACTAGAACTCACTCAGCGACGCTGACTTTTATGCATTTTTCAGTTTGCAGGTAATTGTTGCTGAGGGTGGCACGCGGGGGAAGCTACTCGGCAGGGCAAGATTGGCATCCATTCATCTTTAATGATATTGTTGTTTCGTAATGCAATTAATATGATCTTTTTGTAACTATTAACAATTAACGATGTATTGTTTAGTAACAGTATTTATTAATGAAATGAATGGCTTTTGTTATTAATTCCGCTGCACTGGTTTATGAACTATGAACTGTTTTATATATATTGTGCTATGATTGACCAACTGTGAGGTCTCCGGGAACGGGGCCTTACACCTGCAAACTATTATACATACAAAAAGTCAGCAACGCTGAGAGAGTTCTAGTTTTATATTAAAATACTTTACTTCCGTTTAAAAACATTTCATTTACCTTCGTACATGATCACACATTATACATACATCTTGGTAATAATTATTATCTTTCATAATCGTTCATTATTCACACTTTCTTTCAGTAATATCTTCCACCTTTATCTAGATCTTGTCATATGCTATACCCCCACGTCAAGCAAAAGCCGATACTGTGTCGGGGTTTATAAGTAAACCCCCACGTCATGCAAAAGCCGACACAGTACCGTGGTACGTGACAAGGATCTTCTCACAACATGTATGCTATACCCCCACGTCAAGCAAAAGCCGATACTGTACCGGGGTTTATAAGTAAACCCCACGTCATGCAAAAGCCAATACAGTACCGGGGTAAGCAACAAGGAGCCCATCATTCATTTCTTCCATTCTCGTCATTTGTTATCTTTCACTTTCATTACGTAATACTTTACTTACGTACATAGGTATAACATACCACGTAAAGTCACATCATATACATAGCATGGAACAACATCATCACCATAACAGCACACAAAGCATACACATCAGAAACAAGCATAAGCCACCATAAAACATGATTCCTTAACACTTAAGCTCTACAACCCAAAATTTAGAAAATCCTAAGTGTTCACAGCGCATGACAAGGCATACAGCGGACAACTTAAAATATTCCAAGTATCCAAAGCGGACAACCAAAGTCCACAGCAGACAGCCAAATTCCACAGCGGATGAAACAAGTTCACAACGGATGAACAAGTTCACAGCGGACAGCCATAAAGTCTTCCAAGTGTCCACAGCGGACATGCAAGGACCACAGCGGACAGTTCAATATCCACAGCAGACGACATAAAATCTCCTCAAGGGTCCACAGCGGACATGCAAAGTCTACAGCGGACAACCAAATGCCAAAGTGTCCACAGCGGACACATTAATAATGTCCAAGTGTCCACAGCGGACAGTGGGTGTCCACAGCTGACGACCTAGACAACCTTCCCAAGTGTCCACAGCGGACATATGAGATCCACATCGGACAGCTAAAATGGCCAAGTGTCAACAGCAGACACTCTAATATCCATAGCGGACAACAAGTTCAGCTCCTACAATGCAAATCATGCAATTCTAGCCCTAAACATCACTTCTAAACGTACCCTTAGCATAGATCTATCATATTACATACTTAAAACATCTAGAACAACCATACCACATCATGGAAACCTGTTAGAAACATTCATCTTCAAAAACAGTCGTACTTTTCATAAAAGATCATAGTTTGGTTTAGAAAATCTTCTGTCCAGTATGCATAACAACCCCAAACACTTAGAAAGTTGGTAAAAGAGGCGATCTAGAACTCACCTCAATAGCTTTCGAGTAGAACACCTCAAACTCGAGAGCCCACTTGGAGTTCCAGCACCTAAAACCCACGAAAACGAGCACTAAACACCAGAATCTCTGTCCAGAAGTTCGAACCCAGCAGAAACCGAGAAGAACACCATGAAATCTTACCTTTTGAAGATTTTCTTCCACTTTCTCTCACTAAAACCGGTTGAGAGCTTCTCTCTCTCTTCTTGCAGCCGAAATTAAATGCGTGGAAATGGGGGTGTGGGCAGCCATCCCCTGCTTTTTGAGCCCACTAGTGGTTAGTTTGCCACTTGCACACTTTAACCCCCTTTACTTTTGAAAAATATTATCTTTCCCCTTTTTATAAATTTCTGGGTGTTACACAAGATCAGGTACTTGAAAAACATGTTTAAAAAGTATCAACATATGTTGGTGAGCCACAAGTTTTAACGACACGATATAAGTAATTTCCTTTGTAAAATGACGATAACAAAACAAGCCCCGAGTGATCATCGTAGACTAGCTAAGACATACAAAGTTGTACACCAAAATCCCATAACCAAACCAAGACGTACTAACATTTTCCCCATCCCATGCCTAAATAGACAATGAGATATACCTTTCAAAATACATGCACTCGTTCGACCAAACCAATCGGAGGTTAGCGCGATTAACCACGAGAGGGTTGTTACACCCAATAGCACTTTCATATAATTCACGGCCAAACAAGGGTTAATGGTTCGGTTGCGTCTCGTTTTCTTGTTACCGTTCAAGTAATAGTATTTTCTTGTGATTCAACATGTTTTTCCCCCAAGTATAAAAGCAATAAAATAAAAGGGCTATGAACTCACCTGAATGTAATATAATTTTTAGCAATAAGCCTGAAAACTAGAAGTGCCCGACCTAGCTATGTCCTAACCGTTTAGAACACTTTAAGGTCTAAAGTAATACACTAATATCCAAGTTGGTAATGTTTAACATTTACCCAACTAGCTAGATTCATTTGGAAACATCTGTATATAAATATGTGACTCAACGACCCGTTGATGATAAGTCTTAGATTTATACAATATATATATATATATATATATATATATATATATATATATATATATATATATATATATATACATATATATACATATATATATACATATATACATATATATATACAATATATGTGTATATATATATATAATACGAAAAATCATTTTTAGTTGACGGTTTACAACCTTTAAATTTTGTTATAACGTAAACTTATACGAGCAAAAATACTTTATACGTCGACTAGTAGATCCATAAACCAAACAAGAAAGTATGTATTTTTCTACTAGTTCTACTAAAATAACACCAAATATGTATATACATGTTGTAAGAGTTTTTACATATATTAGTACATAATGTTACGTGTTAGTAAAATACAAAATCACCAACTTAGTCATATTTGTAGTCTTTCTTGAAGCTTAGAAAAACATCTTTATATTAAAAAAAATAACTTGTTATAAATGATTATTTTTCACAAACAAAACTAGCTTACAACTTTAGAATACATGGGTGTTTGTAAACTTTTGAAAACAACTTCTAAATCTAGAAAATCTTCATCTTAACAAGCAAGGAGAAGATCGATGAAGAAAAAAATGATGCTTGATGATCAAAACACTTGATGAATAACTTAAACTCATTGTAAGCACCTTATGAAACATCCATAGCATGTGAGAGATCTTGAAACTTGAAGATTTTAGTTTGATTCTTGAGTTTAAAGATTCAAAAGGAGAAAATCTAGAGAGAGATAGAGGCCGACAGTTGGAAGTTGAAAGAAAGAAAGAATGGTGATATTTTTGAAAGCTGATAATAATATAAGTGGAAGATATGTTGAATATAATCTTGTGTCAAATTTTCAAAATATAGTAATATATTAAAATAAGAAGTAGGTTTTGGTGTGAGGATGACCGTGACTTTAAATATAATGAAAGTAAGGATGTTAAATTGAATGGGTATGGGGTTGTAAGACTTTATAGATATCAAGAATGATCTTTCATATAATATAATAATAAGAAATAGGTGTGTAGTTGAGTGGATGGTGAATTCTATGGTGATTATCATTAGTTATTTTAGTTTTAAATAAAGTATTGGTAAATTTAAGATTTGTAAGGGTGATATAATTCTATATTTGTATAAACATTTTGAAAAGTTTTTAAAAAATGCTATCTAGTTATAAAACTACACCCATGTTAGCATATAGACAAAAATATATATGTACACAATTATATAATCATATACAAGTAAGAATTTCCAAACCCGATCTTAAATAGGAAAATATTATAGCGGTTTTTTAATTAATAACCACAAAGATCGTTAAATAAATATAAATTAGAAATAATTTAAAATGTATTTAGTCTAGTTTACACGTTTCGAAATTATATATTTTAACACCAACGCTCATGTTTGTCGTAATACCCAAAATGTAATAGAAATTTTTTGTCTTACTAGATATGAAATCTAGACACAAAATGGGCTTGCCAGACTAAAAAGACTCAATTACAAAAAATTAAGTCTAAAATGCAATAATAGTACTGAAAGTACGTTTAGGGGTCGTACAGATAATGACCTGAATTGACGGTTGTCATAGAAGGCCACACTAACGTGATGAATGCAGCACCGAAACCCAAAGAGGAAGACCTCGAGGAAGAACCTGAAGAGGAGCCCAAGGAAAAAACTGAAGAGGAGCCCGAGGAAGAGCCGGAGAACAGCGTTGGATCCGTCGTGTCTTGTTATTTCGGTTTTCACTTCTGTCATTCGTTTGTTTGACTTTCTATGTACTTTGCATCTAGATAGAAAGGGTTGTTTCCAATCCGACTGACATATTTGGATTTTGATATTTTGTTTAATTGATTATAGACGTACTTACAATTTATTTTATCAGATATTATTATTTGAACATAAGTTGTTATTGTGCCAAGTTCTTTAATTGCTTATACCTGAATGATGTTGATATGCAAGATATTTACTTATTTCTATATGTTGTGATTGTTAAATGTCTGGACGTGGTTGTGGACGTGGACGTGGTCATGGCACTATCAATATGACTCCGGTAGAGCTTGCCTCACTCATCAATCAACACGGGCTAAACAACCACAATCCACACCTTCTCCAATTGATAAGTAAGTTCAATTCTGATGTTAAAGTTCTTCGCCAATCCTGATAATTGTAACACTAGTTAAGAATTCCAAGCCTTGATCTAAAATTTGTTGCAGGTCAAGGGTTTGCACTCACAAGTCCTTTATGGACTTCAACCTAACCCATTTACTTGAGGGGAAGGAGTTGTAGGACTCCTGATATGGTTCGAGAAGCTCGAATCTATATTTGAGATGTGCAACTACCTGGTGGTGAATCGGGTGAATACTACCGCCACGTTAGATGGAGCTACTCTGACCTGATGGAACACCCAAATGCAGATGTTAGGTGTGGAAATTGCTAACCAAACCATGTGGGATGATTTTAAGAGTCTCGTGAAGGAAGAATACTGCTCTCGGGATGAGATGTAGAAATTAGAAATGGAGTTCTATAACAAGAAGATGACAGGTTTCGAGATAGAGGCTTATACTGCTCGCTCCCACGAGCTTGCCACCTTATGCCCAAATATGATCAACCCTTCTCATATAAGGATTAAAAGGTACCTCAATGGATAGTCCTGGAGATCCAAAGCATGGTCACTGCTGCCTAACCAAGCACGATTCAAAATGCGATCAGATTGGCCTATAAGTTAACTGACCAGGCTATTACGCAAGGTAAGCTACCCATGTGTGGTGTTGCATCAAATATCTCTAATGGCAGTAATAAGTGCAAGTGGGAATCTAGCTCTGACAACAACAAGCAATCATCATCAGGTGCCTCTCAGCATCAACAACAACAACCAAGGAAGTTCGACAACTTTTGTAACTTTAACCAATCTTCCTTAAATACGCAGAACCAAGGTGGTTACAGTGGTAATCTCCCAAAGTGCAACAAGTGTAATTATCACCACAATGGCCTGTGCAACAAAATCAACTGCGAAAGATGTGGTAAGTTTGGCCATGCTGCCAAGAACTGTAAAATGAAAATCTCCAACAAACCACCTCAAGCATAATAGCAATCAAAGGGACATTATGAGTGTGGACAACGGGTCACTTCAAGAGAAACTATCCAAAGTTGAGAAAGAATGGAAATGGTTGGAATGGTGTTGGTAATCGTTCTAATAATAGGAAAGACAACGGAGGCAATGGCAATGGTGGTGCTAAGGGTAGAGCCTTCATCATTGGCACATGTGAGGCTCGTATTGACCCTTTTACTGTAACTTATCAATTCTCTATAAATGGTTGTTTTGCTTCTATGTTGTTTGATTCTAGTGCTGATAGAAGCTTTATTTCGTATAAGTTCAGTAAGTTGCTAAATGACACATCCACGGCTTTAGGCTAAAACTATACTATACAAATAGCCGATGGTAAGATCATAGAAGCTTCTCATATTTTTGCGGTTGTAAGATAGGTTTATCTGGGCACGAATTTGATAATGGCCTCCTATATGTCATTCTCAGTAGCTTAGATGTCATTGTTGGCATAGCTTGGTTGTCAAGGAACCAAGCTAAAATCATATGCTAAGAGAAACTTATAAGACTCCCTCTTCCTAGTTGAGAAATACTCACAGTTGAAGGAGACAAAAGTGGTGCTATGGTCGGTATCCATTTCTTACATAAAGGCTCAGAAATGCCTACAAAGTGACATTCTACTATTTTAGCGCTAATTATGGAAAACACCACGAAAGAGAAGAAGATTAACGACATCCCTGTCATTAAAGAAATTCCCGAAAGTGTTACCAGGCCTGGACATCCTCCGCACAAGCAAGTGGGGTTACAGATCGAGCTAACACCAGGAGCTGCCCTAATCTCTCGGGCAACCTATCGTTTGGCACCGAATGAGTTACAAGAATTGTCGAAGCAGTTGCACCAAATGAGCTAACACCAAATAGTTAGACAAGGGATTCATATGTCCCAGTTCTTCACCCTGGGGAGCAACTGTGTTATTTGTGAAGAAGAAAGACGGAGCCTTTCATATGTGCATTGATTATAACTAAACAAGGTCAACATAAAAAATCATTACCCTCTCCTACATATTGATGAGCTATTCGATTAGCTTCAAGGATTAAGTTACTACTAAAAAATCAATTTAAGATCTGGATATCATCAACTTAGGCTTCGAGAAGAAGACATATCCAAAACAACATTTAGAACGTAGTATGGGAATTTTGAGCTTGCAGTTATGCCATTCGGATTAACCAATGCTCCTACAGTTTTTAAGGGCCTCATGAACATGTCTACAAACCCTATTTAGACAAGTTTGTCATCGTCATTATTGATGACATTCTGATTTAGTCGAAGGATAGAGAGGAACATCTATGACTTAACCTGGATCTTCTATAGACAGAACAACTATATGCCAAGTTTTCTAAGTATGACCTCGATGAGAGAAGTGCACTTCTTAGGGCATGTAGTCAACAAGAATGGAATTCATGTTGACCCGTCTAAGATAGAGGTAATCAAGAATTGTCCTATACTAACAACACCCACAGAGGTGCGATAATTTCATGGATTAACGGGTTATTACCGAAGTTTTATAGAAGGATTTTCGAAGATCAGGCTTACTGGCTTAACTCATAAAGGAATTATTACAAATATGGCAATAATGAAGAAGCAGCCTTTCAAGCACTCAAGGATAAGTTGTTTTATGCATTGATCTTAGTATTGCTAGAGGGAATGGAAGATTTCATGATGTGTTGTGATGCATCAATCCAACTTTTGGGTTATGTATTGATGCAACGCTAGATAGTGATAGCTTATGCATCAAGATAGCTTAAGGTGCATGAAAGAAATTATATAACTCATGATTTGGAGTTACGAGCTATGGTTTTCATGCTTAAGATCTGGAGACATTACTTGTTTGGAACCAAGTGCATGATATATATGGATCAGAAAAGTCTTTAACACATCTATGAACAAAAGGATTTGAACATGAGATAGCGACGGTGGTTGGAATTACTGAACGACTATGATAGTGCCATCAAGTATCATCCTGGCAAGGCTAATGCGGTAGCCGATGCCCTTAGTCAAAAGAAAAACCTGAAACCTTGTCATGTCTATGCACTATAGTTGACTATTCATTCAGATATACCATTACATATTAAGAATGTTTAGACCAAGGCAATGTAAGCAGAGAACCTAAAATTAGAATCTCTCAGAGGAGTAGAGAAGCTATTTCAGGTAAAATCGGATGGACTCCGTTACTATAAAGATCAGGGTATGGATTCAATTGTTCAGGAATCTCAGAAAATAGTAATGGATAAAGCACACAAATCCTATTACTCGGTGCATCCTGGATCTAACAAGATGTACCAACATCTAAAGTTCATATACTAGAGGCCTAAAATGAAAGCTGGAATTGCCACCTACGTATCAAAATATTTGACATATTTGAAGGTTAAGGTGGAATATCAGAAACTTTCAGGATTAATTCAACAACCAAAGATTCTAATATGGAGATAAGAAAATATCTTGATGGATTTGTTACCAAGTTACCTCGCTTCAGGGTGGAAATGATACTATCAGGATGATAGTGGATTGTTTAACCAAATCAGCATATTTCTAGGCTATACGTGAGAGTTACAAGATGGATAAACTAGCACAGATCTACTTGAAGGAAATTTGTCTCGACATGGTGTGCCATTTTAGATCATCCATGATCGTGATGTGCGATTCACTTCACACTTTTGGCAATCACTGCAGTAATCTCTGGGTACTCGTTTGTATATAAGTACGACTTATCATCCACAGACTGATGTGCAGATAGAACGCATGATTCAAACCCTAGAGGATATGCTTAGGGTGTGCGTTATAGACTTTAGAAACAGTTAGGAAAATTATCTACCTTTGGTGGGCTCTCCTACAGTAACCATTACCATACGAGTATCAAGGCGGCACCATTTGAAGCACTTTATGGTAGAAAGTGTAGATCACCTTTCTATTGGACAAAAGTTTGTGACAGTCAACTAATAGGTCCTGAGCTTGTTCATGAAACTAATGAGAAAATGTTCAGACTTGTAATCGTATGGCTACAGCTCGGGATCATCAGAAAAGTTATGCCGATCAAAGGAAAAAGCCTCTGGAATTCCAAGTTGGTGACAAGTATTGCTGAAAGTTTCACCTTGAAAAGGTGTGATACGTTTCGGAAAACGTGGTAAGCTGAATTCGAGATATGTAGGATTGTTTGAGATTGCCAAAAGAATCAGTCCGGTAGCGTATCAGTTGGACTTACCTGAGGAACTCGATGGTGTGCATAACATGTTCCATGTCTCTAACTTGAAGAAGTGCCTAGCCGCTGAATCATTTATCGTTCCATTAGAGGTACTGGAAATCGTTGAACAACTACATTTTAATGAGTAGTCACTCGAGATTATGGATCGAGAAATCAAGACTTTAAAGCGTAGCAAGATTCCTATAGTACGAGTCAGATGGAATTCTAAGCGGGGACCAGAGTTTATGTGGGAACGTGAGGATCAAATGAATAAAAAGTACCCACAACTGTTCAAAGAGTAGGCATCTACATCCTAAGGTAACCTTCTTAAAGGTATCTTTCTTTAAATTTCAGGGCGAAATTCCCTTCAATACGGGGATGATGTCTCAGCCCTCACGAAATCCTTATAATCCTTTCTTTTGGGTTGTTTCAAATTCTTATTTGCCCTATTCTATATGCGTACTGGTCGCTAAGCATGATGATCTCATTTTCGAGACAGAAGTTCCTTCAACAATGGGATGATGTGACACCCGTATTTCTCGGGTTAGTATTGTTAACTTAACCCTCTGTCAGTTGATCATTTCTCGTTATCTAATTATCTTTCCGTCATTAATATTGATCAAATTATAAAACATATATTATTTTACAATAATTTTATTACTATAAACCTAATTATATAATTAAATTATATAATTAACCCTATAAACCCCAACCCTAACCGCCCCACCTCTATCCCTATTTACCCTCTCGGCACTCCCTCTCCCTCTCGAAAACTCCACCACTTAAAACCCTAGCATATCTCTCTCTCGGTCCTGTGATCGGCAGGAGCAGGAAGCATCGATAGTCCTTCTTGGATCTTATCGCTCTCTCTCTCTCTCTCTCGGCTCTCTCCCTCTCGCAATAGGTGAGTCTCATATCAGATTTTTATGTATGATGTTGTGTAAATCATCCTGTTATCATTTTAATCTCTCAGTTATAGTGATGGCTATTAGTTTCGTGGGTGGTGATGTATGATTATGCGTTCTGTGTGATCAATTAAGGTTCATGTGTGTGGCTGCTCGGTTGATGTTCGGGTTAGGTGGTTGAACCGAGAGTCGCAGGGATTAATGGGTGTGTTAAGTGTGCTCATCATGTGTCAGTGGTGTGTCCGGTACCAACCATCGGTGGCGTCGAGGTGATCTCTCGGTGTGGGCAGTCGAGAATGACCGTAAGTTTTGATTCATTATGGGTTGTGTCTTGGGGTTCACGGCTGTAATGGTGGTGTATAGATTGTAGTCGGCTAAGGGATTGCATGGGGGTGAAGGGTTATGCCCGTGAATAGGTATTTGTTAAGTATGAGTGCTTATTGTTGTATGTGAGTGTGTGATTTTTCTTTAATGTGTGTGTATAAGGCGCACGTAAGTGGGGCATGGATTTTATGTTCATGTACGGTGTGTATGTATGTTCATTGTGTGTGTTGTGCATGTGGTATGTATGTTCATTGTGTTGTGCATGCACGGGTGCCATAGGCATGGGTTGGTGATCCTGCATCCTAGTTATTATATATATGGATTCTTGTTGTGTGTGTAATCTATAATATAAGTGAGTGTTATATATAATATATTTTAGGGATAATTACATATTTGCCCTTATAAAATAACTTAATTGTATATTTACCTAATTCAAAATTAAAATTGCATATATCCCCTCCTTAATTACATATTTGGCAATGTTACCTTTGTCTGCATAAAAAATATTAATTTTTTAAATTCATATTCACCATTTTAACTTATTTTTTCTTTTTACATTTTTTTTAGTTTTTTTCTGTTTTTTAATCATCTTTGGCTAATGAGTTTTAGTTATTTCTTAAAAAAATTTCCTTTGTGTGGTTTTTTTAATAAATTTATTCATTATGTTGAGTCTATTTTTTATCAAGTTTTTAGAGTAACAATAATAAAATGCAACACAAATATTAAACTTTTAATTTGTGACAGAACTAATAAATTATGACAAAAACAATCGTAAATAGTCATGAGTAAAATAGTAATCCTATAATATATTATTAATAAAATGTCATAATAATTTAATTAATATTATTTTATTAAAGAAGGGTTTATATTAATTTTATTTTTAAGTTGGATAAATATGCAATAAAAAGATTAAGCAAGAAGATATATGCAATTTTGGTTTTGATTTGGTAAATATGCAATTAAAAAGGTTTATAAGGGATATATGCAATTGCCTCTATATTTTAAGTGTGATATATATAATATGTATATTATATACCTATTATATATGATAGGTGTGTTGCATGTAATGTGGGTTTATTATATAAAGTTATACAATTAAAACAGATAAGATTACCTATATGTATTGTCAAGAATACACGATAATAATTGAGTTTTGCGCATGCGTGAGTTGTATGTGGCCGTGCTTGCTTGTGAATGAGGAGATATTGATAGCCTATATTGTAACTGAGTCGGGAACGTGAAACCATATAGTTCAAGGATTATATTTTATATTAATAAGACATTAAATGTAAATCCAGGTTATTCGGAAATCTAATATATTGTACTTGCATTTATCTGTTGTATGCATTTAAGGTGAGTTTACAACCCCACTTTCTTATAATCTATTGTGGGAAAGAGAAACATGTTCTTTTAAAAGGTTATTTTATTAGATCAGTATTATTGTATTATCATATTTTTACTATTGTTATACCAATTTAAGTCCTCACTTTTGAACCGTTAATTTATATACTTTAGCAAGATAATTATGAATAGATCTACTAGATTTAACAAACACCACCCGGGCTAGTCGTGCTAGCATGACTACATGTCAAACGGGTGTTTAATTGATCTAATTTCTGTTGCTATGGTCTGGCAACCACAACCAAGTCATACATACATGTATCAGCTTCAGTTGCGAACTTCATATAATATGTAATTTGATATGTAGACTAGCTATCTTCTTGATATACTTTGTTTACTAGATTTGTTTTCTAATTACATTACTCTTTACTTTACTTAAACCTATGAAATCATTAACCCTGCCTTGACACTTTATCATGTTTCTTTCATGTTCTTAAGTTGTGCACGAATAGAAGTATTTCATCATTTCATGAATTACCGGTTAAATCATAACAGTTAAACATTTTTTTCTACAAACTTGCGGTTACTTGGTTGTGCGCATTTTTGCATTTTTTGAATTTATAATCTGTTAACTGATTCTGCTTTCGTAAATGTTTTCTTGAAACTTACTATTAAACTATATTTTGGTTTTAACTGAGGAATATTATGTTATGCTTTGTAATTACGGTGTCATTTGGTGTAGCTATCGGCTAGATCCTCGTATGTCACACGCCTAACGGTAAAACCTCGTTTGTCGAAATTGAGAATGTTACAATACTATAACGTAGTCATAGTGTCCATCTTAGTGTATTATTAAATATATATGAACATATTCTTAACAATATGATGTATTTGTTGCCTTCATATTGCATACCACGTGTCAAAATTTGACATAATATATCCATAATGTTCATCGCGCTTACCACGTCGTATTTTTATGAGTTGGTACCAATTCACATATCTACGGAAAACCATCACAGGGCACAAGGTTGCCCTCGGTTATATTAAAGTTTGAGCTATATGTGAGTTGTCTATTTGTTGGTGAAGTAATTTGGATTTCAACAACTAACACCTAGGCCTTTGTCAATGTTATAGAGACTAACGACCGTAGTTGGACTGGAGAATGGTAGAATACGTCCGAAATGAAGCGATGGAGATGGGTTAACAGAGAAAATAGGTGGAGAAAGAGAGTAGAAAAGAAAGACTATACCGGTGGAAGAACTGACGCTTTAAAGTCTATTTTCATCTCTTTCTTTTTATTTATTATTAACATTCTCCCATTTATTTTTAATTTTCTAGTTTTATATTATACTACTTTAAAATACATATAATTATAACTAGTATCTTCCATCGGCGCGCGTTGCATGCGTGATGCGTACTTGAAATGATTTGGAGTTGTATAAACATCATGCTTGGGCTCGATTCCAGTGTTTTGATACGGCTACTAACTGTAAATGTCAGCCACGTGAAAGCAGCGGATACCACTTTAGTTATCCCATCACCATCCTCATAGTTCATTAGGTCAATAACACAATATTGACAGCCATGCATGGTATAGTACATTAGAAAATGAATAATCCGAAAAAACAATACTGAAACTTTCATAAACATCAAACCAAAGGCAAGTCTCAAATGAGGTGGTCCTCAACATCATCGACAAAGGCAAGTCTCAGATGAGGTGGTCCTCACCATCATCGCACCATGAAACAAATTCCATGAGTGAATGACACATACCCAATAGAACCATCTAGCCAAAAACACAAAAGTGATGGTGATGCATTGTTTGTTGTATAATAAGCATCACGAATGGTACATCAAACAATAAAAACCAAAAAAGAAACCCAAAAGCAAGCCTTAGATGAGGAGGTCCTTAGCATCATTGATACTAGGAAACTAACGCGTAATGGAAACCCGTTTAGGAATCTACAAATTTGGAATCGGACAGAGGGGATTGGACACCGCCATCACCACAACATCAATCGGGGTACAACAGCAAATGGGCAGAAATGGTGGTCGCACCACCACCACCGCTAGCCCTAATCAGTTTGCAGATCTAAAAACCCTAAATGGGTATCAGAGGGACATGAAGGCGAGGGGGCAACAATGGTGGTTGTAAAGATTACCTGTTAGGTGTACCTCATCAGGTATCTATTGAAATTCGGAAATTATATAATGCTATTATACGTGTAAGATAATATTTCCATTTAACCCTTAATATCTTTTGTTTAGTGTGTTCACTACTACTACTTAATTTTAGAGATAAATATTTGTAAGATATATAATGTAATGATAGGAAACCTAATAGCTTATATTTAAGTAAAAATAAAATAGATATAATTATATATAATATAGTTATTAAGTAAAATATATTAAAAAAATAAAAAGATTTCGGGTATATAATCGAGTAAACGGGTATGCTTTATCGGGTAATCGGGCCGGATAAATGGTATACGATGTATATATCGACACTTTGATATAAAATAACTTCTTTTTACCATACTTTGTTTCCTTTTATAAATTCAAAAGTAAAACGTTCTAAGAAATTTCAAAATACCATTATAATATGTTTAATTTTATCGACGCTTTGATACAAGGCGGCCCTAAGGGGGTCGGGGTGGGCGACCACACAAGGCCCGATCTTCTCAGGGGCCCAAAATTTTTAAAAAAATTATATTATATATATGTATTTTTTAAATAAAAAGACTATAATCTATTAATTAATTCATTAAAAACCCAATAACATTATGATTATTTTAGCCCATTAAACTTTATCTAATAGCCTATTAATATTTTAAATAATTTAGCCTAATAAACACTCAACGAATTAGCGATGAAAATTATTAAAACTATGTACTGGAGAATATAAATTATGAAGACTTGATTGATAACTTTGCTTCCAAAAACGCTATGAGAGCCTCCCTATTCGCTTAATAAGTAAATTAAATCATGTTGTTACAATACTTTGGTTTTTTTTATTGTCATAAAAAGTATCATTGTATTATAATTTTTATATACAAGTTATTCGGTTTAGATTTTTTTATATGTTGTAGTATAGGGGACCTTTTTTGTTCTCGCATCGGGCCTAAAGTCCCTGGAGAATTCTCGGGGCCGGCCCTGCTTAATATAACTTTATTTTAAACTAACAAAGGTCAAGATTGGGGTTTATACTTTGTGTATATTTGTTTTATAAAACTCAAAATATAATATTGTGACATTATTTTTTTTTTAGATTTCAATATAAAATGTATTCTAATTAGGCGTATCTAAATTTGATTTTCTTTTATAATTTTATGTATATAACATTTTATAAAATTCTAAATATACGATTGTAAAATTATTAAATTTTTATACATTTAATATGAATTTTAGTCAAAACCTAGAAGTATCAATGTTCACAAGGTTAACAATTCCTGCGGCACCAAACATAAAATTCTACTAGTTTGTGATTATAATTGACTTGAAAAAAGATGTGCCATTGGGATAAAATATCAATTTAAACGCATTGAAATTATATTTTTAAAAATTAACTAATATAACTAGATTATGTTTCTACAAAATATTGAATGCTAAAACGTTTTAATAAATGACCCCATACTCGTTGTTTCTTTTTTATGTTGTTTGATCTCAGTCTCGGGTCGTTTAAGTCTGTTGAGGCCGGTTTGTCCTTGGCCCATATCACCCATGTACATTTTACATTTTAGATGGTACATGAATTCCAAAGTCAATAATTTATTATGAAATTATAGTGTTTGTGTTATAACAATTAAATTGGACTATAATCATATTGACATATTATATTATAGCAATAAAATGATGAAATCTTATTATATATAACAATAAATGTTTTTTTATAGTGTATAAAGATTCATAAAATGCACAATATTGGTAGATCCAAAAGAAAGATGAATTTGATATTTCATGGACTTGTCATCCTCACAACGCTATCATTTTGCTTTGCTTCCCGCCCGAACACAGTTTTTTTGTAAGGATGTATGTCACCAACGCCATTGATGATAATATTGTAGTTCATGTCTCTGGTAAAGATGCTAAAGATGATCAAGGAAATCACACACTACCTTTGATGAAGAGTTTGATTGGAAGTTTGGGGTAAAAACTCGGTACCCATTATAAAGGTGAATTTTGGTGGGGATCAAAGTATGCATATGTTGGCCTTTATAATCGTCACATTTCTAGTTCTTGTTTTAATGGGGACATTTTTCGTACTCAAAGATGTTACTGGTTAGTACGACCAGATGGGTTTTGGTATCATGACATAACGATACATTTCCTGGTGAGTGGACAAGACGCGCCACTTGGTAGAACATGTAATCGATATAAACTAGATAAATAAACATGATATTTTTGTAAATCGAATTCACTTGGTGTACTACTTTAGAGTTTCGAGTTTTATTTGTGTGTTTAATATATGCGTGGTAGGTTTGCCATTGTTCTCTTGTTTTGATTTATAATGAAATATTGATTAGAAAAAAAATAAAATTCTCTTAAACAACCTAAACTTCTTAGAAAGAAAGTTATCAACGGAATCTACTTTTCATTTTTGAAAGTGTACATGAAACAAGATAAAAGTGCATTTGCCCGATGAGTGGACAAGACGCGCCACTTGGTAGAACATGTAATCGATATAAACTAGAAAATAAACATGATATTTTGTAAATCGAATTCACTTGGTGTACTACTTTAGAGTTTCGAGTTTTATTTGTGTGTTTAATATATGCGTGGTAGGTTTGCCATTGTTCTCTTGTTTTGATTTATAATGAAATATTGATTAGAAAAAAAAATGAAATTCGCTTGAAACAACCTAAACTTCTTTAGAAAGAAAGTTATCAACGGAATCTACTTTTCATTTTTGAAAGTGTACATGAAACAAGATAAAGTGCATTTGCCCGGTGAGTGGACAAGAACGCGTCACTTGGTAGAACATGTAATCGATATAAACTAGATAAATAAACATGATATTTTTGTAAATCGAATTCACTTGGTGTACTGCTTTAGAGTTTCGAGTTTTATTTGTGTGTTTAATGTATGCGTGGTAGGTTTGCCATTGTCTCTTGTTTTGATTTTTAATGTAATATTGATTAGAAAAAAAATGAAATTCGCTTGAAACAACCTAAACTTCTTTAGAAAGAAAGTTATCAACGGAATCTACTTTTCATTTTGAAAATGTAGATAAAAACAATGTAAAGTGCATTTAGAATATAACTAGTTAGCAAAATTTAACATAAAAGTGCAAAATTCTTTTCTCAATTAATTGTTACAATGATTAATCTTTGTTGGTCCACTTGATCGATATAACAATGCACTTGATTGATAAATACAAACAAATCCCACTGATAACACAGATATCAATGATATTTGTGTAAATATAGATCAAATAATATAAAAATATGGATGAACAATGATGAACACCCAAAAACATCAAATAACCCTTGTTTGATCTGAATTTGATTGCTAAAGATATTACAAAGTGAAAGCCCCTCAATCAATGGCTCATTCAAAACTCACCCAAACCTAATTGTCACTAATCATATATAATGATAATATTCACTAATGACATATTTAGCCCCTAGACTTAGACAATTAGAGAAATTATATAAAAAACATAAAATGACTTAAACATAATAAATATATTTTGATAACACAAAATATATTTATTACAATAAACTCCTAGTCATTTATATCTTCAACGTCTCATCTCGGTTCTTCGTCTCGAACGCGTCTGTTTGAATATTCGGATGACTTTGACAGTGACATTGACATTTGTTGACTTTGACTGTGTTGAGAATATAGACTATCATTTTCAAACCCAACAATACTCCCCCTAGTCTATCATTATCAACGTCTTGTATCGTGATGAGCACCGATAAGTCAACCATATAATGATCTTCAATCTCCCCCTAGATTGATGATCTGTACTGAAGATCTTTCATCTTACAGGCTCCCCCTTTTTGTATGCTCCCCCTCTTCGTGTGCATTCTTTGTGAATGATCAGGAATAGCTTTTTCAACTCTCTATTCTTGAGTGCTTCAGAAGATGTAGGAGAAGGAATCCTAGCTAGGTATCTTCTGCAAACTTGAAGAACAGGTTCTCTGGTCAGGTACTTTGCTCAGCTGATGATCGGCCATCATATGAAGCAAAATCTACAACATAATCACAAACACACTCTCGTAACTTCCTGTCAGATCATTTCAGTTAATAAATAAACCCGTGTTTGTGATTATGTTGTAGACACTCTCGTAACTTCCTGTCAGATCATTTCAGTTAATAAATAAACCCGTGTTTATCTGAGTGTGCACTTACCCGTGAAATGCATGTGAAAATGATAACATTTAATAGAATAATGTGGAAGACTTGAAATAATTTGAAATGAAAAACCCCCTTTGTATTTTATTTTATTTTATTTTATTTTATTTTTTTATTTTACCCAAGAACTAATTTGATCATGAGATCACATTCTCAAGATATACTTAAGCATAAAGATGTATTTAAACATCGACAAGTTAGTGAGATCATACTGATACAGAGTCTGATCATGATTTTAATATTTTGATAGCCAAAAACAGTTCAAGAATGATTGTTGGTATATTTGTCCAATTTAAACCCATGCCTTATTCTTTTCAACGAGTGACCTGCAACTGATTTTAACATGTTTTAGGTTCGATTAGAGAAGCTCAGGTAACTTGGTTCCCACAGACATCCGGCAAAGAACTTATCCCATCATCAGGGCTTATTGAGTAATATGATTAATGTTGCTTGATTTTCTTTTGAGTTTCAACAATGATCTTAAATTAAGAATGACTGTGCATTTGGGGAACTGATGATGAGAGCTCCAGGTCTATACTTACGTATAACAGAGGAGATGATCATCTGAGCGTGCTGATGAGAGCTTCAGGTCTATACTTATGTATAACAAAGAAGATCATCACTCCAGGTTAATGTTCACACATAGCAGAGGAGATAAGCATGAGATATAACTCTGAAGAGCTAACGAGAAGCATCAATTCAGAGACAAGGTGATGGGGAGATTTTCAAAATGTCAAAGCAGAGATTTGAAACTCTCTACCCATTTTTGATGAGACTTGTAACTTTGAGCAGGCCGAGATGTCATGGAAATGATCCTTATCACCGAGTTCTAAAGCTTTAGTTAGGCTGCAGAATCAGTGTTTACTTTGTTTTCAGGCTGAGCCTACCATGCATATCATATAATGAAACTGTCTTTTGAGATTTTAGAATTTTAAGTGACACAGACATCTACATCAGTTACTATCATTTCTCACTCAAGATACAAGTCATGCAACCAAGCATACAAAGAAAACATACTATCATTTCTCAGTCATCCCAAATCAAGTTCTTAGTTCCCATTTCAATTATACTAGCAAAGAAAGTCTTCCAAATTATACTAGCAAAAAGATGAGAAATAAAGTACCAAGAAAAGTACAGTGATTGTGAAGTGTGAACTGTAATAGTGCATATAAGTATCCAAAATATGGATGAGATACCAAAACCATAACCTATTTGTTTCGCTTCAAATTTCACTGAGGAACATTCTCTGTCGGTAAATGGATTACTAAGAGTTCTCCTGAACTGTTCCTGCACTCATTAACAGATAGTAAGAAAGGGGGACCCAGGCCATTAGGTCCTGGGAGTTCCTTTTTCATCAGTGTACATAGCCTGCTTTAGCACACACCCTTTTAAAAATCATTCATTTCTTTAACCTTTTGTTTTAACTCTCCAAATTTGTTTATCTTCAATTACTTTAGATTTGAAAGAATGAATTTGAAATCATTCTCTTTCTAAGACCCATAGGTTGAGATTTTGATTTTGAACATTACTCCTTGTCATCTTTGAATCATGTGAAACAGGCTTCACATGAGAAGGTTTGGATAGATTGTTCTTCATCTAACCATTCAAGGATATGTGCTTTTTACTTTTTGAACCAGAGAAGCAACCTGTGCCCCAAGCCTGTCTTTGAATTTGAGGGCACTTCTTTAAGTACATGACCTTCTTTTCCACATCTAAAGCAAGCCTTGAAAGGCTTTTGGTTCTTTGTTGTCTCGGGAAAGCAGGAATGGGTGGAGCCTGCTTGGAGGTTGTTGCTGCTTGTCGACAACTTGAAGCTTCTTCTTTCGGATATCAAAAGATTGAACTTTTTGAGGCTTTATCGATGTGGATTTCGAACTGGGCTGTGATTTGATTGTGTGATGTTCTAGGAGATGAGATCTAAACATTTTCTGAGAACACTTTTGTATGAAGGTGACTTGGTAGACTTGGAGGCAGATTTGTGGCGAGCTTGATGGATAGCAAATAAAGATGGTGAGTGCTTTACTGAGATTTAGAGGAACTACTGATTTGTTTAGCATTTAGAGATGAGATCCGTATAGATCTTGATTCAAATTTTGGAAGCATTTGAGACTTGACAACTTCAGGTGACTTAATGATTTTTGATTCATCATCTGAGCTTGTCCAGTCTTGTACACATAAGTCTGCTTCCAACAGATCTTGATTGATACCACTTGTTGAGTTCTAATGTCTGACGATTCCACAGTTGTTCCTTCTTTGACAAACCTAACAGGAACAAAAGAAGGGATGTTACCTGTTTTAAATTTGTTAAAGAAGTTATGCGAAACACCTGATACTGGATTTGAAGCATCAAGGGTGGAATTATCATTTTGCTTATCAGATCCTTATTTGATGTGTCCCAAACCTGCAGGAGAATCATATTCATCTTGAAGCTCTTTGTGATTAATGATGCTTAAACTTGCATGTAGACTGTTAGTATCTGCAACTTCAATTAAATCATTAGATGGATGAGGTTGAGGCATAGGAGAGTAACAATGAGTGCTAGGAGGAGGATAAACATATGAAATTTCACCACATCCCACACCCGTTTTGATTCTAGCTCCCACTTGCTTACAGAATAGTTCTTCCTGTTTCATCCCTGATATCGTCCATTTATCAAGTTTAGTTTTAAGCTTGCTAGTCTCAAATTCTGCTAATATGACACGTTCGCTCAAACATTAATCTCGACATTCTTTTCTAAAAGATTTCTTTTTAAAAATCATTTTCTTTAAAGCTACTTTTAGTTTGATAAAATATTTGGACTCATTGATTTTAAGTTCTTTGTTTATTTGTTTTAATTCTTTTTCATTTTCTAACAATAATCTGTTAGCTTTATAAACTCCAAATAAACAAATTTTGCAGGGAGGAGACACATGTCTTGAACAACCTCATAAGGAAGTCCCATAACTATCTATTCAGCAGCTAGGGCTTTTTCATATTGACAGACAGGAGTGTTCTTTTTGTATTCTTCCTCCTCAGCAGCTCTCTTCTTAGCTTCTTCAGCTTCAACTTCCTCTTGCTTTCCTTCATCCTGAACTTTACACCAACTTGCACAATCACCAACATCACCAACACTCTCACCTTAAGTGTCACACTTGAATTCTTTGAAAGGATCAAAATCCTCAACAGAATCCTCATCACTGTTTACCACCTCAGCCATCAATGCATGGTTGACTTCTTCTTTAGTTTCTTTGATCTCAACACTTGAAGATACACCACCATACATGGATTGATTGTACTCTTTTCATTTCATATCCACATCCAATGACTTCAGCTTGTTGATAACATCTATGAGTTTGTAGTCAGCAAAATTTCTTTCTGCTTTAATAATCTAACTTATGGACTCCACTGTGGAGGAAGAGATTCCAAAAGTTTTGTGACTTGTTCATGGTTCCCCAGCTGGTCATCATACTTCTTAAGGTTGCTTGCCACCATTAGAATCGATCAACAAAATCAGATATCTTTTCATCTTTCATGGCTGCAAAAGAATCAAACCGACTTTATGCCGATATTAGATTATCAGATTTGAAGGAATTAGGGACTTCTGAAAGAGCCATTTTTGACATGATCAGAAATAATTTCGCTAAAATTTCACTAATTTCGCTGTCAATTTCGCTCGGAATTTCGCTGGTAGTTTCGCTAGTATCTTCGCCAGTATTTTCGATAGCAGTTTCGCCCTGCAGTGGCACGCTGATGCTAGTTTCGCAGGGTAGTTTCACCTAAAACTAGTTGAACTTTCGTTCAGAAATCAATTTGGCAACAATTTCGCTGGTTTGGCACATAAATACCATGAACTTTCGTTAACGCATGTACTTTCGCAGGGACGAAGAAACCAGATTCAAAAACCAAGAACTGCGTAGTTTCACTGAAAGAACTCTAGTTTCGCCAGGCGAAACTATGTAGTTTCGCTGAATGAAAATGTAGTTTCGCTGGACGAGCTGTAGTTTCGCCCGACGTATCTGAACTGCTTTTTCAGCATGAAATCAACTGAAATTCATCCAAATCTCAATGAATTTGAGATCTAATAATTTCTAAAGCTTCCCACATCAAAATTGAGCAATCCTCAATCAATTTCCATGTCCAAAACACGTAGATCAGATCGAAAATGAATGGAATAGTGACTTTGAACTAGAAACCAAACAAAACCCAAATAATCAAGAGCACAATGGCTCTGATACCATATTGTTGGTCCACTTGATCGATATAACAGTGCAATTGATTGATAAATATAAACAAATCCCACTGATAACACAGATATCAATAATATTTGTGTAAAATTTAGATCAAACACTATAAAAATATGGATGAATAATGATGAACACCCAAGAACATCAAATAAACCCTTGTTTGATCTGAATTTGATTGCTAAATATATTACAAAGTGAAAGCCCCTCAATCAATGGCTCATTCAAAACTCCCCCAAACCTAATTGTCACTAATCTATATAGAGTGATAATATTCACTGATGACATATTTAGCCCCTAGACTTAGACAATTAGAGAAATTATATAAAAAACATAAAAATGACTTAAACATAAATAAATATATTATTTTAACACAAAATATATTTATTAACAATAAACTCCTAGTCATTTATATCTTCAACGTCTCGTCTCGGTTCTTCGTATCGAACGCGTCTGTTTGACTATTAGATGACTTTGACAGTGCCATTGACATTTGTTAACTTTGACTATGTTGATAATATAGACTATCTTTTTCAAATCCAATAATCTTATTTATTAATATATTATTATACATTTATTATTTATATTTGATCATAAGTTAATGCTTTCTTGCTTTTGTTATGTTTGTTCACTTAGGAAAAATGAGGGCATGGGTACAGTCCTAGAAAAGTTCGAGGTGTACTATGGAAAGGTCGTAGTCTATATATTGGAGGCTTTTGGATTAGGGTTTAATTATCACTCATTCGCTCATCTCTTTCTCTTGAGAAACTCTCTTTGTGTGTTCATATGTTGCTACTACTAATCTTGTTGAATATACATAATATTTGAGGCAGATTGCTTCTGGTCAAGAGTCATTAATATGTATTTTCTCATCTTGTTGATGATAATTGTCTTGTCGTTATCTTATTTTTGTTCATGTCATTATTGATTCATCATTTTATACTTTATTATTAGATATATTATACATGTTTACATGGTATTGGAGCTTTAAGGTTTTAGTATTCGTGATCTTCCCCAGATATTCTCTGATTCAGAATCTAGGGTTTCTTACACTCATAAACTTTATCGATAGTTGACTCTGATGAGTCATATTTTTTAATCATGTGGCAATTGAGATCATGATGTATTCTGACTCAAAAACTCTCAATCATGATGTATTCTAGGGCTGGATTTTTTTGGGCTATTAACATGCCCACATTGGGTCTTCCTAAGCTCCCTCTAGAATGAATAATCTAGGGATAAATCCTAGATCTGGTTGACGATTAGTCTTCTGCCACTGAATCTGTAACACTAAGTTAAGGTTACAAGATCTGGGCCTACTTTGAGTACCCTAGGTTGGACCCTTCTAGGGAGATCGTTTCATCTCTATCTTTATTTTTTATTCTCTACATCATCTTATTATTATTATTATTATTATTATTATTATTATTATTATTATTATTATTATTATTATTATTATTATTATTATATTATTATTATTATTAGGCATTTTCTAGCTAGGTTAGGGGCTAGGTAGCACCGGAACTGTTGCTGGAACGGTACGGGTACTGGGAACGGCAAACATCAAAAATTATGGTTACTGGTACGGCTAAGGTAGGTCCAAAAAATATAAAAAAATAAAAATATATCAAATAATTTCCAAAATAGACATTAAGTATTAAAAAATTCCAAAAAAAAATTCCTCAAGTAATTAATTATCAATTAGCAAATCATTTTCACATCCCGGTTCATCTAGTGTGAGATTGGCAACCTCCAAAACCGTACATCTTCCATTGAATCCAAGCGTCTCCACTCATGTCCCACATCTTTACAGCATCATTTGGATTTCATGACAAAAGTCGGAGATTATGTGTGGATGTAAACCAAGTCTTGAGCACGACTTATAGTTAATCTGTTCCTCCTAAGCGACTGAATAAATGCATAAGTACTCCAATCACGCTCAGCATAAGAAGAAGAACTAGGTTTTCCAAGTAGTCTAAACACCAAGTCTGGAGGAAACGAGTGTGAGCACCAAAGTTAGCCGACCCAATTCTTGGGTTCCATACTAGCCATTTGTGAAATGCTTGTTAAATCCTCAAAAAGGCCACTCTTCATTGAAAACATTGTCTATTCATTAATAACTTTCTTATGCTCATCTTTATTAGGAAACAACCTTTAAAACATTTAATCCTTTCTTGTGAAATTTCTCCAATCTCTATGTGGAGCAAGTCTTTTAGAATCCTCTAGTAACCATTCATCACTATAACATCTACAACATTTAAAAGTGAAAACATAAGTAAATAATATAAATCAAGCATATAGTTTACAATCATATACCTTGGATTTAAAGAGTGAGTTAACAATGTAGGGGAGTGTTATTCTTCACCCATCGAGCCACTAAATATCATGCACAACATCATAAAAGTTACTTAAATCAGATGTCGAATGTTTTCTTTCATGTAGATCTCAATCTTCACTTTCTCAATCATCAATTATCGAATCCCACATCTCATAGACCAAGTGTAAACATAGCTTGTCGGTGTCACAAACTCTAATTATCTCATATGTAAGTCCAGTGAAACTAAGAATATATGATACTTTTTCCCACCATTCATCATCAAAAATATTTTCTTTAATGAAGCATGCTTTCACAGTGTCATCTTCTCTGTAAGAAGACCATTCTTCTTCGCTTATGACCATAGATTTAAGACACCTTTTGATTACTTTTAATCTCTTAAGCATCACAATGATGGAGGCAAACGAGTATCCGTAACCGAAAGAAGTCTAAGAGGAGTAACTTGCTGAAATCGAGACTCTCATGTTATGATTCATGATGAAATTTTTATTGCAAGCTCATCTCCATGAACTTCTTTTATCCATTTGCACTTTCATATGTTGTTTCATTTGTTTCCACATTCCTTAGGAAATGAATATTCTTCAAAGCAAGATTAAGTGTATGAACAAACCATGATGTCCGATAGATATGAGCAAACTGACTCTGTATAATCTCTCCAGCCGCCTTAGAATTCGCTGCATTTTCAGTAATGATTTGCATAATTTTTTGATGACCAATTTCACTAATGATTCTTTCATCAAATCCGTAATAAAAAATCAATATTTTACTTCCCCAAAACAATTAACTGCCTAGGACCATAACCTGAGGTAGCCATGAAATTGATTAGAGGCTTTCTTTTAGGGTCACTCATAGGCACACCTTTTTCTTTCCATGTAGACCTAAGTGGTTCCAATAGCCTAAGAACATTATCTTTTTCTTTTTGGAGTAAGGTTGTTCTAAGCTTATTGTAACCAAGAGGGATATAACCATTAAATTTGTTGTAAGTAGTAAACTGAAAAGCCCTTACATAGTAAGGATTTCTTGCAAGATTAAAAGGTAAACCTCCGGTACAAAACATCCTAGCTATTTCTTGATCCAGTTGGTCTTTAACTTCAACAACAAAAGCTATTTCAATAGGGTTTGAAATACCTTTTCTTTCCTTAAATCCAACACCAGATTCACATAGCAACCTGATTTCTTTTGCTTTTGACTTGGCTTTCTTCTCTTCATGTGCATCTTCCTCTCAAGTTTGTCATCGTATGTTGCTTTCTACCAAATACTAATCCCAAGACCTATATGTTCCAATGTTCCATACAAGTTATAATTTATAAACATACAATACAAATCAATGAATCATAGAATATGATAGTATGATACAATAAATGATTATAACCTTTTATACCAAGTAATTGTACTTTAACCTTTGAATATGATCCTTGTCTGATTTCACTGTAAAGGTTGCACTTAAATTTTCATGTTACTCCATTATCTTGCTTTTCGATTTTAGTCACATACTCCCATAATGGAGGTTCTTCTACTGATGTTGATGATCCTTGTGTTTCTTGAGAAGCCATAATCGATTGAAGGCTTCTACACCCGTAAAAAGTTGTTTCCCTTTTTCTGCACTTCTTGTTCTGCTTATGACACCTAGACAATAAACGTATTAATGGTAAACGGGGCTTTGTGTGACCTTTTATATCTTTAAGTTACTAAAAAAATAATTTTTTTAAATGTTCATGCGATTTTGGGGCGTGGCGTGGGGTTTGTTATGTAATAAGTGATCATATGCGATATTTCGCATGTTATCAAGTTGTGTTGAGTTACCTTGACATGATGAATGATTAAGAAGGGTTTAAAGGTTGTTTTAGGGACTTGAAATGGTGAGGATACGTTGTGTAAAAGGGTGAGTTAGTTTAGGTTTTAGAATGAAAAAAATGGATGGATTACGAAGATCAAAGTGTAGGTGTGTGTGTGTGTGTGTGTTATTACATTGTGTTGTGATGGTTGTTGTAACTTGATCTAGATGATGCCCGGGACCTCCAAGGGCTGGAATTTTAAGTATTTTTTGTGGTAAAGTGTTGGGACAACAAGGTGATTCAAAGAGGAAGATGTAAAGAGTGTTTTGCATGACGTGAAGAATAGAATGATGTGTATAGTGGGTGTGTGGGTGTTCCAGTCCAAGTAGGGGAAAGAAAGGGGGTGCAAGTGGATCTTTTCATCTTGGATTCTACAAGATTATCTTGTTTCATGAGAGATTTTGGTAGGTAAATCAAGCAACTAAGATTTTTACAAGATTTTGGGTTCATCCATGACATGTATTGGATTGGATTGGATGAAGGGGAGGTGATGGTTGACTATTTAGGATTATTATAGGATTTTCCATCTTAGATTAGGATTTTTCACTATATTTGGTAAATATATGCATGCATGGAAGTTATATAGTCATATGTGTGTGTATGTAATTGTATGTGTATATATCGTAAGTATGTTGTCGTATGCATATATGCATATATGTGGCATGGTGTCGTGAAATAAGTAATATATATATAATATATATATATCTATATATATATAATATATATATATTTGTGGTGTGATATGTATGATATGTATTTGTTATTTATATGTATATGTATATGTAAGTGTATGTAGGTGTAGTGTATTTGTATGTGTACGTGTATTTGTATGTGTACATGTATTTGTATGGTACGTGTACGTGTACGTGTACGTGTATTGTGTACGTGTATGTACGTGTATATGTATGTGTATGGTATGTGTATGTGTATGTGTATGTGTATGTGTATGTGTAGTTGTGTATGTCTATGTGTATGTGTATGTGTATGTGTATGTGTATGTGTATGTGTATGTGTATGTGTATGTGTTGTGTATGGTATGTGTATGTGTATGTGTATATGTATGTGTATGGTATGTGTATGTGTATGTGTATGTGTATGTGTATGTGGGAGGAGGATCAAATACATACAATATGTAGCCTAAAACAGTAGGAACCAATACGATTCGTCACATGTCATATGCATTAATTCTTTATCAAGGGTATATTGTCATATACAAATTAGGTTGTTTATGGAAATTCTAAAATCATGTTACCATTTATTTATATATTTTTTTAAATGATAGTCATATGTGATTAATATATTAAAGTTGTAACAATAATATGTTTAATAATATATTCATCAAAACACAACACTTATTTTTAAACAAGTATCATAATCATAGATATAAAGTAGCACAACATATATCCAAAATAGCATGATTAAATGGTATTTTATTAGGTGCTATTAAATTTCATATAGCAATGATTTTAAGTTTTGTCTTATCATACTATTCATTTTTATAGATGTTGTGTTTAGTTATATATGCTATGTTTGATTTAATTTTTTTATGTTTTATGTTTGAGTGTATATGTGCTATATTCAATTAGTTATATTATTATGCTTAATTTTTAGTTATGTGTACTATGTTATATGTGTTATGTTAATTTTTTAGTTATACGTATTATATTATGTTGGATCATATGAGACTGGTGCAACCAACACAACACTTTGAACAATTTTGTGTACAAGTTGAAGAAGTATTCCAAGACAAAACTACTCTTCCCAGCTATGTCAAAGATCTTCCGAAGCATTATGTCTGAAGGGCTTCCCGAGGAAAAACTAAGTCTTTCGAGACTAAATAGTTTTCCTTCCGAAGTATATGAAGAACTTCCAAAGGATAGAACAAAGTCTTCCGAAGACCAAGCAGTTCTCCTTCTGAAGTATTCACACTTAGAAGATCCAAGATAAAGTCTTCCGAAGAATAAAGTCATAAAGACCTGTAGAAGATTCGAAAGAAGTTGTTTCTTCCGAAGTATAAGTGGCCTCGGAAGAACTTATTAGCTTCGGAAGAATCAACTATGAACCAGTGGACAAAAGTATGGTCTGTCTGATAGACTCTGATACACTGCATGGTGCTTTTCCTAACCCATGTAGTTGACCATACTTTAATCCATTGTTCACCTTTTCAACTTAGTACAGATACCATTCTTAGTTGGTGCCAAAAGGTAAGTCATGGACCTGTCATGACTACCTTATCTAGGATATTATTTTATCTTAGATACTTTACTTCTAGCAATGTAGTATTTGTCTAGTAGTAGATTCCAGCTGGTTTTCCAAGTATAACCGGCTATAGATAGTAGTATATATAGTTTCTCATTGTAACTTATGTAGCATGAGCTTAAGAGTCTTGTAATACTGAGTTAAGAAGTAATATATACAAGTATCTTGAAAACCATTCTCTTGTTCATTAACTTCGTATATTATTATCAACTTTAGTTTGAGATTCTGTGTTTCATCGATCAAGTGAGACTTAGTGAGTTTTGTGTTTAGAGTCAAAACCGATCCTGCAATTGGTATCAGAGCTTCAGGCTCTTGATTGTGAGATCTAACCATCCCAAATCACCTTTGCTTCTTACACTCACTCACCCACCTCACTTTAATGGATCTTAACCAGAAATTTTCTGAGTTCAAAATGGGAACCATGACCAAGGCTCCTATCATCACTCCTGATGATTTTGAACTTGGTGTAAACGTATTGAAGGGCTCATCAAATACCAAATAGCCGCATATGGAAATCTGTCACCCATGGTCCTTACGTTCCTAAGGTAGCAGCCCCAGCGGGTAATGGTGCCATGATTGAGAAGGCCATTGAAGACTACTCTGATAAAGACTTCAAGAAAATAGACGTTGATTGCAAAGCAATGATTGCTCTTCTAACAGCCATACCAAACTCCATAATGGTTGGCTTTTAGCATTGCGAGTCAGCCAAAGAACTCTTTGATTCTTTGAAGCTAATGTACTCTGGTTCCACTGAATCCAAGGAGACCAAGAAGGATACAAACTTCACATATATCGTTGGTGAGACCTTGATCCAACAATACTTCAGGTACATGAACTTGATCACCTCTCTTCAGTCTATGGGAGTGGATCTTTAGAAGAGAGACATCGTAAGGAAATTCATGAGTGCACTTCATCATGAATGGACTTTCTATTATGTTTCTATCAAGAGAACTGAGAATCTTAACACTCTCACCATGACTGAACTTACGAAATCCTTGATGGATACCGTATGGAAATGGAGACTCAGAAAAGCCAGCAGATGAACTGAACCTCAAATCCTGTTGTCAGCAATGCTTTACATGTTGCTGAAGGATCAAGACAACCTCAGCTGTACCTGAACTATTCTTAATAGCCATCATCTTCCTCCGGGCCATACATCACTTTCCCTGAGACACCCAGGTCTCAACAGGCTCAACATACTCCATTTCAGGATAATTGTGCCTTTGTCTCAGGAAGTGAACACTCTAGAGATTTTTAATTCTGCTTTGATGATCTAGAGTGCTTTAGCCCAGATGACATTGAGTACATGGATATTGTCCAACAGATGGCTCTCCTGACCTACAGAGCAAAGAAGTTCTTCAAAAGAACAGGAAGGCGGTTCCCTCAGAATCCAACCAACAGCAACTTTGGATTTGATAAAAGCAAAGCCAAGTGTTACAACTGTAACCAGCTTGGTCACTTTGCTAGGGAATGCAAAGCTCCAAGATCCAATCCTAGAGCAACTCAAGCTACCCAACATCCTACCATCTCAAGGGCTGCACAAAACCTGCTGAGCAACAAACTACGGCTGTTGCTCAAGAAGTTGACCTGAGCTTCATGGTGCAAGATGTCACTCCTGCTCAAGCACTCATGGCTGGAACTGAAGACAACAACGTATGTGAAAACCTCTGTATTCCAGCTTGTATTGCTAAGGTTAAACTTTATCAGGATTACAACAGGGAAATTAAATCCGATATTGAGTCCTTGAACATCCTAAAATCTGATTTCAAGAAAGCAGAATCTGACTATAAACTCAAAATTGAAGAGTTAGAGAAAATTGTTTCCTATTTAAAACATGAACATACAAACTACAAGACTCGAATAAAGGATTTAATTTCTAAATTAACTGAGGCTCAAGCCCAGCTAGTAATAGCTGAGGCTAAAGCAAAGAAGTATGCTATTGAAGTGCATAACTTCAACACCATCATTGCATCATCCTCCCACTCAAAGGTGTGTTATCAAAACAAAAGTGGGTTGGGAACCACTGAAATTGCTCCACCACACTCTTATGTGTCTGTTAGATAGCCAAGATGTGGCACTCATGATCAAGAGGTTCCAACTGTTGACCCACTACCCAATGAGCAAAAGAATGATGCAACTACGGTGACCACCACAGGGAAGAATAAGGTAGAAAACCTCATTCCCACCGCTGATGTCCTACCCCTTACCACCAAAGAGAGAAAGAACAAAATCAAGGAAGCAAAGAAAACTGCCAAGAAGGCGACTGAGTCTAGGATGAAGATAGATCCCAGACAAAAGGTGTATTCATTTCAGCCGGATTCCAAGTGGTTGGAAACTCTGACCCAGGAAAGGTGTGTAGTACCAGCACTCCTATCCAACTGAAGGATCAGAAGTTAAAAGGGAAAGCTTTTGAAGAAAAGGAGTGCAAGAACCAACAGCCATCACACCCCATCAAGAGTAACATTGAGTGCATAATCTGTGGTCTGCATAACCACATGGCTAAAGATTGTTACTACAATCCTTCAAGCACACATATGCAACCAATGTTAAAAGAGAAGAAGTCAAGGAAGGTTTCACATTTGGACCTTATCACATGGTCCAAGTGAAAAGGAAAGGAAAGTTTGTTTCTGAAGCTAAGTTGGTTTCGGAAGAAAATCATTCTTCCGAAGAAAAAATACTTCGAAAGACAAGCCGAAGAACAAACAAAGGAACAAAAGGAATCCTTTGAAATCTTCGAAAAGAAAGTAGTCTCGGAAGAAGGTCATGCTGCTCAATCCTCTTTAGGATCATCTACACTGGTCAACCATAGGATGGTATGGAAGAACAAAATAGATGCTGCAGCAAGTACCTCTTCCTCACAAACACAAATTGAACCCACTTGCCTATACTTTGGTTCAATTAAATCATCTACATTGGAAGAACCCAAGACCAACAAGGCTTGGGTTTCCAATAGTAACTAATCATCTCACTTCATATGCAGGGACATCCACATGACAAGAATGAAATATATGGATTGTGGACAGCGGATGCTCCAGGCACATGACAGGGAACAGATCTCTTCTTCAACAATTTGAACATTTTGATGGAGGTCCTGTTCAGTTTGGAGGTGAAGCCGGAGGATACATTTCTGGTAGAGGTAGTGTATCCAATGGTAAGTTAAAAGTTGACAAAGTAAACTTTGTCAGACAGCTTGAACACAATCTGTTAAGTGTTTCTCAATTCTATGACCAAAAGCACCAAATGCTTTTCACAGAACATGAGTGCATTATCTCAAACCGGGATGACAATTCCTCAGGAATTGGTGCTTCTTAGATCTCCCAGGAGAGGGGATATGTACAAGCTGGACATGAACAATGTTTCCCTACTGTGAAGTATCATGCTTTCTTTCCAAAGCCAATGGTGATGAGTCAACTCTTTGGCATAAAAGAATGTGCCATGTTAATTTTAAAACCATGAACAATTTAGTTAAAAATAATTTGGTACATGGTGTGCCTAAAAGGAGTTTTTCTGTAAAGACAACTGTATTGCTTGCCTAAAAGGAAAACAACACAAGGTCACTCAAAATCCAAAGAAGTTAACTCTATCACCACTCCATTACACTTATTGCACATGGATCTTTTTGGTCCCACAAGTATAATGAGCATTGGAAGGAAATCATACTGCCTTGTGATTGTTGATGATTTTACAAGATTCACTTGGGTATTCTTTTTAAGAACTAAAGATGAAACAGCTGAAACTTTAAAATCTTTTATTCTTAAAATTGAAAATCAAAAGGATCACAAGGTGAAAATCATTAGAAGTGATCAAGGAACTGAGTTTAAGAATCAAGTTCTTGACTCATTCTGTAACTCAAAAGGGATTGCCAACAATATAGTGCTCCTAGAACTCCTTAACAGAATGGTGTTGCTGAGAGGAGGAACATGACACTTATTGAGGCTACAAGACAATGTTAGCTGATTCAAAGCTGCCTCTAACTTTCTGGGCAGAGGCAGTCAGCACTGCATGTTATGTGCAAAACAGAGTTCTCATTGTTAAGCCTCATGGGAAGACCCCTTATGAGCTATGGAACAAAGGCCACCGTTCATTGGCTTTCTTAGGTCCTTTGGTAGCAGGTGTACCATACTCAACACAAAGGACAATTTAGCAAAATTTGCTGAAAAGTCGGATGATGCTATCTTTGTTGATATTCCTCCACCTCTATTGCTTATAGAGTATATAATATCAAAACTCAACAGTTTGAGGAATCATCCAACATTGTTGTTAATGAGCACACTCCTTGTGTTAGAGGGAATGGACCTGAATACATTTTTGATTTAGAATTGTTTCCAAACTATTCTAAACCATCTTGTGAGAATGTTTCAGTTGGAACAGGAACTCAAAGTGACCCATACTAAGATCAACTATTTGATCTACCCAGACTTATTTCCAGTTCTCCAAGAAGAATAAAGAACAAGCTCCTACTGCTGAAAGTCCTGAAAGCATGAGTATCTCAGGAAACAAAGGAGCTTCAACAAATTGTCAACTCACTGAGCCTCATAACCCAGAAGTTGACAATTAAAGCACTCAACACCAAGCTGATGAAGACAGTGACATGGAGGAATGGGCAACTGTTGATGCTGCTTCACAGCATACTGACATTGATGATGTCACTCATTCATTCATTCAGTCCTCATTGAATGAATGTGAGACATCAGCTGGAGAAGGTGTTCGAAGTTCTGAGCAAAACTTCTCAAACCTAGACCTATATATGCAACTAGATGTGATTCCTAGGCTCAGGATACACAACACTCATCCAGCTAAAAATATCATTGGGGTGTATCAGAAGGTATGAGAACAAGAAGTCAGACCCCAATAGGAATGTATGCTTGTACTCATGCTTTCTCTCTCAAATGGAACCAAAGAAGGTGGAAGAAGCCCTCAAGGACAACAATTGGATTGAAGCTATGCAAGAGGAATTGCTTCAATTCAAGAGGCAAAAGGTATGGAATCTATGTCCTTTGCCACCTGGTCAAGTCCCTATTGGCACCAATTGGGTGTTCAGAAACAAAAGAAATGATAGAGGTTTGATCATCAAGAACAAAGCAAGACTTGTTGTTCAAGGATACACACAGGAAGAAGGCATAGATTACACTGATGTCTTTGCACCTGTTGCAAGACTTGAAGCTGTGCGAATCTTCCTTGCTTTTGCAGCATCCAAGAACTTCACGGTCTATCAACTTGATGTCAAATGTGCATTTTGTATGGAAATATAGACAGAGAAGTCTATGTTGTCAGCCACCTGGATTTGAAGACCCACAACATCCTAACTATTTGTGCAAACTGGATAAAGCTATTTATGGGCTGCATCAAGCACCTAGGCTGTGGTATGAGACTTTGTCTCAGTTTCTCCTCAAAAATGGCTACACCAGAGGCACCATAGACAAGACATTGTTCATAAAGAAATCTGGGAAGGACATGCTGCTTGTTCAAGTCTATGTCGATGACATCATATTTGGTTCCTCAAATGACCAAATGTGCAAAGACTTTGAAAGCATCATGAAAAGAAATTTGAGATGAGCTCCATAGGAAAGATGGATTTCTTTCTTGGGATTCAAGTGAAGCAGATGGAAGAAGGATTCTTTATCAATCAGTCTAAGTATGTCAAGGACATCTTAGAAAGATTTTAGATGAAAGATTGTAAGACAGCCAAGACACCTTAAATCATAATTATGTCCTGATTCCAAGGGGGAGGATACTGATCAGCATCAGTACAAGGCAATTATTGGATCTCTGATGTATCTCACAGCTAGTAGACCTAATATCATGTTTGCAACTTGCATCTGTGCAAGATATCAGGCTGCTCCCAAGGTGTCTCACCTAATTGCTGTCAAAAGGATTCTTAGATACCTCAAAGGAGCTCCCAAACGGGTCTCTGGTATCCTAAGAATAAGGATTTCAATCTCTATGGGTACTCTGACAGTGATTATGGTGGTTGTAACATTAACAAGAAATCCACATCAGGAGGATGTAATTTCTTGGTGGAAGGATTATTTCCTGCAATGTAAGAAGCAATCATGTGTCTCTACATCAACTACTAAAGCTGAATACATTGTTGCTGCGAGCTGCTGTGCTTAACTGCTATGGATTCAAAATCAGATGTTAGGCTATGGATTCAACTTCATGAATACTCCTATCCACATAGACAACACGAGTTCCATTTCCATTACAGAAAATCCAGTCAAGCACTCCAAGACAAAGCACATTGACATCAGGTATCATTTCATTCGAGATATTCATGAGAAACACTTGATTAAACTAGTAAAAGTTAATTTAAATGAACAATATGCTGACTTGTTCACCAAAGCCTTTGATGAACAAAGATTTAAATACTTAATCACAGCTATTGGGATGATTAACCTTGACTAGTTTATTTTTCTTTTTTGAAAACCTTTTAAAATGTGTCTTGTTTATGTTGTCTAATTACAATCTAAGCCTGTTACTAAAGTTTTTCTTCTAAGTGAAATTCTTCTGAAAAGAAATTTACTCTTGGAAGAGATCTTTATATCTTCCGAAGGTAAATTCCTTCACTTTAGTATTCTCTTACGAAGAATCTTTACCCTAGGAAGCAAATTTGATCATAGATCAAATTTACTTCCGAAGGCTATTAACTTACTCTCGGAAGAAATCTTTTCTCTCGGAAGCAACTTTTCCTTCAAACGAAAACTTTTACTATGTAACGAAAACCTTTAGGCCCCACTGTGTAAAGATTAAGATTCTTTCGGAATATTTTAAATTATCTACCTTTCAGTCGTACTCGAGTACACTCCCAAACTGTCTTTTCACCTTATCGGCATGGTCTTTTACCCCCTATTTAAAACAGCCGACTCTCCTTCTTTACCCTTTTTAGCACCATTGAAACCTAATAATCCCATTATCGTCTTCACTCTCTCTCAAAATTCCTTCAAACCAACCATACTTTCTTACAATGGCTCTCAATCCTCAACATAACCAAGTCGCCATCCTTGACTCTTCTAAGATGTTGACTTAGCCCCCATCATCATTTTTTTGTTTCACTCCACATACTTTACCGCTCGTAAACCCTACCATATACTCTAATCACATGACCAAATTTTGGGCAAACGATTGTTGTGAAACTCTGAACGAATGAGAGGGTCATCAGGTCGAGAATCAGTGGACAAAAGATCATCATTTCTGAATCTACTATCAGGGAGCATCTGGAGCTTCATGATGAAGGCGCCCTGACTGAATTCCCCAAATTGAGCTAGAAAACACATATACTCAGATGGGATATGGTGGTGATGTGCACAAGTCCACTGTCTATAAGTTTAATTTCTCTTACAACTGGAAATTCTTGTTGCACATCGTTCTACACTGCCTATCTAACAAATCAGGGGTTGGGATCAAATCCCATATGATCTGGGATGCCTAGTCCATGGAATGGTAAAAGTCCTCCACTTCAACTATTCAAGGTTTGTGCTGAACAATTTGCAAGCAAATCTTACCTGGGATTCATTTTTCATGTATCCCCGGTTCATTCAGCATATCATAAACTGTGAACTAGACCAGAGTAGACTACACACACTCTCATGGTCCCACACATGAGGCCGGGCATCTTCAAGACCTTGAAGAAGGTGTCCATCAATTTCATGGGGAGATTCACTGATCTTCTCCTAGGTATTCTTAAGCCAACGGCTCCTGGTGACATCCCTGCAAGCCTAGCAGGCGACGAACCCACACCAGACCTCCCCACTTAATGCCAACTACTTCTTCCCACCCAATTAAATTTACATACACTAGACACCCCAAGCGAACCCCTGATCAATCTACTCTGATTGATCAGGTCCCCACTGTTCACACCAAAAAGGCTAGAGTGGAACTCAGGGCTCCCACTCAGCCAGAGGTCACACCTTCCTCCACCATCGACTCAATATCAGTGTTGAGTCTCCTCAGTCTCAACCTGATGAGCCCAAAACCCAAGCCATTAGCTCTCAGGGTGAGTCCCAACACTCCCCTGAGCAACCAAAAAGGGACAGCCACATCATTGGCACATCTGCTATTGCAGAAGAGCCATTAGGAGCTGATCAAGGTCCCAGGTCATTAGAGTTAACCCTTCTATCCTTCACTGACCTTTTAATCCAACCTGATGAGGATATTATGTTTCATCAAAGCCATGATGTTGATCTACAATACCTCTCTCAAAATCAACTGAGCCCCATGGAACCTCTAATATCTAGCCAACATCAGATCAGCCAAACTGAGGTGAGTCCAACTAGTGTGGAGGTGACTCATGTAGGCTCAGCCACCACTACTGAGAGTGTCTCACTGGCCTCTCAGGAAAGTAGTGACATCAATGATACTAAGTCTACGGCAACCTTGCCAATTGATGTTTCTGAAAAGGACATCAGTAGTGAAGGGTATCCAAGGTGCCGAGAAACCATAACTAGTGATGATGATGAACATGCCAGGCATGTTATCTCATCTCCCTATGATTCTTCAAAAGAAGATAAGGGTAGACTACAACTCATTATTGAAGGCTTGATTTCTAAAGTCTCAAACCTTGAATCAAAGGTTGACGTTAGAGGACAGGTCGGCCACTCAGCAACTTGAGATTGAATATCTCAAGGCTAAACTATCTGAGACACAGATTGAGAAGTCTGTCAGGCACGTACCTGTTCAGGTTTCTTTAAGTTCTTCCTCCAGGTCATCTACTTCTCAAGATGATGCTATCAAAAAGGGGGAGAATGTACAGAAATAACATCATGAGGAACCCACTTACCCCACAGCAACAACCTCTCCTGATGCCTTATCTATCTTTTACCCCTAACAACATACCCTACAACAGTCTTCCCTCAACCAGCTCCTATTACCTTTCAAGTAGACCAAAGGATGCTCACAGATCTCAATAGGTTTCTAACCAAATTTCTGTTGAGCTCCTCCATTGAACAGCCCTCCCCTGATCTAGCTATTGCCTACTTTGGAGCTGAAGAGCTTCAAAGGCTGAATGCACCACCTACCTCTAAAGAGGAAGTTGGTCAACCTAAGGTCTCTACTGAACCCAAGATTAACTTTGAAGGGGATGTATAGACTGATGGCCCAGCAACTGATTTGGATGGGATAGGTGATGCAGTTCTAGTTACTTCCGAGGCAGAAATCCAAGCTACCGAATGAATAATTGGACTGTCTTCTTTATCCAGTGATCTGTTCATCACAGAGGCAATCCACGAACTAGCCTTTGAGACTAACAGTGAAGACTTCCTTACAACCCCTCTCTTACAAGAACCACCACCTCAAAATACCCTCACTCCAACCTGAATCGTCTGAACCTGAGTTCCCAAAGGCTGAATCTTCCTCTGATCCTAAGGGGAAGAGAAAGCTTACTGCTAAGGAGCTACTAGAAGAGGAAAGATTGGAGAAGCTAAAGAAGAAAGGTAGACTTGATACTGGAAAGTTGTTAGCTGCAAGTAGCAAAGCAGCAACAGCCGCCAAAGCAAGTCTCAACAATAAAAGGAGGGTGGAAATCATTGACAGACTCATCAGCCTGGGAGTAGCCAATGAAGAAACTCTTCTACTCCCAACTGATGAGCTTGTGAAACTAGAAAAGGCAACCTTGCTGAACAAAGAAAAGGAAGAAGTAGCAAGGTTGGTCAAAGAGGAGGAAAGAAGGAAGAAGAAGGAAGAAGCCATGGAAAGGGAGAGGATGGAGAGAATAGCCTTTCTCTATAATAGAGGCTATTCTCAAGAGGAGCTGGCACCTCACCAAAATGACATGATCTTGTTTCTTTTTCACAAAGAACAAGATCTAATCAACAAGGAGAGCAAGAAGGCTGCTAGGGAGAAGTTGAGAGAAAAGAGAAAGAAAGAGGAAGAGGGAGAACTTGTGGCTGCCAAAAAGGAGGGAGACAAGGATTGGATGAAATCCTATCTCCGAGCTCACGGCTTTTCTGGCAGGCAAGTGGGTCCCATGTCAATCAAGACCCTACAGCGACATGTCAGCGACATTAAAGCTGATGTTCGCTTAGGAAGAAGGCAGGAGGTTGCTCAAACTCCTAGTGTTCAGAGGATGGCACCCAAACCAACACCCAAACCACTACCCAAAACACAACCTATACCGTCTCCCTTCCCCATCAAAATAGAACCTTTCACCCCTGAACCTTCTCCATCAACCTTACCTATGCCATCACCCACTATGTCCCACCAACCACCACCACCTATCCTACGACCCAAAACACAACCAAACATCCACTCAAAAACCAAACCATCCTCTGATCCATCAAAACCCCTGACCTTGGAAGAATTCAAGGAGATAAAGAAGAAGCTCATAAATTGCACAACTCTGAGCGACATCTCTTGTGAGGAATAGTCCATCCAGCTAACTTTCATTGATGACTCTTCCAGTTTCTTCACAAGTGATGCATTCCTTGATCTTCCTAGAGGAACACTGGACCAAGCTCTTCAACTTCTTGCAACAAATTCAGATACTCTCAATGAAGTAGAGAAGAAGTTAAGAAGAATGATGGTGACTCTGCTGGACACTAGGAAAGGGGACAAACTACCAACAAAACCCCTCTATCCTAGAAAGCAAATTGTCTAGTGGAGGTTTGATGAAGATTCCCACAACTTTGCTATGAAAAGGGAGAATGGTGAAGTTACCAGGGCTGACACTTCATCTCTGCTACATTCTAGCAGATTTGACATTACTGAGTTAGCAGAGAAGCCATTCTCCAATCCCAACAACTCTGAGATATCTGCTCATATCATAAATCATTTAAGCAGTCTTTATCTAGCCGAGCTTACAAAGAAGGCCAAGATTGAAGAAGAGTTGAAAAGGAGAGCATAGGATGCTGAAGAAGGCACCACCACAAAAGGGAAGACCTTTCTACAGATGGTTGAGGGCTCCACTTTAGATCCTATAGTTAGATGGGAATATGACTACCTTTCCCATCAACCAACTATCTTCAGAGGGATGCAACAAAGATTACATGTCATTCAAAGCAATCAACTGGATTTATTATCTACAAATGACCTGTACAAACTCCTCACCACCACATCCGGAAAAAACAAAGAGACAAATAGATATCTGCTTTCCCTGGTGTTGAAGGCCTTGAAGAGTAAAAGGAAGTGAAGTTTTGGTAGCATCAACCTAGGGGGAGTTTGTTGGATCATATGAGGTTGGTGCAACCAAAACAACACTTAGAACAATTTTGTGTACAAGTTGAAGAAGTCTTCCGAAGACAAAACTACTCTTCCGCAGCCATGTCAAAGATCTTCGGAAGCATTATGTCTAAAGAGCTTTCAGAGGAAAAACTAAGTCTTCCGAGACTAAATAGTTTTCCTTCCGAAGCATATGAAGAACTTTTGAAGGATATAACAAAGTCTTCCGAAGACCAAGCAGTTCTCCATCCGAAGTATTCATACTTAGAAGATCCAATATAAAGTCTTACGAAGAATAAAGTCATAAAGACCTGTAGAAGATTCGGAAGAAGTTGTTTCTTCCGAAGTATAAGTGGCCTCGAAAGAACTTATTCTTCCGAAGCTATTTAGCTTCGGAAGAATCAACTATGAACCAGTGGACAAAAGTATAGTCTATCTAACAGACTCTGATACACTACATGGTGTTTTTCCTAACCTATGTAGTTGACCATACTTTAATCCACTATTCACCTTTTCAACTTAGTATAGATACCATTCTTAGTTTGTGCCAAAAGGTAAGTCATGGACCTGTCATGACTACCTTATCTAGGATATTATTTTATCTTAGATACTTTACTTCTAGCAATGTAGTATTTGTCTAGTAATAGATTCCAGCTGGTTTTCCAAGTATAACCGACTGTAGATAGTAGTATATATAGTTTCTCATTGTAACTTATTTAGCATGAGCTTAAGAGTCTTGTAATACTGAGTTGAGAAGTAATATATACAAGTATCTTGAAAACAATTCTCTTGTTCATTAACTTCGTATATTATTATCAACTTTAGTTTGAGATTCTGTGTTTCATCGATCAAGTGAGACTTAGTGAGTTCTGTGTTTAGAGTCAAAACCGATCCTGCATATTATATGTGTTATGTTTTAGTTTTAGTCATACAATTATGTTATATGTGTTATGTTTGAGTTATATGTGCTATGTTCAATAATATATTTTATTAACTTTATAAGAGTTTTAACAATGTATTAATGTGATATTATATTTTGTATAAAAATTATATGCTATTATATGTATAACACTATCTCATACTATAGTAGCATATTGCTGTAAAAATAGTATATTAGTGTAATTTTAATAATTTTTATTCTGACATTTAATAAGTGTTTTTTAACCCTAAGTGTTATTTTTATCTTATTAACTCTTGTGTTAGTATTATGTAGTGTTATTTTTAATACTCTTATTTCAAGAGTTTGTTTTTACTTGTTTTTTTAATAGTTTTTATAAAAACAAAATAATAACACAGTTTAATCATGATAATAACATAGTTTAATAATGATAATAGCACAATTTAATTTGTATAATAGCACAGTTTAATTTGTATAATAGCACAGTTGTAAACATTTTTAAAAAAATATTAATTTCTCTAGAAAAAAATATAGTAATATTATATGCATATTAAAGATTAAAAAAATGCTTGATTTTATGATATAATTGTTTTAAAACAATAATAATGTATATGAAAGTTGTTTTAGTTAAAAATTGATGGAAATAACTTTCCATAAAAAAGGTCAATATAAAACTTCTCTTCCATATTTTAAGGAACATAAGAAGTTAATTCCGTAACTAATATTTAAAATTGACTAAATCACCCTTCATCTTATTATAATAACTAATTGATGACGTGTAATCAATCTTAGCCTCTCATTTAATTAATCAACATGCAAGATCTGTTCTCACGGTGTTTAGATAACACATAGTTTGTATCGAAACCATCCTCTGTGTGCATTTGCGTGTATGTGTATGTGTACGTGTACGAGTACGTGTACGAGTTCAAGTATGAGTACGTGTACGAGCACGTGTACGGGTACATGTACGTGGACGTTGACGTGCAAATGTACGTGCACGTGCACGTGCACGTGTACGTGTATATGTAGGAGTTATCTTAGAGACTGATGCAAACCAAAGAGCTCTCAGCAAGCACACTAAAGTACAAAGAAGTTACTTCGGAAGATTGATAAATACACAAGGAAAATCTTTAAGTGTTAAATCTTCCGAAGCCAAAGACCAATTCTTTCGAAGCCAAAGATGAAGTCTTCCGAAGCTTCAAGACAAAGTCTTTCGAAGCCAAGAGACTGATTTCTTCTTTTTAAAAAAGTTGAACTGATTTCCGCTGCCATATCTGATGAACCACCAACTTATATAAGTTGGTGATATCTCCATACTTTTGTCAACTATAGATTAAGGTCTTTGAGTTTGTAACTTTTCACTCTTGTACTTTTATCCTTTTTGTAATAGATTAGGATGTGAGCTATGGAATGTATAATCACTAGTCAAAAGACAATTAGCCTTTTAACTTTACATTGATCTTGTTGTCTAGATTAGTGTTCCAGTTGACTTTCAAAGTATGGCCGGCTGTAGGATGTAGTATAAAGTATCTCATGTAACCAGTCCAATGGACTAAGCCATGTAACAATTGTAAAACACTTGAGAGCAATATACATTATTTTTGAACACCAAATACTTGTGTTCTTACTCTTGTTCTTAGTTTCACTTATCAGTTCCCTATTTGATCTGTTAAGTGTTAAAGTCTCCAACCTTGTGAAACTATTGCATCACCCTTAACTGGTCTTGCAATTGGTATCTGAGCACTACAGGCTCTTGATTGTAAGATCTCACCATCTTAAATCTGTTCAGTTTCACAAAACACTTACCTACTCAAATGACAGCTCTTTCTAAGGCTGATATGGAAACCAGCACCATGATTAAATCTCCATCGATCACTCCTAATAACTTTGATACTTGGTGTATGAGAAAGATGGAAGGCTTTATCAAGTCACAAGATAGAAGGATGTGAAAATCTGTAGTCTCAAGACCTCACATCCCAAGCACTACTTAAGCAACTACTGGAAGTGGGATGATACCAAAGGACATGGCTGAATATTCTGAGTAAGATTGGAAGAAGATTGATGTAGATTAGAAGGCCATGACTGCTCTTCAAACTGCTATACCAAACTCTATCTATAGAGGCTTCAAGAAGTGCAAGACTTCTAAAGAACTCTGGGATGCACTGAAGCTGATGTATGAATGGTCTGATGAAGCCAAGGAAAACAAGAAAGATATCATGAAGCTACAGTTTGAAAACTTTACCTTCAAGATAGTAGAAACTATGACTCAATAATACTTTAGGTATGTTGAGATTACAGATACTCTGATGGATGTTGGAGTTAAACTTGAGAATAGGGACATTGTGAGGAAGTTCATGTTCTTTCTTCCCAGACAATGAACACATTATTGTGTGGCCACTAAGAGAACTGAAAACCTCTCTACTCTTACTCTCACATAGTTGTATGGTATCCCGAGCGGTTACAAGATGGTGATGAACATGCAAAATCCATCCACCGGCTCTTCTAACAATCAACATAGTTTAGCCCTTTATGTGATTGAAAAGGATAGTAAAGAACCATAACATCACCTCATCTACTACCCTGACAACTCACAAAAGGGTCCTTTCATCACCTTCCGGGAGACAACAAGGGAGAGCTACATCCAAGGAAGCCCATTCCAAGAGACAAGCTCATTTCAAGCCTTTGTGTCGTAAGATGAAAGTTATGGCAACTTTCTCTTCACTCTTGAAGACTTGGACTGCATCCATCTAGATTATCTGGAGTATATAGAGATAGTTCAATAAATGGATCTTCTCACTCATAGAGACAAGAAGTTATACAAGAGAATCGGAAGAAAGTTTCCCAGCAATGTAACTGGCGGAAAGTTCTGGCTGGATAAAAACAAAGTAAAGTGTTACAACTATAACCAAATAGGCCACTTTCTTAGAGAGTATAAGGCACTAAGGAAAAATGTTGGCGAAACACAATCTAAGCCAAACTACACTGATTCAGCTTCTAGATTTGAGAAGCCAAGTCAACCAAAATAACAAGTTGTTGTTGCTGTTGAAGAAGGAGGCTTTGACTGGACCTTTCAGGTAGAAGATGTCTCTCCAAATCAAGCACTAATGGCTGACCATGATAAAGCCAAGGTATTGGAACATCTTTATACTCCTGAATGCATTGCTAAAGTATACATGTATAGGTCATATAACTTGGAAGTGAGATCTGATCTTGAGTCTTAAACATTTTAAAAGTTGATTTCAACAAAGAATAAAATGACTATAAACTTAAAATAAAAGATCTAGAGAAAAAAATTTCTACTCTTAAACATGAGCACTCAAATTATAGGACTCATATCAAAGATCTTATTACCAAGTTAACTGAATGCTAGGATGAGCTTGTGATTAGCAAAGCCAAGGCAATAAAATATATTCTTGAAGAGGAAACCTTCAAGAACATCATATCCTCATCCTTGTATGCAAAGATTTGTTATTAAAACAGGCAGGGACTGGGACCAAGTGAGATAGCTCTCCACACACATTATTTTCTATAAGATCTTCAAGGTGTGAAACTAGTGAAGATTAACTACCCCTCATTGACCCTAACCAAGAACAGGATGAAGATGAAGATGAGATAGTAAAGGATGAACCAAAGTTAAGTAAGGAAGTTCATCCTAAGAAGGGCCACTATACTCCTGGAGAGAAGAAAGAACCAAGAATGGTCAAGTCAGGTAGGAGGAATTTGATCAGGATAGCTAAAAGAAAATCAAAGAAAGCCCAAGAGATCAAACTCACCTTCAACCCCAAAGCAAAAACAAGTCTTTATCTCTGCTGGGTTTGAGGTGGTGAAGACTAAAGACTCAACTATGGACTCTAGCACTAGGATTCCTAGTTCAAGTTCAAATCATCCTGGTCAAGAGAAGAAGGTTAATCAAATATGCACCACTGCTGCACACCCTGAACCATTCAGCTCCAAGAGCAAGCTTAACCCTCAAAAGCCTGTTGTATCATCTAAGAAGGTGAAGAAGGAACTGAAAAGAGATCAAGCTCAACCTTTTCCTTAGAAGAATACTCTCAGAAGTATGCCTATTAAACACATCATGTGTGGTGATGCTACTCACTTTGCTAAGGATTGCATCTATAATCCCAAGAGTATCATCCACATGACCAAGAAGAAAACTTCTAAGAAGAAGAAGAAGAAAATAGTTTTGGAAGGAAAACTACTTTTGCTCGGAAGCTCCAAGGTGAACAAAATGAAGACAAGTGGAAAACTATCTTTAAAAGCAAGTTTGTTCTCGGAAGAAAGGAATGCTTCCGAAGCATTGAAGTCTGCTGTAGTGGATGCAAAAGCTTCCGAAGGTTCAGTCTCTAAAACTTTTGAAGTCATCAAAACTTTTGAAGTTTTGAAGGTCAAGTCTAATCTTCCAAAGATGGCGTGGAAGATGAAGGAAGGCCATGTGACTAAAAGTTCTTCATCATCAACAGCAGATGATCCGCAAAACTGCATATAGGATCAATAACCATGGAACTATCTTCAGTTCATTTTGATGAGCCCAAGACCAACAAGTCTTGGGTTTCGAAATGTATCTAGCCATCTTTTTTTCATATGTAGGAACAGTAGAAAACCAAGAGAAATATATGGATCATTGATAGTGATTGTTCAAGACATATGATAGGCAATGGCTCTTTGCTTCAAAACTTTGAGAAAATTGATGGAGGGCCAGTTGATTTTGGAGGAGAATCAGTTGGTTACATCATAAGAAGGGCAGATCATAAATGGTAAGCTCAGCATTGAGATAGTAAACTTTGTCAAAGAACTTGGGTATAATCTCTTGAGTGTATCCCAATTTTATGACCAGAGACATAACATGCTCTGCACTGAGCATGAGTACATTGTTCTCAAGCCTAGGGTGCTCATTACTCAAGAGCAAATCCTGCTCAGAGCCCCCAGAAAAGGGAACATGTACAAAATGAACTTGCAAGAAACTTCCCCATCAGGAGAGGTCTCTTGCTTTCAATCTAAAGCCAATAGTGATGAGTCTTTTCTTTGGCATAAAATAATATGCCATTTAAACTTTAACAACATGAATAAATTAATTAAAGACGATTTGGTAACTAGAATGCCAAAGAAAGAGTTTATAAGTGATGACCATTATGTTGCATTTCTGAAAGGAAAGCAACACAAAGTGTCTTATAAGCCAAAGGAAATGAACTCCATCACTACTCCCCTGCACTTATTACATATGGATCTCTTTGGCCCCACCAGTGTAATAAGTCTAGGAAGAACTTCATATTGTCTTGTGATCATAGATGACTTCATAAGATATACTTGTGTCTTATTTCTTAGAAGTAAGGATGAGACCTCTGAAATTTTGAAGAACTTCATTCTAAAAATTAAGAATCAATGTGATCACAAGATCAAGATCATAAGATGTGATCAAGGAATTGAACTCAAGAACCAAATCCTTGACACATTTTGTGATGAAAAGGGTATTACAAGACAATATAGTGCTGCTAGAACTCCTCAACAAAATGGTTTTGCTGAAAGGAGAAATGAGACACTTATTAAGGCTGCAAGAACCATGCTCTATGTCTCTAAACTGCCCATCACCTTCTGGGCAGAGGCAGTCAACACTGCGTGCTATATGCAGAACAGAGTTTTAGTAGTTAAAACTCATGGTAAGACTCCTTATGAACTGTGGCACAAAAGAAGACGTTTCATAGGTTTCCTCGGGTCATTTGAATGTCCTTTTACCATCTTGAATACCAAAGATCATATAGCCAAATTTGTTAAGAAATCAGATGCTGGACACTTCATTGGATACTCTTCCCAAGCTAAAGCTTATTGAGTACACAATCTCAGAACTAGGGTAGTTGAGGAGTCAGCCAATGTGACCTTCAATGAACACACTCCCAGTGTGAAAGGTTCTGGTCCTGATTGGCTATTTGTTCTTGATTTAGTTACCAATTGTTTTAACAAATCTTATGAAGATGTTTCAAGATCTAAAGGTAATACATCAGCAGGAGATCTTGATCCAAGATTTAAGCTAAGAAGACCAAATAATAAAATTTCTTTAGCTCCAGTGGTAACAAACCTTACAAGTGAAAATCCTAATGGCACAACCATGACAAACTCTTTAACTGGTACATCTGAGGTGCCAACAAAATCTAACAATAAGGCATAAAACTCAAATGAAGGGATTTCTGATGTAAGAGGAGATGGAGGTGGTGACAGTGATCAAGAATTTCTTGGTGCTGACTGATCACAAGTCAATAATTCAGTGTTTAATTAATCAAAATATGCGATTTTATATCATGATTATGGTGGAATAGTTTCAAGTTGTTTGTGTTTTGATTTATAGGTGTTTGGAGCTAAAAGAGGCTTATTTTGGAGAATAAGGACCCAAACACGAAACTACAAGGACTAAAGATGTAACTATCAAAAGTTACAAAAAAGGCACAAATTTAGGTGTACCAGCGTATCATACGCCGGGTATGGGCGTATGATACCCCGTGTATGGGTGTATGATACGTCGTGTATGGGCGTATAATACGCTGGTCGGTGTATGGGCGGCATATCAGTGGTGGTATTTGGAAAAAATTACAAAAAGTTGGGCGTAGGAATACTGATTTGTGCGTATGATACGCCCAGGGTCGGCGTATCATACACCGGTCACCAAGAACTTGTCGCATTTTGGGGATCTTCAAGTTTATATAAACCTATCTAACCCCAATGCAAAAAACAACTTTTCCTAGCTGAAATCTAGCAAATTCAAGGTGATTTTGGGTGCTTTCAAGCTTCCCATGTAAGGCCCCATTCCCTGGGCACTTACAATTGGTCAATCATCGCATAAAACATTTAAAAGATGTCATTTTGCAGTAGAAATATAACTCTTCATTAATAAATTAAAACGTGTCAAATCATCACATCGTTTCGTTTACATCTTCAAAAATTGTGTTAGTATAATAACATTCTCAAAAATATGGATGCCAGGCTCGAATCATCCCCAGTAGCTTATGCATCTATTCCTGCACCTCCTCTGCATCAATAATTACCTGCTAACTGATATGCATATAATAAGTCAGCGACGCTGAGTGAGTTCTAGTTTTATAATAAAATACTTTTACTTTACGTTAAAACATCTCCTTTACTTTCGTATGTGATCATACACCATACATACATCTTGATAAAAATTATTATTATCTTTCATCATCGTTCATAATCGTTTGTTTCCATACTTTCTTTCATTAATATCTTTCACTTTTATCTAGATCTCGTCATATGTTATGTCCCATCATTTCCGCACGAAGCAGCTACCGTCTTGGGGTCAAGCGACAAGGATCCCATTTCGTACGTCTTGATCAAACACAAAGATTAACCCCCCCCCCCCCCCCCCGTGTGCACCTTCATGGGTTAACTAAACCGCACACAGTTGGGCTAACAACCCATCAATGAGTTATGAACCTCCATTTATTTTGCTTGCAAGACTTTATTTCATTCATTACGTTCCACTTTTCATTATCGTTATCTTTCACTTTCATTACATAATACTTTACGTACATATACATATCATACCACGTAAAGTCACATCATAATACGTAACATGAAATATCATTCATAACAGCAATCCCATAAGAAAAGAATATAACATTAGTGTTAGAATTAACACTATATACACAGTTCCACAACTAACTAACTAACTAACTACACCCAACACACGCAACTTGTGAATCCTAGGATCGAGTCAGGAATTGTCAGTTTGATTGAACAAATAAAGATCACGGAATTATCAATATTTGATTTTTTTAATTTAATTGTTTATGAAATTGAAATCGACTAACAAAATATAAAACAAATTGAAAACAGAACAATATAATGCAACAAAAAGATTATTTCAATTGTTTTTCATTGATACAAAACCGATTACAATGACTAATGATGCTTTGGTGATCTTGTGATCTCCAATAATGTTCTTGATGTTTTGTTATTTTTGCTATATTGATTTAATAACTGATTGATATTAGAATAAGTGACTCACTATTTGAGTATCGATATCTCTCAATCACGTATTCAATCACCTATTGATTGCTATCGATTGCTTATGAATCGACTATCAATAGTGTATGTATTCTCTTATTAATGAGTGCATCCTTGCCTTATATTTATAGGCAGAGGCATTCATGGTTTACAATGGAAACTGTAACTTTCCTATTTATGAAGGCTACAGCTATAACATTCCTAATATGACATCCTAAGTCTTCTGACAGAAAGCAAGTCTTCCGTAGATGTTGACTTGATGACATCATTTCAGGCAGCTTGACTTGTTGATCATGTGTTGGTACTTGTTCTTCAGTAGATGTTGTGCTTCCACAGCAGATCTACGGATGCACATAACTTGTTCAGATATGCTCCGGAGAACATCTACGGAAGAACAAACTTGTTCATCCGCAGTTGTTCTCGTACTTGGTCAATTTTTCCAAATTGACCAAGTATGATGTTTTTCTGAAGTTATAAGAAATACACAAATAATAATATGGGTTAACTTATAATTCATGCATTACATTATCAAAAAGAGATTTATAATGATTTATTACAAGAGTTAACTAAGTCAGCTAAACCTATACATGAATCTAGACCTAACAATACTCCCCCTTAGGTTTAGCCTCTTGTAATCATCTGTTCAGCTGTTTCAACTCTAGAACTCTGGCCCAAATCTTGGTGTTGAAGTATCCAACTACATCCTTTTGGTCTTGGAATGGATATTTGATCTTCATTTTGCCCATCTTCTTTAATGTTTTGTAATTCAGTCCAAGAATGTCCTCTTCAGTGGTCAGTGTTGCCACTACACTATTATGAGAAACCATTTCCAGTTCATCTTGTTCTGACATTCTGAGCTCAGTGATGGTGGGAATTTCAGATCCCATAAGCTGACCTGCTTCAAATCTTCTTCTTTTGTAAGCTTTAGCATGCAGCTTGTCAATCACTTGGATGATATGGACATATAAGCATAAGTCATCTTGAGCTACGTTGTCATTCAATTTTGGAAAATACTTATCATGCAGATAAGTTGTGTAGCTTGGATGTAGCAGTTTGATCTCTATTGGGTCAAATAGTCTTATGCTAAAAGCTTTCTTCTGAGGATCATTCCTTTGTAGCACAAGCTCTTTTGTTCTCTCCACATATCCCCATTCTGTGATAGGAAATGAGTACTGATTTCCTTCAATGCTCTTTACACATGCTGAAGTTTTGTCTTCATATCCAACTCTTTTTAAAAATTCATCATCAACTAAATGAGATGAGCTGGAATTAGACCTTTTTTGCATCTGTCTTCTTTGATTGTGTTCAGCATCCTCTCTCTTTGCTTCCTTTAACACATCACCTTTAAACTTGTTTCTGAGTTTTGCAATCAGCACAGAAAAATCTCTTCCCCTTGGACTGATTGGGTAATTGGTGATAGGGATGTTTTGCAAAGAATACAGGTCTGCATCTGGCAGTGATAGGATTGTCTCCATCCAATGAAAATATTGCACCATCCCAAATGCTCTCTTTATCACAGCATAATCCCATTCAGAATCAAACTTCCATGCTATAATTTTGTTTTCTTCTACTGATCTTGGGGTGGTCATGTGCTCAAAAAGTTAGATAAGAGAAGATTTTTGTTCAGTTATCTCTCTCACAGTGGTTCCTAGAGGCCAGATTTTGTTGGGGATTACATCCTTGGCTCCCTGATCAGTTTTTCTTTTCCTCTATCATGTCTTTGCTTTTTACAACTATTGGCTCAGTAGGAGTTTGTTTTGATTGTTGTTTGTAAGCAGGATTGGGAGCTTCGATTCTGAATCTCACACCAGTTTCTAGCTCAACCTTCATTACATATTCCATCATGGCTCTTAATTCTCCCACTGATCTTCCCTTAAGCTCATGAGACCCATAGTTGTGACTTTGCAGCCAACAAGTCATGTTATATTTTGTCAGCTTCTTGGGGTCACAGTGACCCAAATCTTTTCTTATGTTTTCAATGGCTTTGAACTTTGAGAATGTTTCATTGTTGCATACTGGCAGCATCAATCTAGCAGCATCAAACTCTTTTAGCACTTGAATCATTTCAGCCATGTTCATCTTCTCAACCATGTCATATGGGAGGCCATTGTTTATCAGATCCATGAACATTGAGGATTGGGCTCTTTCCTTAAAAATATCTTCAGTGGATAATAGCTCTTCATTAGATCTTGCTTCTTCATCATCCTTTTGAGTCTCATCTTTTGTTAAATCTATCCATTTAGCATCACTTTCTTCTTCATCAGGTTTAGTTGGCTTAAGAGTAGAAAGATCAGCTGATGGAGTGTGCTCAGGAGAGACGGTTCTTGCTATCTTTAGGGTATGTTCAAGTTGAGTAACTTCTTTTTTAGTTTTTCCCAAATACTTTCTTTTCCTCTGATATTTGATTGTTGGTTCCTTTGATTTGATCATGGAAAAGACAGCAGTTTCTTTGATTGGCTTTTGCAGGCTAACTCCTTCTTGTTCAGCCACTTTCTTCTTTAATCCTTCTATCTCCTCATCTTTGGCTTTTAGCAGATCCAACTGCTTAGAGATAGTTTGTAGTGCATTGTTGAGCTCAGCCATTGCTTTCTCCTTTTCTTGTTTTTCTTTCTCAACAGATTCGTAGGACTCAGTTGCAAACTGATCCATCCAGTCAATCACTTCAGTGTTAGATTCAATATCCTCTTGTAACTGCTTGATTATAGCTTCTAGCTTTGAGATTGCACATCTTTCTCAATTATCTCCCTTTTTATTTTTCTCAACTTCTCTAACTTTTTATTGCCTTTGATGATGAGATTGTTGTATTTGGCCACTAGAAAACTTTTTCTCACATCTATCTCTTCATCTCTCAGATCATTTTCATCAGAAGCAACTATGTCAATGTAGTTACTCTCATCTTGTTGTTCAACTACTTCATCATTCTCCCCTTCTACATCTAAACAAAACTCTTCTGTAGCACCATCATTCATAGCATCTTGCTCATTATCCTTATCAAGATTGACTAGTTCAGTATGAGTTAGGCTTTCAGCAGGTGAGGTTGATTCAGTAGGCGTGGGTGAGGAAGTTGGTTGTGTTGTTGGATGAGATGGTGTTTGATTGAGATTGGGAGAGAGAGGTTTAGTGGCACCTGTGTTCAGTGATGATTGAGATTGGGCAGGTGAGATAGGTTGGGTATGCTCACTAGAAGATGATTCTATTAAGTCTATCACAGAAGTTGGTGGAAGAGCCTGAGGTTCTTTTTGCGGTATTAGGTGTGATGGTGATTGTTGAATGTCATCAAATGAGAACACTTCTATTTTAGTAGAGTTCATTGATGTTTGGGAAAGTGAAGGAGATAGTGGTTGTGTGTGTTCACTTAGAGGTGAGATGATATGAACAAGTGGTGATAACGGTATGTTGGTAAAGGATGGTGGTAAAGGAGGATTGGGTTCTTGATGTTATGGTTCAGGGGATTCAACTGGTGGAGTTTGTTGTTGTTGTTGATCAGAAGATTCAGCTGATGATGTTTGTTGTTGCTGATCATCAATGTATAGAAGTTCTTGAGGAATGTCAGCATTCTCATCAACTGCATGTGCAAACATCTCCATTTCTTCTCCTTTATATTGCCCACTGATCGTGTTAAGCACAGATCTTCCAAGGTGAGCTTGAACAAACACTTCACCTTCTCTTTCAATATTGGGCATTGCTTCATTAATGATCAGCTAACGAAACCTTGGAAACATATACATCTTGTTTTCCTTCTGCACCCCTATATGGTCACACAAGCATCCCAGAATGTATTTGGCATAATTATACGTTCTCCTTTCAAACACACCAATGATTCCTGATGATATATGCCTTGAAAATCTATCCAATCTAGACTTTGTTTGACATGCATTTCAAGTACGTGTGACACAGGAATCTGTAGGGCTTGCACAACCGCCCCTTCTTGATTTCACCATTTCGGTAGTCACCATCATAACCCATTAAGTGAAATACTTTTTGAATGTATTCATGTTCGAATACATCAGGGTGACCCTCTTCTTGATCTCCAAACTCCAACACCCTCCTGATTGTTCGTTCATCCACCCTCAACTCTTCATTTCTTATTGAAGCAAAAATCACCCGTTCATCAATTTCTTCCTTAATCCTTGCAGAGTTCTAGAAATCCATAATGTGCGATTGATAGATGACAGGATCCATAGATAAAGCATAGAATAATCTTGATCTTCTCAAGTATCTGATAATATCCCTGCATCCATCGGCTGCTGTATCCTCTGGATTAAGAAAATCACAGACATTATGATCTTTTGCGAATCGATTAGCCATTTTGATGTTGTTTGAGAGGTGATTTAGGTGAGGATTGTTATGTGGAAAGAAAATTTGATTGTTGGCGGAGAAAGGGATTTTCTAGATCTAAGAAAGGGTTCCGAAAAAGTTAATAAAAATGACAACGGTCAGGTTATCATTTATACTCCCTCGGACACTTTAAAAACCTTTTATTGAATGTTGTGGGACCCTTAACCCTAATTACCCTTCCGTGGTTATCCACAAGTTTATTCTTCCGTATATCATCTACGAAAGACAAAACTTTCCTTTTTGATTTGTTTTAATTTTATTCTTCCGCAGCACATCTACGGAAGACAATTTTGTTTTTGATGTTTAGTTAATTCTTTAGCAGAACATCTACGGAAGGCAAAATTTATATTTAGTTAATTCTTTCGCAGAACATCTACGGAAGGCAAAATTTGTTATGATTTGGCTGTTTTATCCGTAGGGTACAACCTACGAAAAGGCAATATTTGTTCTTTTTGATGTATGATCTTAACATCATGTTAGATCATTTGATGTTTGCTATTGGACCTTGTTGACTCTGCTTCATGGAAAATGTGCAAAATTGATTTAGTTAAAAACTTCAGATATCCTGCAGTCAAGTTAGTGCTCAAGTTTCAATTTTCTTAATGAAAAAAAAATGTTACTCAATGTTACTCAGTTTTCATGCTGATGACTACTCCCCCTAAATTTATGGTTAATGATGAACTTATGCATTTATCAAAAATTTATTAAGAGAATAGCATGAAAAGCAATTATCTGTCAATCTTATTAGCAAACAAAAGAACAAAAACAAAATCTTTTTGTATTTTTGTTTATAAGCAAAAACTTAAACTTACTTACAAGCAGTTACATCATACAATGGGATGATACTATGACACTAAGCAACTTCCTGAAACAGTTTTGTTTGATGATAGTAGACATAGAACTAGTGCTGATTGCAAGTATTATGATCCACATAAATTCAAGCAAGAGTGTAGTTTCAACTTGGCATGCTGTTTATCATGTTTTAGGACTGATTAAAGATAGACAAATATGAACTCCACATTCAATTCATATTAGAGTTTGTCCTCAGTTTATGAGTCAATTTATCACTTTTTCACACTTAATTTCTTTCTGTTATAAGCTCTATCTTAAGATTTCAAAGAAATCTTATTAATGCTGATATGATTTGTAGCTCTAAGTTAATATATAGTTGATCATATTGGATTCTTTTAGAGTTGTTCCTTTTTGGAATCTTTTTTATGATTATCAACAGGACACCAGGTCTTTACTTACGTAAAACAGATGTGAACCCAGGTCTTTGTTTACACAAAACAAAGGGTCCATGATGTGCAAAGATAAAGGTTATAAAGTATCACAACATAGTGTGCTTAGGTGAATAAGTTGATCACAGCAGGATAAGACTTACTTGCTTGTTCCTCAAAATGGAATTGTCCACAATTAGTCACCTTGGCATTATGTTATGCATGAACTTGCATAGTTTCCACTTAAGCTGAACCAACTCACATATCAAATCACATCTGATCAGTCTTTATTGTGTGATAAAATTCTGGAAATTAAGCAAAGGTATAATGTACTATCATTTCCCATGATATGAACTGCTTATACAAGAAAACATGAAACTAAGACAATATTTTTGGAATTTTATATGTTTTATGAATATTTTTGGCTTTTTCATATTAAGAAATTTAATGACAGATCATGCTTTTCTTTGTGTTGATTATTTAATCTAAGTTGATCATGCCTAAGGACTCAATTAAGAAATTAAAACTCACTGAGTCAAAGGCTTTAGTGAATAAATCAGCAAGCTGATTTGTTGTATCCATTTAATCAACTTGATTAAACCTTTTTCTGAACAATCTCTTAAAAAATAATATCTGATTTCTATGTGTTTTGTTTTACTATGTTGCACTGGATTAGCAGTGATGAACATAGTAGCTGAGTTATCAATATGTATTGTGTTTGAAGAATATTGTAACCATAATCAAGTAATTGGTTTTGCAACCATAAAACTTGAGAGCAACTAGCTGAAGAAGCTATGTACTCTGCCTTAGCTATGGATATTGATATATTTTTTTGCTTTTTGCATTGCCAAGAAACAAGCTTGGTCCTAAAAATTAACATCCACCAGTTGTGGATTTTCTGTTATTGTTACACCCTCCAAAGTCATTATCAGAATAAGAGTAGAGGTTGAAGTCTCCTTCTTTAGGATACCAAAGTCCTAGAGCTAGCTTCCTTTTGAGGTATCCAATTTATCCTCTTCACTGCATTCATATGTGACTCCTTGGGGTCTGATTGGTACCTAGCACAAACACACACAGCAAACATCATATCAAGTATGCTGGCAGTTAAGTACATTAATGACCTATCATAGATCTATATAATCTTTGATCAATAGACTTCCCTTTAGGACCAGGTACAATCTTATCTATTATTGATGCTGGTGTTTTGCATGAAGAAGACTCAGCAAGGTTGTGCTTCTTCAAGATTTTCTTCACATACTTTTCTTGATTGATGAAAATGTCATCTGGTTTTTGATGAACTTGTAAACCAAGGGAGAATGTTAATTCTCCCATGAAACTCATTTGAAACTCAGATTTCATCAAAGATTCAAAGTCTGGACATAATCTTTTGTTTGTTGACCCAAAGATGATATCATCCACATAGACTTAGACAACTAAGAGATCTTGATGATCATGCTTCAAGAAGAGAGTTTGATCAATTATGCCCCTTTTGTAACCATGCTTGAGCAAGAAGGATGACAATATTTCATACCATTTTCTTGGGGCCTGATGAAGACCATTCAAAGCTTTGTCAAGCTTGTATACCCTGTGTGGGTAATCAAGATCTTCAAAGCCTGGTAGTTGGGCAACATAAACTTCTTCATTAATTTTACCATATAAGAAGGCACATTTTAAATCCATTTGATAAACAGTGAACTTCTTATGTGATGCATAGGCTAGAAAGACTCTAATGGCTTCAATCCTTGCAACTGGGGCAAAGACTTCATCATAGTCTATCCCTTCTTCTTGAGTATAGCCTTGTGCTATCAGCCTTGCTTTGTTTCTGATGATGATACCTCTGTCATCTAGTTTGTTCTTGAAAAGCCACCTTGTACCAATTGGATATTGGCCTTTAGGAAGATCAACTAGATTCCAAACCTTATGCTTTCTAAATTGTTGAAGCTCTTCTTGCATTGCTTCAATCCAGCTGTTGTCTTTTAATACTGCAGTTATGTTGGGTGGAACCACTTGTGAAAGAAAACAAGAGAACAGACAAATATTGGCGGCTCCCACTTGACTTCTTGTGGTTCTTTCATTAAGATCACCAATAATGTTTTCTATTGGATGATACTTATGAATTATTGTTGTTGGTATTGATTCAACTGGAATAGATGATTCCAAGTTGGTGATGTTAGTTGATGGAGATGGATCCAGCTGAGATGGGGAATCAACAAAGTGGTCAAAATTCTCATCATGTTGGTTTTCTGATGCTGAATGTAATAGGAACAACTACGGATGTTGTAGTTTGTTGATCTGCAGATGTGAATGTTGTTGGAATGTTTTCTGATGAAGTGGGAACTTCAGTTGAAGGAAATGAATCATCTCTGAAAGTAGATGGAACATCTATGGATATAGAAGGAACTTCTGCTGGTGTAGAAGGAACTTCTGTTGAGGTTGAATTTCCATTTCTATCAGAATTGTCATTGCTTGTTTGAGATGGAGGGCTTGGATCAGCAACATTTGAAGTATGTAACTGGGGTCGTCTTGGAGGATCAGCTGACAATGACACTTCACTCATGCTTGGAGGTACATAAGGATAACATGTATCCGCAGGACCTGCAACATACAAATAACCAGAGTTAAACGAATTTGTTAATCCATCTATATCAAACAACCAAGATGATCCTTTTATAGATTTTGGAAATAAGGATTCATCAAAAGATACATTAGGTGTTTCCTCTATAATGTTGTGATGAGGAATGTATACTCTATATGATTTAGATGTTGATGAGTAACCAATAAAGAAACCATCGTAAGCATTTTCATCAAACTTTCCTAATTGATCTTTAGTGTTTAAAATAGACACATTACACCCAAAAGCTCTAAGATAACCTATAAAAGGTTTTCTTTTAAACAAAAGTTCATAAGGCGTTTTATTATGTACTTTGACAATTAATGTCTTGTTTTGAACATTGCATGCTGTGTTCACTGCTTCTACTCAAAATGTGATAAGCAACTATGTATCAGCTAGTATTGTTCTTGCTGCTTCAATTATAGTCCTATTTCTTCTTTCAGCAACTCCGTTTTATTATGAAGTTCTTGGTGCACTGAATTGTCTGGCTATGCCTTTGTGTATGTGTATGTGTATGTGTATGTGTATGTGTATGTGTATGTGTATGTGTAGTGTATGTGTATGTGTATGTGTATGTGTATGTGTATGTGTATGTGTATGTGTATGTGTATGTGTATGTGTATGTGTATGTGTATGTGTATGTGTATGTGTATGTGTATGTGTATGTGTATGTGTATGTGTATGTGTATATGTATGTGTATGTGTATGTGTATGTGTATGTGTATGTGTATGTGTATATGTATGTGTATGTGTATGTGTATGTGTATGTGTATGTGTATGTGTATGTGTATGTGTATGTGTATGTGTATGTGTATGTGTATGTGTATGTGTATGTGTATGTGTATGTGTATGTGTATGTGTATGTGTATGTGTATGTGTATGTGTATGTGTATGTGTATGTGTATGTGTATGTGTATGTGTATGTGTATGTGTATGTGTATGTGTATGTGTATGTGTATGTGTATGTGTATGTGTATGTGTATGTGTATGTATATGTGTATATGTATGTGATAGGCAATTGTGAATCAGCTAGTATTGTTCTTGCTGCTTCAATTACAGTCCTATTTCTTCTTTCAGCAACTCCATTTTGTTGTGGAGTTCTTGGTGCACTGAATTGTCTGGCTATGCCTTTGTGTATGTGTATGTGTATGTGTATGTGTATGTGTAAGTGTATGTGTATGTGTATGTGTATGTGTATGTGTATGTGTATGTGTATGTGTATGTGTATGTGTATGTGTATGTGTATGTGTATGTGTATATGTATGTGTATGTGTATGTGTATGTGTATGTGTATGTGTATGTGTATGTGTATGTGTATGTGTATGTGTATGTGTATGTGTATGTGTATGTGTGTATGTGTATGTGTATGTGTATGTGTATGTGTATGTGTATGTGTATGTGTATGCGTATGTGTATATGTATGTGTATGTGTATGTGTATGTGTATATGTATGTGTATGTGTATGTGTATTTGTATGTGTATGTGTATATGTATGTGTATGTGTATGTGTATGTGTATATGTATGTGTATGTGTATGTGTATATGTATGTGTATATGTATGTGTATCTGTATGTGTATGTGTATATGTATGTGTATGTGTATGTGTATGTATATGTATATGTATATGTATATGTATATGTATATGTATATGTATATGTATATGTATATGTATATGTATATGTATATGTATATGTATATGTATATGTATATGTATATGTATATGTATATGTATATGTATGTGTACGTAGTATGTGTATGTGTATGTATATATATGTGTATATGTATGTGTATGTGTATATGTATATGTATATGTATATGTATATGTATATATGTATATGTATAGTACATGTATATGTACATGTGTATATGTATATGTATATGTATATGTATATGTATATGTATATGTATATGTATATGTATATGTATATGTATATGTATATGTATATGTATATGTATATGTATATGTATATGTATATGTATATGTATATGTATATGTATATGTATATGTATGTATATGTATGTGTATATGTATGTGTATATGTATATGTATGTGTATATGTATACATATGTATATGTATATTATGTGCGTATCTATGTGCGTATGTATGTGTGTATGTATGTGCGTATGTATGTGCGTATGTATGTGCGTATGTATGTGCGTATGTATGTGCGTATGTATGTATGTATGTATGTATGTATGTATGTATGTATGTATGTATGTATGTATGTATGTATGTATGTATGTATGTATGTATGTATGTATGTATGTATGTATGTATGTATGTATGTATGTATGTATGTATGTATGTATGTATGTATGTATGTATGTATGTATGTATGTATGTATGTATGTATGTATGTATGTATGTATGTATGTATGTATGCAGGACCGTGTAAGGGGATGGTCAATATAGTCAGTTTCACAATAAGGAGAGATTTAGAACGCTTAACAGTTCAAATGGGGAACTGGGTTTGAGAATGATGATACTAAGAACACAAGTAAGTAGTGAGACAGAACTAAGAACAAGAACATATAAGTATGGTTTTCAAGGATGTTGTATATTGCTCTCAAGTTCTATTACAAGTGTTATAAAGCATAAAAGAATTACAAGGACCTGAAACACTTTATACTACATCCTACAACCGTCAATACTTAGAAAGACAGTTAGAGACACTAATCTAGACAACAAGATCAATGTAAAGTCAAAAGGCAGACTGCCTTTTGACTAATGACAATAACATGTCATAGCTCACATCCTTTTCTAATTTAAAAAGGTTTATAGGTACAATAGTAGGAAGTTACAGACAAGGACCTTAATCTACAGTTTACAAAAGCATGGACTTTTCACCAACTCATATAAGTTGGTGTGTCTTTAGAGTTGCAGCGGAAAGTGTGTCAACTTTATGTAAAGTAGATCAAAGAAAGCATGTCTTCTCTGTCTTCAGAAAAAATTAGTCTTCACAGCAAATTGGCTTCGGAAGACTTTGTCTCTGAAGCTTCGGAAGACTTTATCTTTGGCTTCGGAAGATTTGGTTTTTGGCTTCAGAAGATTTTACACTTAGAAGAATTTCTGTTAAGGAGTGTAAATCTTTCGAAGCAACTTCTACCTTGTACTACCAGTGCATGCATGCAGGAAGACACTTGGTTGTTTTGGCTTCTTTGGTTGCATCATCCTTATAATCTTCAGATATTACCTTACAAACTCCCCCTAGGCTGATGCTACCAAAACAAAGAAGTTCTTCAGATGTTGACAGTCCTCATTAGGATCAAGACCATGCCTCTCTTCATCATTTGGTTAGGATCCCTCAGACTTTCATAGTATATTCTCATGTCATAGAGTTCATGTAGAGGAAGATCAAGCATGTCTTGCCAGAAGTAGACATCTTGACCTCCATGATCTCTGATGACATACCATCTGTCCAGATTAGCAGCAAATGGGTCCTCGTTAGCTCTTATTTGTCTTCCTCAATTAGGTCCTTGTCCTTCACAGGTTTAGAATGAGAAGGATCAGGACCCTGCTGTGGATCAGAAGATGAAGCTGGCTGTGATGCAGCACTAGGTCTAGGTTGTGTTGTCTCTTGCGGTTCAACCTTTATCTCAGCTTTAGGTGCAGCCTAACTTGATGAAGAATGCAAGTCAACTAGCTCACCCCTCTTGATCTTCTGCTTGATCACTCTAATATGCTCATCCATGGTGATTAGAGACATTGGACCAAGTCTCCATTCGAAGAATCCATACAGCTTCAAGAAGCTCACCATCTTCTATCTATTAGCAGATTTCTTCAAGTTTGCTCTAATGGTGGCTCTTGACTTTGCAGCCTCTTCCCTTATTTTTCTCTTTGCAGCTTTTTGCTCTTTTTGCACTTGTTGTTCAACCTGCTTTAGGTATTCAAACTCAATGTATTCATATGGCAAGGGAAGAAGGTCTGTTGCCTGATAGAGGCCTGTGGCACTCAGATAGGTGATCATGTTTTGTCTATCTTGTTCCCTACCTTCCTGAGTTTGTTGTTTAGCAGCCACAGCATCTGTCACATGGCTTTCCTGAACTGGGGAGATGGAAGGAGCTTTGTAGAGTCTTTTTCTTCTTCTTTCTTCTTTGATCTTGAGGAGCAATTCTGCATCCTTAGCTTCCTTCCTCTTCTTTGACACTTTCATGTTAGCCAGTTCATTTAATTGCTCTAAGGGGAGAGAGATGAGTTCATCAATGTTGTAGTTTCTGGACCCTAAATAGTTTAATCTAGCTGTCCTTAACTCATCATCCATAGTGCTTGGCCTGGGGGCAGCCCTGATTACAGCTTCCATGAAGCTAGGGGTCCTACTTGAACTCTCTCCCCTTGCCTTCCTCTTCCTCTCTCTTCTACTCCTCAATCTCCTCAGGAGTCATATTCCTTTTACCTTTGTCACTCATAGGCCTGTGTGACTCAGGTTGGATAGAGCTTTGGCCTTCATTGCTTGGTTCTACACTTAAGCTCTGGCTAGAGAAAGGCTGTGAGACACCTTCACCAGCTGGTGCCTCACTGAGGGTAATGGGTGTTGAAGGTGCTGAAACAGCTCCTGTCTTAAGGTTCACAGGCTCAATTGCTGGGCCTTCAGCCAAGGTTTCCCCTTCAAAGCTAATCTTAGGGTCCATCTCAGCATCCAGTTGACCAACTGTCTTACCTGCTAGCCTCTTTCTATATAATCTTATTCTCAGCTTGAACTCTTTAAGCACCCTTTGTTGAATCCTATCAGCTAACCTAGCAGCTTACCTGTTTTGACTTGGATTGGCAAGTGGGAGGTCAACTAGATAGGTGTTCTCATAGTATCACAGGTTGTAGAAGTTGAAGATCTCTTGTTGAACCTGAGACCTAGAGATTACCAGGGCTCTCCTTTGATCATCATACCTCCATCCCACTATTGGACTTTCGGTAGGGTGAGATGGAATAGGCATAGCCCTTAGTATACCCTCCTTAAACAAACTTTAAATGAGTGAGTCCACATCAATATGGACTTGAGGAGGTTGTTGAGTATGGAGAAATACAAGTGAGGGTGGTGAGTCCTCCATGTCCATACTCTAAGAGGAACTCCCAGGTTCTGTGATTGTAAGTAAGACTTTCTCCTTTTTTTTGGTAGCATCACCCTCTTGTACAGGGGAGCTAGGAGGAGTTAGGTCCACCATATCCACAGGTTCTTGTGGGCCTGGTTGAGTCCTCTGGATGGGTCTCTCAGCTAACTTGCCCTTGAGATTGATGATCTCAAGTTGCTGGTCATTGACCCTTCTTTGTAAGGTAGTCACCTGAGATTCTAGGCTACCAACCTTTAAAACTAAATAGATGCAGAGTTTAGTCCAGTTTATGCACCTTTAGTTGCATACTCCCCTCATATTCATCAGAAGAATCACGGGGGGTGAGAGAATGGGACCAAGGTCTTCTTCCACATCACCAGCTTCAGTTTCTTGGCTGCTGGTTTTCCCTTGCACACTGACAGCTTCAAAAGAAGTGTCAATGGGCTGGGTTACCATGGTTGAGGTCTGAATGATGTAATCACTTGCAAAAATGAGAGCCTCTTCCATATGGGCCTCCTGAGCAGGTTCAGGGAGGTCCACCTCAGTTGTGGGTGGATGATGTGGGCGAGATATAGGTGATGCAGGAGCACTCATCTCTCATTGAACAGGGATGGAGAAGAGAGATTCAAGATACTCACTGAATCCTATATCTTCATCATCGTAGAATTCAAGGTTAGGAATTGGTTGGTTAAGATCAAGCGGCTGGGATGGTAACTTTCCCCTATAGGTTGATCACTATAGTTTTGAGACTTTGAGTGAAGGCTTAAGGCTGGAGTTGTGAGCTCATCAGGCTGAGCATGAGGAACCTCAGCACTGATCTTAGAAATAAAAGGAGTGGTTTGCTCCTCGGGAGAAGTGGGAGCTCCAGTGTCCACTTCTTCCTTCATGGTTGGTGATTTGGGGGCCTGCTCAACCTCAGTAGTTGTCACCTTGAGTACTGAGTTTTAATATTTTTTGGACCAGGGCTGTTTCTACCCCTGAGAAGCCAACAGTTTGCTTTCTCATTGTCTTGAAGATGTCGGGCTTCATCTGTCTCAATTTAAGAACATTATTTGTTCCCCTTAATTGTGAGCCTAGTTCACAGTTAAAAATGTATCGAACATATTTAGGGAACATATGATATTCTAAGAAGTTCAAGTTTGCAAGCAGATTTGTATATACAAATTGAGAATACCTGAACTTGACCCATTGAAGCATTCCATGGACTATGTAGGAAAGATCTTCAAGAATTTGGTCTCATCCTCCATGTTTGTTTGAAAGGGAGTCAATGACTACATGGAGGAGGTACTTCCATTTGTATGAGACCTTGCCCTTTCTGAAGGTTCTTACGGAGCAGTCCCCTACATAGCCCATCTGCCGGAATGAGTTATTTACATCAAACTTAGGGAAGGAAAAGTCACCCACCCTCTTCATCATCCAGCCTTAGATGGGTGTTGATGGTGGCTGGAGTGATAAATACTATCCTCCCTTGCATTGTTGCAGATAATGCCTTCCCACCGTCCAAGATGACCTCTTGGCAGGTCCTCCAGAACTCCAAAGTTGATCTTCATATAATGGAGGGTTGATTGTGAGGGCGGTGAGGTAGTTGGTGAGAGATAAGAAGCGGCAAACGTCTGAGAAACCAAGATCTTTCTTAGACGACAACAGAGCAAATTTATTATGTTGCCTGTGTAAGTGCATGGCAAAATCTGGTTGGTTACGAGGATCAGGGTTAGCCATTTTGAGTAGCTTTGAGACGAAGAAAGGTAAAAACAAAGTCGGTTTGTGGGTGAATTTAAGGTTTGAATCTTGTAGATGAAAGAGAATAGTGAAAGAGGGAGAACCGTTGTACAAATATATATATATATGATATGGATTTTAGACAAAGTTAATGCAAACGGATAAACTTTGAAATCTGGATGTTGGTCCCACCTTTGAAATCCGAGAAGGGTGGTCAATGCAACAGTTTCACAAGGTGGAGAGATATGAAACACTTAGTAGATCAAATAGGGAACTGGCTAGTGATTATACAAAGAACACAAGTAAAACAACAAGAACAAGAACACTCAAATATAGTTTTCAAGAATAATATATATTGCTCTCAAATTCTTACAAGTGTTACAAAGCATGTATTTTAATATACAAGTACTTGAGATACTTTATACTACATCCTACAACTGGCCAGCTGAAAACACTAATCTAGACAACAAGATCAATGTAGAGTCAAAAGACATATTGCCTTTTGACTAGTGACTATGACATGACATAGCTCACATCCTTATCTATTACAAAAAGGATAAAAGTACATAGTTAAAAAGTTACAGACAAAAGACCTTAATCTACAGTTGACAAAAGTATGGACTTTTCACCAACTCATATAAGTTGGTGAGTCCTTAGAAGTGGCAGCGGAAAGTGGTTCAGCTTTTGTCAAAAGGTGATTCAGAGAAAGCATGTCTTCTCTGTCTTCGGAAGAAATCAATCTTTGGCTTTGGAAGACTTTGTCCTTGATGCTTCGGAAGACTTCATCTTTGACTTCGAAAGATATGGTCTTTTGGATTCGGAAGATTTGATACTAAGCATAATTCACTGAGTTGTATCAAATCTTACGAAGTAACTTCCTTGTATTTTATTTTACATGCTGAGAGCTCTTGGTTGTTCTTTGGTTGCTTCAACCTCTCAGTGTATTCCTTACAGTCCATCAATATGGTTATGCATCATGAGTCGTACATGTGCTTAATGGGTGTACCTGTCTTTTTTTATTAACCCTTTAACTTTTTTATATTAGCGCAATACTTACATATTTTACAATTTAGCTCCAATATTTTTTTTGTCTTCAACTTTGGTCCCCTCTACTTATCATATTTTTTTTAAAAAATTGCTTACGTTTCAGTCTAAATAGACTTACTTTTGTTTTGGATGTTTTACGTTTGTATTCGTGGTTCAAAGTTTTTACGTCTACTTTTCATTTGATTTTAATTTTTTCATTTTTTATTTCTTTTTAATACGAGTTCTCGATATTGGTGGCCATTAACGGTGGTTTACGATTTGTAGTACTTGACATGGTTTTACACCCCCTGCATCAGGGGGCCGCTTAATACTAGTTTCATCTAATTAATTCATCTATATCTAGACATATAAATAAAAAAAAGTAACTTGGGTGTCACATAGTTTTTTCATAAAATGTTCATTTATGATTTGTTCACATGACATCACCATAATAAGTCTCTATCTTAAATGAATATTTAATCAAATCAAACTAAACAAATTTAATTCAAATTTTCAATTGTTATTTTAGATATATATATGTAAAATCAATCATGTAAAACTTTGCAATTTATTTTTTAAATATATCTTCTATAAAATTGAATTAAATAGTTTTTTTTATCAAATTCTTTTTAATAATAACAGTTTTTTCATATCAAATTTTTTCTTAATATCATATAAGTTAATATCAAAATGGAACACTTATAATTTTAAAAACAATTAATTACATAAGATTAATAAATTCATGTTAGATTAATATAAAGTTATATAAAAAAAGAGTATCAAAACTTTATTAATATTTATTTATCTAATTTTATTAAAACATGGATAATTGATTCATTGTCACCACCTATAGAAAGATCTATTTTTTAAAGATTTACAAACTATTTAAATTTGTTTGAACGCAAAGTAAACAAGTGGTTAAAGCACATTACGAGATACGAGTATGCATGGACTCGTTTGGTTCAGGATTGACCTTAAACTAAAATCAAAAATTTATATTTTGAATTTTGAGTTTTTAAAACCGTTCGGATTGGGTTTTTTAGTTTTTGGTTTTCATTTTGGTTTTGGGTTTGGTTCTGGTTTCAGGTATTTTTAATAATTTGTTTTTTTATATTATATACTGACATGATGTAAGACAAATTTTAAAAATCTAATTGAAGATCATTCTAACTATGCTGCTAATGTTTATAGTTTTATTTCTGACCTCATTTTCTAATGTTTATCTTTTTCTATATTATCATACTATCTGTTTTGATTAACCTGTAGGTCTTTACCGTATCTGAATGTCGTGATTATACCATCTAGGCTAGCATAATTCGATTGTCGTGTATAACAATCCATTAGATTTTTACTCTATTGAGTTTATACTCAGAGTCAATCATTATTAAGAGTTTATTTGTTTTTAAAACAACTAGTTTTTACACAAAAAAAAGTATATGTCATATTGTCAAGAGTTACAAGACAAGATGAGTTAAAGCTGGTTATATTAGATAAGAATTGATTAAAGTTGGTTATATTGGATGGGAATATCGTATACAAAGAAGTTTTTAGAGATTTGTAAACATTTTCCTATGTATTTAAATTTGTCATGTAATTTAATTATGTATATATTTTTTTAATTCCCACGTTCTTATACGTTTTAGACTTATATTCCCATGACTATTACATGTTAAATGTATTTAATGATAATTTTATTTTTTCAGCTCATGTAGTACACGGATCGTTAGGCTAGTATTAAATATAGTTAGATCATACTATAAATATTTTCTTTGGCATTGACATCTTATAATTTATTCAACCTATAAATATATCATATTATCATATCTTTTTTTGGTATTATATCTCTTATTCAATCCGTTTAACAAACAGTTCATTAACTTGATTACTTAATGCCCATAATATTATATAATTCACTACATTAACTCTTATTTTATTTATAATACTTTAAATTAATATTTAAATTTATATTTACTATTAATTTTAGTAAACCCGTGTATTACACGGGCTAAATAAATAAAAATATTAAATAAAATCAAATTTTATTAATTATAAAAAATATTATAAGATAAGATATGATTGAAGTTATGTATAAGTAAATACTAAAAGTAATAAAACAATGATATCAAACTTTTTAACTTTTGTTTTTAAATTTTTTTGTTATTTCCAAAAATAAAGAAAACAATTTGTTTCAAAATAAGCCGTTTAAAAAAATATCATTTTTAAAGATTTCTTTATTATAACTCTTAATTTTAATTATTTTTATTTATAAATAGTTTACTTTTTGAAAACACTAATTTTAAAATATTTTGTTTTTTTAAAAGTTTGATGTTTTAGAAAAAAATTATTTTATAAAAATTCTTTAGATATAACATTAATAAAAAGATCTCAATCTTAATTTACTAAATTATTATTTTTAATCTTCTAAAAAGTTAAATAATATTATGAGTAACTAATGTAATTATTTAATAAGAGAAATCAGAAAAATTTTTGTGATGAAAAATGTTATGCTGTCACATGTCATTTCTAATTACTATTTTATTAGAGTAGGAAAATTTATATTTTTATAATTAAATACTATATAAATTAAATATTACCTTATATATATATACTTAAGTAATTATTAAATTAAACATGCTCTTGATGTCAAGATTAATAGAACAAACCATAAAAAAAAGTCGTTTTTTTAGAAAATCGAATCATGCATGCTTTTCATGCCCTTTTCAGCCTAGGTAAACAATGAACATTTTTAGCTAATATAAAGTTATCTTATTAGTCTAAACATTTAACTGAGACTTGAAACTTACTCGAGAAAACCTCGGCTTAAAATCGACTTTGTTGTAAGCAAGTCAAGACAGCTCATCTTGGTTTGTAAATAAGCATAGCCAAATCTACGTTGGACTCGACTCATGTTCCCGCCACATAACACGGGTACCCAAGTATACCCAAAAAGATAAGGATATAATTTTCACAAGTGTACCCAATTTACAAAGAAATGTTAATTGAAAAAGGCTGGGTGTCAAAACAAAGAGAATAAGTAGTAGGGTTTGGGACAATTCTTGGAGAGCACTTCACCCTCCAAAACCCTCCACCGCCGTTAAAACCCTCTCTCTTCCTCCGCTCATTTGCACCAACGCCTCTGAATCCTCGATAAAGGTACGATATCTTTAATTCTTCTACATATTTACTGATTTAGCATACCTACAATCGTTTTATCCCTTAGTTTTTCGTAGTTTATACAATGTGTTGTTAGATTTTTAGCTTAAGTTTTGTTTGACGTTGTCTGATTCGTGATTGTATGAGCTCCGGATCGGTTTGATTGAAGACGTATTACTAATTGTTCTTTATATTGATGCCAATTCGAACAAGTTCTTCGAAGTGTGTTTCGAGATCTGTAATTCGTCCTTATAAGTTCGGTGTTCGGGGAGAGTATGTTTCGTGCTATTGATCTTACGTTTTACGAACTATTTGGTTACTTTTGTAGGTTAAACCTGTTGCATTAAAAATTTAGAACTATTGGATGTGTTTTCTTCTGGAAAATCTATCACCGGCTGTTTTAAGCTCATAGCATTTTATTCTCAGGTTTACTGAAGTTATTCTTACGTTTTTTGGGCTTGTTCCTTTTGGTTTGAAGTTGAAATCTAGTTTTTTGACCTTAAAAGCTGAACTATACCTGTTTCTTCTGAAAGATGCAGTGAATTGAATGTGACTGTGTGGTTTATATAATATGAAATGTGATGTCACGTCGCCTTTGGTATCTTTTAAACAGAAATTTCTTTTTCAAAATATCTTGGTTTGCTTTATTGACTATTATAATGATTGTATCTTGAACTGATATGATGCTGCATTTGGGATTTTAATGGCAGGGAAGATGAATCTCAACAATATGAAGGTACCCAAGATGCCTGATACCCGTGGAGCTTCTGCATTGATAAAGTTTGGAGCTGTTCTTGGTATTGGACTTTATGCTGCTGGTAACAGTTTGTACAATGTTGAGGGAGGGCATCGTGCAATTGTCTTCAACCGTATTGTTGGTGTCAAAGACAAGGTTTATTTTATTTATTGTTCTTTATGTGCTTTTTTATGCTTTCATCTTCTTAAAAATTGTATGATTTGTTTAGCGACTAGTTATCAGCGTGTAATCCTCAAATGCCTCAAAGCTTTTTCTATCATTGCTTATCATTTTGCCATGTTTTCTATGTTAATATGTTTGCTGTATTGACTATTGCGTTTACAAATGTCATATGCCATGTGGTGAATCAGTGACTCTATGACTGCTTCTAGTTTAGTTTTTTAAGGAACAGGCATTGGGTTGGTAAGATGAAAGGAATGATTATTATGACTTGATGCTTGTGATTAATTATTGTTTATGATGATATAAAGGATTGTATTGGACTTCTATAAGTAAAGCTGGCTTGCCATTATATTATTTTCTATGTTTGAGTTCACTTGGGTTATATACATGGTTTGTATTCCAACTTGCAAGATTGTCCGATTCAAGTTAGACACTTGTGCTTAAACCTATTATCTATCAAGCTTGAAGTAATGTTATTTTGTATGGAACTTAGGCCTCAAATGTCATCTTTTTAATGAACCACGGATGGTTGACTTTTTTGTTCATGCAAACATATTGACACTGTTTAGCATCTTGTTAGTCTTAGTGGTCTTCTAGTCTTAATGATGCTTACACACATGCATTCTTAACAATTAAGTGATACTCTAGTTTTATTTCTTGTCAGAGTTTTTCTTTGGAAGACGCATTGCTGTCTTTCACACCATTGAGTGCCTGTCGTATCCAAATAACTGAACATTGTTATAGTATTTATGATTATATTAAGAATTTTGTATAGCTTATATGTTTACATAACGTTGCAAATAAATGATATCCTTATGATGGTACACCGCGAGCATAAGCAACATGTGGCTTCATATCTTAACAAAAACGTATTGGTTAGCTTCATATTATTAGCAATTCTCTTGCTATATAAATGGTCTTCACAACACTACATTTTTGCTTTGTTGCATGCCAATTGTCAATGACATTTCATCACATCAAATGTTTTGATATTGCAAATGCTATAATTTTATTGAACTTTAGCAGTATCATTGTACTAAATGCTTACATGCCCAATATATAGGTTTATCCAGAAGGTACACACATCATGATCCCTGGTTTGAAAGGCCAATCATCTATGATGTTCGTGCACGACCCCATCTTGTGGAAAGCACATCTGGTAGTCGTGATTTACAAATGGTATTTCTCTGTAATTCCCTGTACTATGTGTCATTAATCTATTATTAAATCAATTCCTGGGAACTTTATATAAAAATATATCGTATTGTGTCTTTAAGAGTCATACATACAACACATGTGGAATTATGTATGCTTTCTGAATATTAGTTGAATTGCACATATCAGGTGAAAATAGGTCTTCGGGTGCTTACTCGTCCTGTTGCTGATGAACTACCTGCTGTATATCGAACTCTTGGTGAGAATTACAACGAGAGAGTCCTGCCTTCATTATTCATGAAACATTGAAAGCTGTGGTTGCACAATATAATGCAAGCCAGCTTATCACCAGAGAGAGGTATGCCTCATGTGTTGTCACAATTTACATCTTGGCATTTAGTTGTTATCTTGACTAAGTCCTTTAGTTTTGTGTAATGAAGATGGATTTTCTATGTTAAAGATGTTTTCGTTAGCTCGTCTTGGCTCTTACCTGGGGCCGATCCATTTAAAAATTGGATGTCACTTTTTATAATATTATATCTAGATGATGCTGGATTTCTTCATCACTTTTAAACACACCCCCATACATAATCCTCCCCCTCCCCCTCCCCCTGTTTCATAATCTTATTATGTCTGCATATTTTCTTATATTTTTTTAAGAATTAGCGTTACGAGATTCAATTATATAAATTAATATGTGACCATGTTTTTGGATGGCAATGAAGATAATCTCTTTTTACAAGTGATGGCGTTTATATAACTGTTTGTGTAGGCTGTTAGTAGAGAGATACGGAAAATACTGACAGAGAGGGCTGCCAATTTCAACATTGCCCTGGATGATGTTTCCATCACAAGTCTTACCTTTGGGAGGGAATTTACTGCTGCAATTGAAGCCAAGCAAGTTGCTGCACAGGAAGCTGAGAGGGCCAAGTTTGTTGTTGAAAAGGCTGAGCAAGACAAGCGCAGTGCTATCATCAGAGCACAGGTAACACTTTTTATGTTGTCTTTTACAACTCCAAAAACAAGCAAGTGGCAAAATAACAGATTGGTTGCTGGTTGAAACGGGTAGTTTTTGCTAAGGGTCAACCTTGAAACATTTTTTCCCTCCAAAGTTTTTATTTTAAAAAGAAAATAGAAAGTGTGAAATATGATTACAAAATCTAGTAAAATATTATCAATAAATGTTTTAGAGAGGAAGTGGCAAATTAAACTGGTTGGATTACAGGTCAAAAAGAGTACTTTTCTGCTATGGGTTGAGCCAGAAACATTTTTTTTTTGCCCCAAAATTTTAATTCTTCTATAAATAGTTGTTTAAAATCGACTACAAACAACATCCTGAATAAAGGTTTTCCGATGGGCTTTATTTATGCATTTCTAAAATCCACCTTAGACGACCCTTGACCTGTTTGCCCCATTTTTCATTTACGCGCTCGTTATTTTTATGTTTCTGGTTAAAGATAAAACATAACCCAAGGAAAATCATAACTACAGGGAGAGGCAAAAAGTGCCCAGTTGATAGGTCAAGCAATTGCCAACAATCCAGCTTTTATAACCCTGAGGAAGATCGAAGCTGCTCGAGAAATCGCAGCAACAATGGCCAATTCCTCTAACAAAGTCCTCTTGAACGCTGATAATCTCTTGCTCAACCTTCAGGAAATGACCCTGGAAAAGAAATAGTAAAACTATGCTAAAGGAGATGCTTTCTTTTTGTCATTTTCTAGAACCAAGAGTGGATATGCTTCTAAAACTGTGGTAGTTATTTTTGATATGTTTCTTTTAGGTTATGCACTATGGGAGAATCATGCATTATGATTTGTGATGCATGATGGTAATTGTTTGGTTTATCAATGTTGAATGCTATCTTCACAGAACATTAACGGACCAAGTTTGTTGGCATAAATATGTGCACTTGAACATTGATGTTAAAGTCTATTTGTCAACATTGTAATAAATGCTGTTCTTTTTCACTTGTTTTTCTCGAGTACCGCAAGTGTTCATATTAACGCTAAAGCCTATTTCATCTCTACATTGCAACTATGCAAGATGAGTTTTGGTAATGCGTATAATCTTTTATCCTTGGTCTTTGAATGAATTTTGTTAGAAAAGTTATCCGAGTTCAAAATGGTTTCTTCGTTTCAATACTGCAGCATGATGGTCTTTTATCCTTGGTTTGGGGATGAATTTTGTTAGAAAAGTTTATACGAGTTCAAAATGGTTTCTTCGTTTCAATACTGCAGCATGAGGAGCTTATTATCCGTAAAATATGACAATGCATCAAGCAATTAATGATGCACCAACTGATATTAACTATCCTTCTCTATCAATAACAAAAACGAGTGGAGTCGAACAAAAATAAGAGAGAATGATTCAATTACCTCGAAACACCCTACAAAGCTTTATGTGTTTGAGACTTTTGAGTCCTCGATACACAAAACAACAAATCAAAATAGAAATGCTCTTCAAAAAAACTAAAATCGATTTACCTAACAAATTCCAGATCATGTATGTAAAAATTTCATTGAAAATCAGTAAATCAAGAGACCTATGATGGATTCTTGATTAGGAGTTGATATTGAGAAGAGAATATGCAATCGTGCTAGGGTTTTGTTTATGGTGAAAAGCGAATGTTGGAGGAAAGGATGGAAAAGAAAGGAGTAGCCGGGTTGTGTCCGGACAAAATCCTGTTACAAGACCCATTTGATAGTAAAACTGGGCCTACAGGACTAAACGGGAGAAACCAATCAAGATGCTCTAGAAATTAAACATGTTTGTGTTTAAAATCAATATATTACAGTGATTATTACCTAAAAAATTTTATAAAATCCTATATCATGTATCATCAATATGCTATATCCACTGCTCAGTTTTCATCCACCAATCTTCCACTGATAAACTGTAATTAGGGTTTCATTACTCACAGGCACTACAAACAATTATCTTGTTATTTTCAATCATGTTTTATCTAACCATCTTCCTTTCTTTTTCAAGATTCAGTAGTAAGGTCAATGTTTGTAATGTTTATTTTAGTTGAAAATAACCTTTGATAAAAATAACTTATTAACTTGTGATTTTTAAAATAAGGTTGTTAAAAATGTTTGAATTAACTTATAAACTAAAAGTTATAAAATAACAAAAAATGACATTCTTTTAAAAGTGATGATAGGTTAATAGGAAGGAATAGATGAGTATAATAGGAAATTAGATTAAAAAAATTTTAAAGTTAATAATTAACTCACTCATATTTTTCATAACCTCATTTTAAAGATGTTCAATTGTTGCTATAATTTCCGCTTTGAAATCAACTTCAAAACACTAAGTGCATGTTTGGGGTTGCTTATTTTGGTTGAAAATGACTTTTGAAAAAAAACCTTATTAACTTATAAATTTTCAAAATGAGTTTTTAAAAAAGTGTTTGGATAGATAAAACTAAAACATTATAAATGATCAAATAATACATTTTAAAATTAGAGGAGTTAATAGAAGATAGTAAAGAGGTATAATAAAAACTAGACTAAAAGTAGTTTTCAAAAGTAATAAGTAATCTGTTCCTTACTTTTTTAAAATTTGTTTTTACCTTATATGAAAAATCAGTTTGAAAATTACTTTTGAGTTTGTCGAACATTTTTAGAGTAAACTTCACTTTTGCTTCCTGTGGTTTGATCAAAAATAACGGTTTCCTCCAAATGTTTCAAAATTATGATTTTACACCTGTGGCTTCAATTTGTCTCAATAAACTCCAACCCACAACACCGTAATGATTCTGTAAATATAAGGGCATTTTTGACTTTTACCAATAGGGGGTGATAATGTGTTATTCAAAACTTCTTTACTAATACAAAAATATATCTCATACACCACTATTACTCTATCTCTTCTCTATCTCTTCCCTTATCAACCACCAACACAACCACCAACCACAACCACCATACCACCACCACACAGCCACCTCGCCCACCACCACCACACAGCCACCAATCGCCACACCACACCAAACGCCACACACTCTCGCACAGACACCAAACTGTCACATCACCACCAAACAGCCACCAACCACCATTCCACCACCACATAACGACCAGTTACCACACAACGACCAACCACCACCACCACCACAACACAGATGCGGCAACAATACAACACCACCACCACCACCACACCCTTCCTCGTTTCTACCATTCCATCTGCCACACACCACTACCACTGTCGCCCCCTTGAACCAACATTGTTGCCTCTACCAACACCCACCTAGCGCAACCACCACCACCACCCACCGCAACCCACCCACCACAACCTCTGCAAAATCATAACCACACCACCACCATCACCATTTGTCACTACCATCGTTCACAAACTTTCTCACCATTACACCACCACAGCCACCATCGTTTCAATCCCTAAAACCCACTAACGAACAGATCTATCTAAAATTGAAGACCCCCAATACACCATTGAAGATGAAGATGGACAGATTTGTCCAAAATCGACCACTGTTGCACCACACCAATGGTTTCAATCGAAGCCCTAATCTTCTAACTCGCCTCTCAAACCACCACCCACCTCCACAATCGCACCACCACCCACCTCCACCATCGGGACCACCACCCACCTCCCACATCGCACTACCATCTTCTATCAGCCACATGTACCTCAAAACTTACCATCGATCTGTTCAAGAAAAAACCCACAACAAAAACCCTAAATCGATTTTGGGTGTGCGGAGGAAGTCGTTCGCGTAGACTCGAATGACGATGACGATGGTGACAGATGAAGACGATGGTGAGAGATGAGAGGTGCTGTGTGGTGGTACCGGTGGTGGAACTGGCAGCGGTTAGTGGTGTGGGGTTGGGTGAATTGAGGGACAAAGGAGGTGGGGTTTGGGTTTTAAGATAAGTGATAGGAAAGGGGGGACGATGGTGGTGAGCAATGGTGGTGGGGGGCGGTACGATTTGCTGGTGGCGATGGGAAGATGAAGGTGATGGTGGGGGATGGGGGAGGTGGGTGGTGGTGGCAGGAGGGGGAATGAAGAGTTGAAGTGGGTTAAATATGTAAATTTAACTAAATTACACCATCTAATACATTTATTACTTTGGGAATATTACATAACTAGTCTCTATGTATAAAAAAGTCTAAAATACCCTTCTATTAACAGAAAAAACTAACAGTGTTAATGGGTTGGAGTAATTGTTATGGATTACGAACCACAGGAAGTAAAACGTAATTTTGAAACTTTTGATGAAAAAAAATATTTGACCAAAAACAATACGAGATTTACTCTTTTTTAAGTTATTAATTTTTCAAAAAATTATAAGTCGAAAGTAACGTAAAATAATCCCTAACGTGCTCTAGACATCCGATTTACAGCAAAACGTATCATCATCATAATCATCGAGAACAATGGCTTTCAAAGGGGGATCGAGTGGAAGTTCTAAACAAGGAAGAGGGTTTCAGGGTTATACTTTTCCGCAAACATCATCTCCCAGATTCCACAACGAGTACATCGTGCAGTACAGAACCCTAATCGAAGACGACGGTTCAGGGCCCCTGAGAGAAGTCTTGCCGGCGGACAAACTCGGCGACAACCGCCGGAGATTGTGACGGCCGGCTTCAGTCTGGGGGATGTGGTGACGTTTATGATAGAGATGGGTGGTGGGTGGGGGGAGATTATCAAGGAAATGGGGTCGAAATACTTGGTGCATTTCGAGAGTTCGAATGAAGAGATTGCTTACCCGTTTAGCATGTTGAGACTTCATCAAGAATGGATGGATGGGTTGGATTTCTGCCAAAAAATAAGGTTTTTTCTTTGGTTAATCGATTTCTGTGTGGATTATTATGGTGTTTCGGTTCTGCTGTTTGAATTGTAATTCGATTCTGAGTCTTTTGGTAAGATCAGTATGATTTTGATCTTTAATTGGTATCTGTTTCAGTTAAAGTTTTCTGATTGTGTTGAGTCTATGGGGGAGATGTAAGATTAATAAGTATTTAGCTTCTTGAGGTTTTAAACAGGCGTTTTGATGCTGCTCTTTGAATCTAAATTGATTTTCAGTCTTTTGTAAGACCAGTATTATTTGATCTCTTTTTAAATTTAGGGTAAGTGTTTGGATTTTGTTAATTATACTAAGGAAATGTATAGGATGATTAATATAGTTTCTTGAGGTTTTAAAGGGGCGTTGGATTCATCTGTTCGAATTCTTATTTGCTTTTGAGTCTTTTGTTGAGATGGTAAGTGAAAAAGGAATTGGAAGAATGCTTACATAATTTGTGTTTATGAAACTTCATCTAAGAAATAATATATTCATATTTCTCTTGCTAGTGAATATTTTTTTAATTGGCAAGTAAACAGTTGATTTTCCTAGTGACATTATAGAACTTAATTAATTATTTGAATGTATTTTCTGCATTTTATTATAGTTTAGTATATTAACAAGAGTGTTATTGTCTAAGGGCACTTGGACCCGGGTTTCCTCCGTTTCTCTCGGAAACAGGGCGTGGTGTCCCAGGGTAAAAAACCAGAATACCCCTTAACTTCTTTGTTCAACCAGGAAATGGTGAAAATTCCCCAGTCCGAGGACCTTTTATTTCACGGGTACAGGAGCACGGTTGTTCTTGATTTTTTCTGTGTACCACCTCATCTCCTGGGTAACCTTCCCCGACTTACTCCGAGTGCCCAAGTGTTCAAAATTTCTTGAACTTTACTATCAAATATTCAAACGTATATAATTTTTGTCACTTTTACCTTCATTCAGTTTAAAATTTTCTTATTACCTTAAAAATTAAATATTTTCTGGATATTCATAGAGGAATCAAACGCAATTAAAAACTCCACACACACGAGAGTCGAGTGCAATGCGGACGCTGTGGGTAGAGTTGTGTTTGTGTGTGTTTTTGTTTTTTTTTTGGTTTTTAGAACAAAAGACACACCATCATCAAACCATGTGTTAACAGTTAACCTAAACTAAACACCAACGTGTCTGCTGTGTTTGCAATTTTTGCAATTTGTATTTTATTTATTTCTTTTTATTATTTGAATTAATTTTTATTATCTAAATGAAAAAAATAAAAGCAAATGTTATTTTACTCTGATTGTATCCAAACTAAATTACATAAGCCTGATGCGTTGATATTTTGAGGTTTGGGTCGGGAAATTGATGAGTGATGATCGGCAAAGAATCATTATTAATTTATAAGTGAATTGTCGTTTTCTTGTGTTTTTGGTTATATTATTATTTATTATTTTAATCTGTCTTACCAAAATTATCAAAAGTTATTTTATATAGATACAAAATCCTAAGTTATGTGTACGTATTACTGTTAAAATTTCATTCATTAAAATGCATTATGTGTCATTTATGAATAACTATAACGTTGTTTAGTTTTGAAAACCATCTGAACTGTTAACTAGTAGAATGATAGATTAACTTTCAAAACATTGCATGTAACGATATAAGATGCTTCAAACTTAATGAAAATGATATTTTTATAATCTACTGTTTCGTGTTAGTAAATTAGTCTTATAAAATTTACATCAATAAAAAACACATATATATATAATGATTATGCTAGTAACCATTATTTAACATTGATTTTACATATTTGTACAAGTAAAGCATATAAGAATTTTGATACTAAGATTAGGTTATGTAAAATAGGAACATGTATTAGTTATTAATATTATCTGTAAATAAAGTGAATAAATAAATTTTATTAAAGTATGCTACGATTTTACATAATTAACACAAATTAAATAATGAAAAAAAACACAAAAAGTGTCAGGAAGAAACAAATGTATTAGATAATACTATATGTATGCTAGTACCTCATTATATGAGCCATATGACTGTCGGGGATTTGTGTCCTCACATCAATCACTTCTTACGTTGTTATGGCCTCATCATATGTCCAATATGATTTGGACGAACAAAACTCGACCTTTACGAGACTTAACCTTTTGTATGATGGTACTAGAAATACTGTGATAAATTCAGAGTCGCGAAACGTTATTAGATTGAAATATTTGGGTTCACATCAAATTTTCAAACTGATAAAACGCAATTAGAAGAACAAGTATGAATCTGAGTGTAAGAATTCATGAACTAAAAAAACAAGAGTGACCATGAATTGATTCGAAATTAGCATTTGTAGGAAAAGATGAAAACTGCCTGGCAGTTTTTATATTGAAATTTTACGCCTTTTACCCTAATTTCACATGTGAAATTTCGAAAAAAATCAAATTTTAATGCATTTTTGATAAGGTAATGTACCAAAATAAAAAATTTCCAGCTGACCTGGCAGCTCGATCCCAACCAGGGGCTTACCCCTTGGACCCCGCCAGGAGCTACCGCCCCTTGGACCCCGCTCCTGGGGGCGTTGCCCTTGGAACCCCATTGCTTTGGGGCTTCGCCCCTAAGAAGGTTTTCAATTTCGAATATCATGATACACTCAAACAAGCGTGCACTCCACACCTCTAACTTGTTTAAATCGATATTATGATCAATTGGTTATTAGTCAATCCAATTACACTAAAATATCTAACATATACAGGAACAT
>CM046434.1:15179872-15269256 GCA_025506505.1 Flaveria sonorensis
TTAAGCTTTGTAACACTTGTAAGAACTTGAGAGTTGAACCATATTATCCTATTTCTTGTTATTGTTCTTTCACTAAGTGTTCTTTGTTTCATCCTAACGGTTTCCTATTTAATCTGCTAGTGTTCTAACTTTCTCCACCTTGTTGAATCTGTTGCATGGACCACCCTTCAACGGTCCTGCAATTGGTATCAGAGCAATTTAGGCTCTTGATTGTAAAGATCTCATCATCTTAAATCCCTTCAGTTTCACAAAACACTTATCAACTCAAATGGCGGCTATCTCTAAGTCTGATATGGAAACCGGTACCATGACAAAGTCTCACTGATTACTCTTGATAACTTTGATACTTGGTGCCAACGTATGGAAGGGTTTATAAAGTTTCAAGACAGCAGGATGTGGAGATCTGTTGTTGAAGGATCTCACATCCTAAGCACCTCTTCAACACTGCTGGAGGTGAGATGATACCAAAGGAAATGACTGACTACTCTGAAGAAGATGGAAGAAAATAGATGTAGATCAGAAAGCCATGACCACTCTTCAAACTGCTCTTCCAAACTCCATTCAAAAGAGCTTCACGAAGTGCAAGACTGCTAAGCAGCTCTGGGATGCACTAAAGCTCATATATGAGGGGTCTGAGGAAGCAAGGAGAACAAGAAAGACATTATAAAGCAGCAATTTGAGAACTTCGCTTACAAGACATGAGTGAGAGCATGACTCAACAATACTTCAGGTATATTGAGATTATGGATACTCTAATGGATGTTGGAGTCAAGATTGAGAATAGAGACATAGTGAGAAAGTTTATTTTCTCTCTTCCCAGACAATGGACTTACTACTGTGAGGTCATCAAGAGAATAAAAAACCTCTCTACTCTTACTCTCACAGAGCTGTATGGTATTCTTAGTGGATACCAGATGGAGAGAACTTTGCAAAATCCACCAAACAGCTCTTCCAACAATCAGCAGAGTTCAGCCTTTCATGTGGTTGAAAAGGGAAGTACGAGAGAACTATAACATCATCTCATCTGCTCCCTGAAAATCACAAAAGGTCCTTTCATCACCTTCCTTGAGACACCAAAGGAGAGCTACATCCAAGGAAGCTCATTCTAAGAGACAAGCTCTGCAAGCTTTTGTGAGAACTTTCTTTTCACTCTTAAAGATTTGGACTGCATCCCATCCAGATGATTTTGGAGTACATGGAGATAGTTCAACAGATGGCTCTCATTACTCCCATAGCCAAAAATTCTACAAGAGAATAGGAAGAAATCCCAAGCATATGGCTAGTGGAAATTTCGCAGGATAAAATTAAGGTGAAGTTTAACAACTGTAACCAAATAGGACACTTTGCTAGAGAGCGCAAGGCACAAGGACAAACGGTGGCTAGGCACAATCCAGACCAAACTACACTGATGCAGCTCCAAGGACTGAGAAGCCAAGCCAACAAACAAATGCCGCTGTTGCTGTTGAAAAAGGAGGCTTTGACTGGAGCTTTTAGGTAGAAGATGATTCTCCAAACCAAGCACTGATGGCTGATCATGAAAAAACCAAGGTATTAGAAAATCTTTATACTCCTGAATGCATTATTAAAGTTAACATGTACTGGTCCTACAACTTGGAAGTGAGATCTGACCTTGAGTTCTTAAAATTTTAAAAGCTGATTTTAAAAGAGCTGAAAATGATTATAAACTTAAAATTGAAGATTAAGAGAAAACCATTTCTACTCTTAAGCATGAGCATACAAACTACAGGACTCAAATAAATATCTTAGAGCCAGTTAACTGAATGCTGGCTGAGCTTAGTGATCAGCAAAGCAAAGGCAGAAAAAGTGTTATTGAAAAGAAAACCTTCAAGAACATAATATCATCATCCTTGCATGCAAAAGTTTGTTACCAAAACAGGCGGGACTAAGATCAAGTGAGATAGCTCATCCACACACATTCCTATCTTTTAGATCTCCAAGGTGTGAAACTTGTCAAGATAAGCTGCTTCTATTGATCCTATCAAAAGAAGGATGAGATGAAGAGGAGATAGTGAAGGATGAACCTGAGATGAGTGATAAGGTTATCCTATAAAGGGACACTATTCTCCTGGGGAGAGAAGAAAGAACCAAGGATAACCAAGTCTGTAAGGAAAAACTTGATCAGGGCATCCAAAAGAGAGTCAAAGACAGCTCAAGAGATCAAGGCCACTTTCATCTCCAAGCAAAAGCAAGTTTTCATTTCTGCTGGATTTGAAGTGGTAAAGACTGAAGACTCAACAATGGACTTTAGTACTAGGAGTCCTAGTTTATGTCAAATAATGCTGGCCAAGAGAAGAAGGCTGATAAAATATGTACCACTACTGCACAACCTGGACCATCCAGTTCAAGAGCAAGCTCATCCCAAGAAGACTGTTGTATCATCTGAGAAGATGAATAAGGAAGTGAAAAGTGATTAAGCTCAGCCTCCCACTCAAAGAAGACTCTCAGAAGGATACCAATTGAATGCATCATGTGTGGTAGTACTTCTCACTTAGCAAGGATTGCATCTACAATCCCAAAAGAACTATCCACAGACCAAGAAGAAAACTTTTAAGAAGAAGAAGAAAATAGCTTTGGAAGGAAAATCTCTTTCTTTCGTTCTTTGATAACTTGTTGCTTCTTCCCTTATTTTTCTCTTAGCAGCCTTTCGTTCTTTGATAACTTGTTGCTCCAGCTGCTTAAGATACTCGAATTCAACATATTCATATGATAAGGGAAGAAGTGCAGATGCCTGATAGAGACCCGTGGCACTCAGGTAGCTAATCATGTTTTGTCTATCAGCTTCATTGTCTACCTGAGGTTGTTTAGTTGCAACAGCCTCTTTCTCAGGGCTTTCCTGAACTGGGGAGAGGATAGAAGCATCTTGTAGAGCCTTTTCTATCTCCTTTCTTCCTTGATTTTAGGAGCAATTCTGCATCCCTGCCTTCTTTCTTCTCCTTTAACAGTTCTGTATCTGCCAGTTCATTGAGTTCCTTTAAGGGAAAGAGAGATGAGTTCATCTATGTTGTAGTTCTTGGTCCCCAAGTAGTTTAATCTACCTGCCCTAACTCACATCTGAGTATCTGACCTGGGGGTAGCCCTGATCGCAGCTTCCATGAAACCTAGAGACCCTTTTGAACTCTCTCCCTTAGCTTCCTTTCCTCTCTCTCTCTCCTCCTCTTAATCTCCTCAGAGGTCATCTTCCTCTTCCTTTTGTCTCGCACAGGCCTTGGTGACTCAGGGTGGAGAGAGATTTAGGTTTTATTGCTTGGTTCAGTAGTCAAGCTCTGGCCAGAGAGAGGTTGTAAAGTACCTTCACCAGCTGGTGTCTCACTGAGGGTTGATGATGTTGTAGCAGTTCTTGTAACAAGGTTCACAGGGTCTATCACTAGGCCTTTTAGTCAAGGTTTCCCCTTCAAAGCCAATCTTAGGTTCCACCTCAACATCTAGTTGGACCAATGACATTACCTGTTAGCCTTTGTCTTCTTCTTTGCCTGAACTCTTCAACAATCCTGTCTTGAATCCTCTCAGCCAGTCTGCCAGCTTGCCTGTTGACTAAGATTGGCAAGTGGCATGTGGACTAGAGGAAGACTATCATAGAACTTCAGGGTTTGAAAATTGAAAACTGCTTACTGCCCCTGAAGTCTATGCAAAATCAGAGCTCTCCTGTTAGCATCATACCTCCACCCAAGTATTTCATTCTTAACATCATGGAGTGAGGTAGACATAGCTCTTGAAAATACCTTCCTCAAACATACTTTGAATGAGTGAGTCCACACCAATATGGACTTGAGGAGGTTTCTGAGTATGGACATTGCTAGTGAGGTTGGTGAATCCTCAATGTCCATACTCTATGAAGAACCCAGGTTTGTGATTGCTTGGACTTTCTCCCCCTTTTTGGTAGCATCACCCTCTTGCATATGTGAGCTAGGGGTTAGGTCTGTCACATCCACAGGTTCTTGTGTTCCTGGTTGAGCCCTCCTGTAAGGTCTCCCAGCTAGTTGTTCCTTGAGATAAAAAATCTCAAGTTCCTGATCATTGACTTTCTTAGCAAGGTAGTCACCTGAGATTCCAAGTGACTAACCTTGGAGACTAAATAGGTGCAGGTTTGAGTCAGCTTTTGCACCTTCAGTCTCATATTCCCCTCATCTTCATCAGAAGAATCATGAGGGGATGAGAGAATAGGACCTAAGTCTTCTTCCTCATCACCAGCACTTTGTTCTTGGTCGCTGATTTCCATTGCACCATGATAGCCTCAAGTGAAGTGTCAATGGGCTGGGTTGCCATGGTTGAGGTCTTAATGAGTAGTCACTTGCTGAAGTGGAGCCTCTTCCATATGGACCTCCTGAACAGGTTCAAGGAGATCCACCTCAGTAGTGGGTGGATGATATGGTCTAGACATAGGAGAAAACAGGAGTACTCATCTCTCCTTGAGCAGGGAGGAGAAGAAAGACTCATGATACTCACTGAATCCATGTCTTCATCATCATATAATTCTAGGTTTGGAATGGGTTGGTTTTAGATCAAGAGGCTGGGGATGGTAACTGTCCCTGAAGGTTGTTCACTTGAGTGTTAAGACTCTGAGTGAAGGCTTAAGGCTTGGGGGTTGTGAGCTCATCAGGTTGAGCATGAGGAACCTCAGCACTGATCATTGGTAAGATGGGGTGGTTTGCTCCTCAAGATAAGTGGGAGCTCTAGTGTCCACTTCCTACTGTATGGGTGATAATATAGGGTCATGCACAAACTGAGTAGCATGTATAGGGGTTCGTTTGGATATTCTTTGGTAGGTGATGGTTATTTGTGGCTGTATAGGGGGTTGAGAAGTAGAAGGTGTGGGTTCAACACTAGCTGGTGCTGCTAGGTGTCACCTTGAGCAATAAGCTCTAACATTTTTAGGACAAGGGCTATTTCTATCCTGAGAAGCCAACAGTTAGTTTTCTCATAGTTTTGAAGATGTCGGGCTTCATCTGTCCAATTTTAGAACATTTCCGTTCCCATCAACTATGAGCCCAGTTCACAGTTAAGAATGTGCTTGACATATCTAGAGAACATGTAATATTATAAGGTGTCCAAGTTTGCAAGTAAATAATGTACACAAATTGTGAATACCTGAACTTGACTCCCTAAACCATCCCATGGACTATGTAGGAAGGTCCTCTGGAACTTGGTCCCATCCTCCATGCTTGTTAGATAGACTGTGGATGACAATATGGAGGAGGTATTTCCATTGAGAGGAAACCTTCCCTTTCCTGAAGGTCTTGACAGAGAAATCCCCTTCATTTCCCATTTGACAAAGGAATGGTTAACAACAGACTTGGGAAGGACAAATCACCGTCGATATCATCCAACCTTAGATGTAAGTTTATGGATGCTGGAGTGATGAAGATTGTCCTCCCCTACCTTGTGGCAGACAGTGCCTTCTCCCCATCCATGGTGACCTCTTGACAGGTCCTCCAGAATTCCAACAGCTGATCCTCATAGAGTGGAGAATCAATAGTAAGGGAGGTGAAGTAGTTTGATAGAGTGAGAAGCGACAAACCTCTGAGAAACCAGGATCTTTCTCAGAGTTCAATAGAGCAACTTGATTATGTTTCCTGTGAAGTTGCATGGAGAAATCAGGTTGGTTTCTGCGATTAGGTTGGCCATTTTGAGGTATCTTGTTGTGAAGGAGATAAGAACAAGGGCAATTTATGAGTGAATTTAGGTTAGAGAATTTTCAGATGAAGAAGATAGTGAAAGAGGGGGAACCGTTGAGAGAATATATACGAAATGGATTTGAGACAAAGTTAATGCAAAAGGACAATGTCGGTCCCATCTTAAAAGGTGCCAAAAAGGTAGTTTTCTTGGAAGTCGAAAAATATTCCAAAGGTATTTTTGTCGTCGAAAGATATCGTAAGATTTGTGAAAATTTTGCTTCGGAAAAAAAATACTTAAAGAATTTTACTTCTGAGATATGTTTGGTTTCGGAAGATCAGGACTTGGAACTTTATTCTAAAGAGAATAAATCTTCGAGTCTTAAGTTTTTCGGAAGAAAATTGTCTCCCAAATACATGTAAGTACTTAGAAGCATATTTAGGCTTCAGAAGATATCTCAGAATCTCTTCCGAAGGTAAATGTCTTATAAGTAGTTTATTTGATTTGAAGACATAATGTTCTCCGAAGACAACTTGATGTCTGCCAAAAGAAAATATGTTTAAAATTTTCAAAAATCTTAGGAATATCATTTGAAAAATTTCTTTCAAAGGAAACTAGGCTTATGGAGATGATAAATAGACAACTTAGGACACGCAGGTCTAAGAAATAGATTGATATAAGTTTAAGAAAAATCTACTCAAAGTTAATCATCCCAATAGCTAATACAATATATTTGAATCTTTGTTCATCAAAAGTTTTTGTGAACAGATCAGCATATTGTTTATTTATGTTAACTTTGGCTAGTTTAATAATCATTTTTCAAAATTATCTCTAAAAATGATACCTAATGTTGATGTTTTTGTCCTTGAGTGCTGCACAGGATTCTCTGTGCGTAATAGAGATAACACTGTTATTGTCTATGTGGATGGGAGTCTCCTTGAAGTTGAATCCATAGTCCAGCATCTGATTCTGAATCCAAAGCACTTGAGCACAACAACTTGCAGTAGCAATGTATTCAGCTTCAGCAGTTGAGCAGACACACAGGATTGTTTCTTACATTGCCATGAGACTATCCTTCCACCAAAGAATTGACATCCCCAGATGTAGACTTTGCAGTCATATTGCAAGCCACCATAGTCACTATCTATATATGCATACAGATTGAAGTCAGAATTCTTTGGATACCAAAGGCCAAGCTTAGGATCACCTTTGAGATATCTAAGAATCCTCTTGACAGCAACCAGGTGTGACATCTTGGGGTTGGCTTGATATCTTGCACAGATGCATGTGGCAAACATGATATTAGGCCCGCTGGCTGTGAGGTACATAAAGACCAATCATGACCCTGTAGAGATGTTCATCCACACACTCCCACTCAAGATCAGGTCCAAGGGAGTGACTTCTGGCTATAGGAGTCTTTGCAACCTTGTAATCAGTCATGTTGAATCTTGTAAGGATGTCTTGTACGTACTTTGACTGACTTATGAAGATGCCATTTTCAGCTTGCTTCACTTGAATTCCTAGAAAGAAATTAAGTTCCCCCATGGCACGTATTTCAAATCTATTCTTCATCAGCCTCTTTCATTGCAGAGCTTTGGATTAGTTGACTCGAAGATAATATCATCTAGATATACTTGAACCAGCATTAAGTCATTCCCTGTTCCTTTGATGAAGAGAGTTCCATTTATAGTACCTCTCTTGTAGCCATGTGATAGAGATACTGAGATAGTGTCTCATACTACTTTCTTGGAGCTTGGTGCAGCCCATAAAGAGCTTTATCAAGCTTGCAGATATAATCAGGATGATCTGGGTCTGCAAAGCCAGGTGGTGTTGACATACACCTCTTCATCAATCACCCCATATAAGAAAGCACACTTGACATCAAGTTGGTAGACCTTGAAATCCTTGGATGCAGTAAAAGCCAGGAATATTCTAACAACTTCAAGTCTTGCTACAGGAGCAAAAACATCTGTGTAGTCAATTCCTCTTCTTGTGTGTATCCTTGAACAACTAGTCTGGCCTTGTTCTTGATGACAAGTCCTCTATCATCCTTCTTGTTTCTAAAACCCACTTGGTCCTATGGTAGTCTTCCCTTGAGGAAGAAGACATAGGTTCTAAACCTTTTGTCTTTTGAATTGAAGCAGCTCCTCTTGTATTGCTTCAACCCAACTTCCATCCTTCAAAGCCTCATAACTTTCTTTGGCTCTATCTGGACAAGAAACAAGAGTATAGACAAACATTTTTGTCATGGATTTGTCCTCTTGTTCTCTCCCCTGTATCAACATTTAATGATGTTTTACGTGGGGGTGTGACTTATGGATCCTGAGTTGAGGGATCATAGCAAGTTGATTGGAAAGATATAAATTTGAGAAATTTAGATCTGGAAAAGAAGTATTACCCACCACATCAGCACACTTATGAAGAGAGCATTGATCCAATAAGTGTGTGACATCATTTATGTTGTCTTCTATGGAGTGGTTCTCAGCATCAAGAAATTCTTGATCACTGTCACCACCTCTATTTCCTCCTACATTTGAAGTTCCTTCATCTGAGTTTTGAGCCTCTGAGCTGGAATTTATAGGTGCCTCAAATGTATCAGCTGAATTGTGATGTTTGTGCTGATAGGATCTTCACTTGCAGGGTCAGTTACACGGAGTTGAAGTAGTAGTAGTATGCTTGCTTGGTCTTCTCCGCTCAAATCTTGGGTCAGGATCTCATGTTGATAAGTTACCTGTAGATCCTAAAACATTCTCACAAGATTTGTTAAAACAATTTGTAACTAAATCAAGATCAACAGCCAATTAGGACCAGAACCTTTCACACTAGGAGTGTGCTCATTGAAAGTCACATTGGCTGACTCCTTAACTACTCTAGTTCTGAGATTGTATACTCTATAATCCTTATCTTGGAAGAGTATACAATAAAGTGTCCATCATCTGATTTCTTAGCAAATTGGCTATTTGATCTTTGATATTCAAGATGGTGCAAGAACATCCAAATGACCTGAGGAAACTAACAAAACCGTCTCCTTTTGTGTCACGGATCATAAGGTGTTACCATGAGTCTTAACCACTAAAAATTTGTTCTGCACATAGCAGGCTATGTTGACTGCCTCTGCCAAAAGGTGATGGGCAGTTTAGAGTCAGACAACATGGTTCTTGCAGCCTCAATAAGTGTCTCATTCTCCTCTCAGCAACACCATTTTGCTGAGGAGTTTTAGGAGCACTATACTGTCTTGTAATACCTTTTTCATCATAAAATATGTCAAGGATTTGGTTTTTGAATTCTGTTCCTTGATCATATTTATGGTTTTGACCTTGTGATCACATTGATTCTTAATTTTTAGAATAAAGTTCTTCAAGATCTCAGGAGTCTCATCCTTAGTACTAAGGAAAAAGACCCAAGTGAATCTTGTAAAGTCATCTGTGATCACCAAACAATATGAGGTCCTTCCTAGACTCATTACACTGGCGGGGCCAAAAAGATCCATATGTAATAAGTGTAGGGGAGTAGTGATAGAGTTTCTTTCCTTTGGCTTGTGAGACACTGTGTTGCTTCCCTTTCAGGCATGCTACACAGTGGTCATCACTTGTAAACTCTTTCTTTGGTATTCTAGTTACCAAATCATTCTTAATTAATTTATTCATATTTTAAATTTTACATGGCACATTCTTTTATGCCAGAGGAAAAACTCATCACTATTTGCTTAGATAGAAAGCAAGAAACTTCTCCTAAAGGAGATGTTTCCTGCAGGTCCTCTTGTACATGTTCCTTTCTGGGGCTCTGAGCAGGATATGCTCTTGAGGAATGACCACCCTGGGCTGAGAACAATGCACTCATGCTCAGTGAAAAGCATGTTGTGTCTCTGATCACAAAATTAGGATACACTCAGTAGATTATACCCAAGCTCTTTGACGAAGTTTACCTTTTCAATACTGAGCTTACCTTTTGTGACTGTGCCACTTCTAGTAATGTAACCTCCAGCGTCTCCTCCAAAAGCAACTGGCCCTCCATCAATTTTCTCAAATTTTGAAGTAGAGAACCATTACCTGTCATGTGCCTGGAACAACCACTATCAATGATCCTTACATTCCTCTTGGTCTTTAGTTGTTCCTTCACAAGAAAGAGATGTTTAGTTACATTTAGAAACCAAGCCTCATTGGTCTTGGGCTTATCAAAGTGATTTGAAGACAATGTAAAGTAATTGATCCTATATTCAAGTTTTGAGGATTATCGGCTGTGTTGATGAAGAACTTTTAGTCACTTGGTATTCCTTCATCTTCCATACCATCTTTGAAGATAAGAATTGACCTTCAATACTTTGGAAGTTTGACAACTTCGGAAGTGGAGACTGGACATTGGGTAGATCTCGCTTTCACTACAGCAGGCTTCAGTACTTCGGAAGCATTCATTTCTTCCGAAGGAAAGTTTTCACTTGTCTTCTTCTTCACCTGGAGCTTCCGAAAGGAAAAAGATTTTCCTTCCAAGCTAGCTTTTCTTTCTTATTCTCAGAAGTTTTCTTTTGATCATGTGGACAGTACTTTTAAGATTGTAGATGCAATCCTTAGCAAGATGGGAAGTACTACCACACATGATGCAACCATTTGCTTCCTTCTGAGAGCCTTTTTTGAGAGAAAGACTGAATTTGATCACTTTCCACCTCCATCTTCATCTTCATAGATGATGCAACAAGCTTCTTAGGGTGAGGCTTGCTTTGGAACTAGATGGTTCGGGTTGGTAGCAGTGGTACACAGCTGATCAGCCTTCTTCTCTTTACTGGAATGAGTTGGACATGAACTAGAACTTCTAGTACTAAAGTTCATAGTGAGTCTTCAGCTTCACCACTTCAAATCTGTAGAGATAAACACTTGTTTCTGCTTAGAGTTAAAAATGGCCTTGATCTCTTGAGCCTTCTTTGATTTCTTTTGGCTTTTCTGATCAAGTTCTTCCTCTTAGACTTTGTCAACCCATATTCTTTTCTCTCCTCGGAGAATAGTGTCCCTTCTTAGGATGATCTTCTTCACTCTTCTCAGAATCATCCTTCACTATCTTTTCTTCATCTCTTCATCAATGGGGTCTATGAGGGGAAGTTCATCTTCACAATTCCATACCTTGGAGATCTTACGGATAAGAGAGTGTGTGGAGGAGCTATCTCAGGAGATACCAGTCCCTGCTTATTCTAATAACCAAACTTTTGCATGCAGCGATGAGGATATCATGTTCTTGAAGGTCTCTTCTTCAAAAAACTTTTTATGATCTGCCATCAGTGCTTAGTTTGGAGATGCATCGTCAACCTGAAAGCTCTAGTCAAAGCCTCATTCTTCAATAGCAACTGTAGCTTGCTGCTTGGGCTTCTTATTCTGGGGAGCTCCATCAATATAGTTTGGTCTGGTTTGAGCTTGGCCACCATTTGTTCTTGGGCCTTGCACTCTCTAGCAAAGTGTCCCATTTGGTTATAGTTATAACACTTCATTTTGCTTTTATCCAACCCAGACTTTCCATTGGTTGCATTGCTAGGAAACTTCCTCCCTGTCCTCTTATAGAACTTTTTGGCTCTATGAGTGAGAGGAGCCATCTGCTGGACTATTTTCATATACACGAGATCATCTGGATGGATACAGTCCAGGTCTTCAAGGGTAAAGAGAAGGTGGCTTGTGCTTTCATTAGTAGACATAAAGGCTTGTGAAGAGCTTGTCTTTTGGAATGGGCTTCCTTGGATATAGCTCTCCACGAAGGTGATGAAGGACCTTTGTAGTTGTGAGGGTAGCAGATGAGATGATGTTGTGGTTCTCTGCAATCCTTTTCAACCACATAAAGGGCTGAACTCTGTTGATTGTTGGAGTTACCATATGGATTTTGCATGTTCATCTCCATTTGGTAGCCACTGAGGATACCATACAACTCAGTGAGAGTAAGGGTCTTGAGGTTCTCAGTCCTCTTAATGACCACATAATAGTGTGTCCATTGTCTGGGAAGAGAGGATAAGAACTTCCTCACAATTTCCTTGTTCTCAAGAGTTACTCCAACATCCATTAGAGTGTTCACAATCTCAACATACCTGATATTATTGAGTCATGGTTTCACCTATCTTAAAGGTGAAGTTCTCAAACTGCTGCTTCAAGAGGTCCTTTTTGTTCTCTTTTGCTTCAGTGGACCCCTCGTATATAAGCTTTAGTGCATCCCATAGTTTCTTAGTAGTCATGCACTTCTTAAAGCCTCTGTAGATGGAGTTTGGAAGAGCAGTTTGGAGAGCGGTCATGGCTTTCTGATCTATATCTATCTTTTTCCAGTCTTCTTCAGAGTAACCACTTTCTTTGGTATCATACCACCACCAGTAGCAGCTGAAGAGGTAGATGGTACATGAGGTCCAGAGACAACAGATCCCTACATCCTGGAGTCTTGAGACTTGATGAAGCCTTCCATTCTTTGACACCAAGTATCAAATCATCAGGAGTGATCAGTGGAGACTTTGTCATGGTATCGGTTTCCATATCAGCCTTTATGATAGCTGCCATTTCAGTTGTAAGTGTTTGTGAAACTAAAGAGATTTAAGATGGTGAGATCTTACAATCAAGAGCCTAAAATGCTATGATACCAATTGCAGGACCGGTTAAGGGATGGTCAATACAATTAGTCTCACAATGAGGAGAGTGTTAGAACACTTAATAGATCAAATAGGGAACGGGTTTATATGAATGATACTAAGAACACAAGTAAACAATGAGACAGAACTAAGAACAAGAACAGGATGAGTATGGTTTTCAAGAATGTTGTATATTGCTCTTAAGTTCTTTTACAAGTGTTACAAAGCATAAAAAGAAATACAAGAACCTGAGATACTTTATACTACATCCTACAGCCGGCCATACTTTGAAGTCCAGCTGGAAACACTAATCTAGACAACAAGATCAATGTAAAGTCAAAAGACAGATTTCCTTAGGACAAGTGACTATGACATGTCATAGCTCACATCCTAATATATTACAAAAAGGATAAAAGGTACAAAGTAGAAAGTTACCGACTCTAAACATAATCTACAGTTATAAAAGCATGGACCTTTTCACCAACTAATGCAAGTTGGTGAGTCTTCAGAGTTGCAGCGGAAAGTGGTCAGCTTTATACAAAAGTAAATCAGAAAAAGCATGTCTTCTCTGTCTTCGGAAGAAATCAGTCTTCACTTCATTGGCTTAAGAAGACTTTGTCTTTGAATCTTTGGAAGACTTCATCTTTTGCTTCGGAAGATTTGGTCTTTGGCTTTGAAAATTTTTACACTTAGAATAATTTTATGTGAGAAGTGTAAAACTTCCAAAGTAACTTCTACTCTGCACAATGTGCATGCAAGCTGGAAGCTCTTTGGTTGCTTTGGTTTCTTTGGTTGCATCAGCCTTTCAAGTATAACCTTATAGATACTATTCCTAAGCTAAGGCTTATAGAGTATCAATCTTAGAACTAGGGTAGTTGAGGAGTCAGCTAATGTGACCTTTATAAGCACAAGTCTAGTGTGAAAGGTTCTGGTCCTGATTAGCTGTTTGATCTTGATTTAATTACCAACTGTTTTAACAAATCTTGTGAAAATGTTTCTGAATCTATAGGTACCTTATCAATAGGATATTCTGATTCAAGATTTGAGCTGACAAGACCAAGTGTTCAAATTACTTCAACTCCAGTGGTAACTAGTCCTGCAGTTGGAAATCCTATCAGCACAATCATGACAAATTCTTCAATTATACATCTGAGGTGCCTATAAATTCCGGCACCAAGGCACAAAACTTAAATGAAGGAATTTCCAATGTAGGAGGAGATGGAGGTGTTGATAGTGATCAAGAATTTCTTGATACTGTTAATCAATCCATAGAAGACAACATCATTGATGTAACACACTCATTGATCAAGTTTCTCTTGATAAGTGTGTTGATGGGGTGAGTGATATTCAAGCATCAGATCTGAATTTCTCTAATTTAGATCTTTCAAACCAACTTGTTGTGATTTCTCAACTAAGAATCCATAAGTCACATCACACCATAAATATCATTGGAGATTTTAAGACTGAGGTGAGTATAAGAGGACAAACCCATGACAAAAATGTTTATCCACACTCTTGTTTCTTGTCTCAAATTGAGCCCAAGAAGATTGATAAGCCTCTGAAGGATGGAAGTTGGGTTGAAGTAATACAGAAGGAGCTGTTTCAATTCAAGAGACAAAGGTTTGGAACTTATGTTCTCTTCCTCAAAGGAAGACTACTATAAGTATCAAGTGGATATTTAGGAACAAGAAAAATGATAGAGGACTTGTTATCAAGAACAAGGCAAAACTAGTTGTTCAAGAGTACACACAAGAAGAATGGATTGACTACATAGATGTTTTTTCTCCTGTAGCAAGACTTGAAGCTATTAGGATTTTCCTAGCTTTTACTGCATTCAAGGACTTCAAGGTCTACCAACTTGATGTCAAGTGTGCCTTCTTATATGGGTGATTGATGAGGAGGTATATGTCAAACAACCACCTGGCTTTGCAGATCCAGATCATCCTGATTATGTCTGCAAGCTTGACAATGCTCTTTATGGGCTGTATCATGCTCCAAGGAAGTGGTATGCGACACTATCACAGTATCTCTGTCAGCATGGTTACAAGAGGGTACTATTGATTGAACACTCTTCATCAAATGAATAGGAAATAACTTGATGTTGGTTCAAGTTTATATAGATGATATTATTTTTGTGTCAACTAATCCGAACCCCTACAAAGACTTTGAGAACTTGATGAAGAATAGATTTGAAATGAGTGCCATGGGGGAACTAAATTTCTTTCTAGGAATTCAAGTGAAGCAGGTTGACGATGGAATCTTCATAAACCAGTCAAAGTATGTGCAAGACATACCTACCAGACTTCATATGACTGAGTGTAAGGTTGCTAAGACACCATAGCCAGAAATCACTCTTTAAGACCAGATCTTGAGGGAAGTGTGTTGATTAACATCTATACAAGGCTATGATTAGGTCTCTTATATACCTCACAACCAGCAGGCTTGATATCATGTTTGTTACATGTATTTGTGCAAGATATCAAGCCAACCCCAAGATGTCACACCTGGTTGCTGTCAAAAGAATTCTCAGATATCTCAAAGATGCTCCCACACTAGGACTTTGGTATCTAAAGAATTCTGACTTCAATCTGTATGCTTATACAGATAGTGACTATGATGGCTGCAATATGACTGCAAAGTCTATATCTTAGGGATGTTAATTTTGGTGGAAGGATAGTCTCATGGTAATGCAAGAAACAATCTTGTGTATCTGCATTAACTGTTGAAGCTGAATACATTACTGCTGCAAGCTGCTGTGCTCAAGTGCTTTGGATTTAGAATCAGATGCTAAACTATGGATTCAACAAGTAGACTTCCATTCACATAGACAACAACAGTGCTATCTCTATTACAGAGAATCTTGTCCAGCACTCAAAGACAAAGCACATCAACATCAGGTATGATTTGATTAGAGATAATTTAAAAAGGGTTAATAAAAGTAATCAAAGTTAACACAAATGAATAATATGCTAATCTGTTCACAAAAACTTTTGATGAGCAGAGATTTAAGTATCTTGTATCAGCTATTGGGATGATAAACTTTGAGTAGATTTTCTTAAACTAAACTCAAGTTTATTTTTAATGTGTGTCTTAAGTTGTCTATATTATCATCATAAAAGCCCAGTTTATTTTGGAAGAAACTTTTCAAAATGATATCCATTAAAATTTTGAGAATTTTAGATATATTTTCCTTCGGAAGACATCAAGTTGTGCGTGGAAGAAAATATGTATTCAAAACAATAACTACTTCTGAGAAATTAACATTCGGAACAAATCCTGATATATCTTCTGAAGCTTATATTTGTCACCAATTACTTTTATGTATTGAATGACTATTTTCTTCCGAAAGCAATTAAGTCTCGGAAGCTTTATTCTCTCATTGAATAAAATTTCTAATATTTGATATCTTCCGAAGCAAAATTTATCTAGGAAGTAAAAATACTCCAAGTATTTTTTTTCCGAAGAAAATTCTTGAAAGAGTAAGGAATATCTTCTGAAGCCAAGTTGGCTTCGGAAGTTTTCTCTAACCTTTCGAAGACAAATTACCTTCAGAAGATTTTAGACTTTCAAGAAAAGTACCTTTTTGGACACTTTTTCAGAGGTGAGACTGATATTTGGATTTCAAAGTTTATCCATTTGCATTAACTTTGTCTCAAATCCTTACTATATATATTCATACAATGGTTCCCCCTCTTTCACTTTCTCTTTAATCTGCAAAAATTCAAACCCTAAATGTACACACAAACCGACCTTGTTCTTAGCTTTCTTCACTTCAAAGCTACTCAAAATGGCTAACCCTGATCCCCGAAACCAACCCGATTTTTCCATGCAGTTACACAGGCAACATAATCAAGTTGCTCTGTTATCATCCGAGAAAGATCCTGGCTTCTCAGATGATTGCCGCTTCTTATCTCTATCCAACTACCTCACCGCCCTCACAATAGACCCTTCATTGTATGAAGATTAACTTTTAGATTTTTGAGAACCTACGAAGAGGTCATTTTAGACAGTGGAAAGGCACTATCTGTCACAGTGCAGGGAGGACAATATTCATCACTCCAGCCACCATCAACTCTCATTTAAGGCTAGATGATGAATAAAGTGACTTGTCGTTCCTAAAATCTGCTGTCAACAACTCATTCGAAGGGGACTACTCCGTAAGAACCTTAAAAATGGTAAGGTTTCCTCCAAATGGTAGTACCTCCTTCATGTGGTCATCCATTCTTTGTCTAACAAACATAAGGTTGGGACCAAATTCCTGAGTACCTTTCCTACATAGTTCATGGGATGGTATAAGGGGTCAAGTTTAGGTACTCTCAATTTGTTTATACAAACTTACTTGCAAACTTGGACTCCTTAGAATATTATATGTTCCCTAGATATGTTCAATACATTCTTAACCGTGAACTGGGCTCACGGTTTAAGGGAACATGTAATATTCTTAAACTTGGACAGATGAAGCCCGACATCTTTAAGACAATGAGAAAGCCCACTGTTGGCTTCTCAGGGGTAGAAACAGCTCTAATTCCAAAAATGTTTAAAGCTCATTGCTTAAGGTGACAACTTGGCAGAAACCAGCCAATGTTGAACCCACAAATTCTACATCTGCACCACCCACACAGCCATAAATCACCATCACCTACCAAAGAAAATCCAAACGAACCCCTGCTCTGGCTACTCAGGTTGAGCAGGCCCCTAAATCACCAACTATACAACAAGAAGTGGACACTAGAGCTCCCATTTCTCATGAGTAGCAGACCACTCCCATTAATTCTATGATCATTGCTGAGGTTTCTCATGCTCAGCCTGATGAGCTCATTACCCTAGCCTTAAGCCTTCACTCTGAGTCTCAAAACTCTAGTGATCAACCTTTAGGGAAGGTTACCATCCCCAGCCGTTAGACCTCAACCAACCAATCTCAAACCTTGAATTCTATGATGATGAGAATATAGGGTTCAGTGAGTACCATGAGTCTTTCTTCTCTACCCCTGCTCAAGGAGAGACGAGTGCTCCTGAATCACCTATATCTAGCCCACATCATTCACCCACAACTGAGGTGGACCTCCCTGAACATGTTCAGAAAGTCCATATGGAAGAGGCTCTCACTTTTACAAGTGATTAAATCATTAAGACCTCAACCATGGCAACCCAGCCCATTGACACTTCTTTTAAAGCTGTCAGTATGCAGGGGAAATTTAGTAGCCAAGAAACACAAGCTGGTGATGAGGAAGAAGACTTTGTTCCTATTCTCTCATCCCCCCATGATTCTTCTAATGAAGATGAGGGGAGTCTGCAACTAAAGGTGCACAAACTGTCCAAACTTTGCACCTATTTAATTTTCAAGGTTAGTCACCTAAGTCTCAGGTGACTACCTTACAAAGATAGGTCAATGACCAGCAACTTGAGATCATCAGTCTCAAGGGCAAGTTAGTTGAGAAACCCATTTAGAGGACTCAACCAGGCCAACAAGAACATGTGGATGTGGTAGACCTAACTCCTAGCTCCCCTGTGCAAGAGGGTGATGCTATCAACACAGATAGATGGTATATCACTAGAGATCAAGGAGGTCAAGACATTTATTTCTGGCAAAACATTCTTGAGCTCCCTCTACATGATCTCTATGACATGAGGAGATATTTTAAGAGTTTGAGGAATCCTAACCAACTAATGATAAAGGGAATGGTCTTGATTCTGATGAGGACTGTCAATAGATAAAGATCAAGAATCAAAAGTCTCTTTAGTTTTGGTAGCATCAGTGTATGGGAAGTTTGTAAGGAATACACTTAAAGGCTGATGCAACCAAAGAACAACCAAAGAGCTCTCAGCATGCACATGTGAAGTACAAGGAAGTTACTTCGGAAGATTTGATATAACTCAGTGAATTATGTTAAGTATCAAATCTTCTGAAGCCAAAAGACCATATCTTTCGAATCCAAAGATGAAGTCTTCCGAAGCTTCAAAGATAAAGTCATCCGAAGCCAAAGACTAATTTCTTTCGAAGACAGAGAAGACATGCTTTTTCTCTGAATCACCTTTTGACAAAAGCTGAACAACTTTTCGCTGTCACTTCTAAAGACTCACCAACTTTTATGAGTGGTGAAAAGTCCTTACTTTTGTCAAACTGTAGATTAAGATCTTTTGTCTGTAACTTTCTACTTTTGTACTTTTATCTTTTTTGTAATATATTAAGATGTGAGCTATGGCATGTCATAGTCACTAGTCAAAAGACAATCTGCTTTTTAACTTTACTTGATCTTGTTGTCTAGATTAGTGTTTCCAGCTGGCTATTAAAGTATGGCCAACTGTAGGATATAGTATAAAGTATCTCAAGTACTTGTATTTAGATTTAAACTTTGTAACACTTGTAAGAACTTAAGAGCGTATACATCATTGTTGCAAATCATATTATCTTATTCTTGTTATTGTTCTTTCACTAAGTATTCTTTGTTTCATCCTAACCGGTTCCCTATTTGATCTGCTAAGTGTTCTAACTCTCTCCACCTTGTGAAACTGTTACATTGACCACCCTTTAACGGTATTGTATTAAACTTATATGATCTTATTTTTATAGGGAGAATTACATATTTTCCTAAACTTGATCATTTACGTACATACCCAATCTTATGTTTACTAAAACTATGAATTTATAGATTTATTCAATTATTATCTATTTTTTCCTTATTTACTAACTTTTAGGTTGTTCATACATATATTTTAATTTCGGTAGAAATTTTAGGATGCTTGATCAAGAGAGGATGATTTGTGATGGCTATTGACAACGATATAAGGCTGACGATTAGCATCAAGGTGCCGATGACCAATGGTGGTAGTAAGCAATGATTTCAGACATCCCAACGTGATGACACGACAACAGTGAGTTTTTTCAATGAAAAGGGGTTAGATATTTTTGTCTTAGATGTGCGCCTAATAGTTTAAACAAAATTCTTAACATGTAATTAGTTTTTTAAATAAAAATAGTTTCACATTTTGAAAAATCTTAATTGATCTTTTAACATCCATCTAGTCAAATAACCATTTTTGTTACGATTAAGTGAGAATAGAAACTCTATGTGTAATATGAACAAATTATAAAACTAGAGATGAATCAAGATTATTAAATAACCACTTTTTATCTCGAAAAACAAAAGAACTTTTGATTTACAAAATTATATATTAAGTTTGATGATACTTACCTATTTTATTTACAATTATATAAATTAATATTTTATAATTCAATAGTTCATAAGTTATATTTATATGTGGGGCGTGAATTTAGGGGGGGGGGGGACTCACTGGCTGCCCACCCTGGTCACGAACACCGCAACATGAGAGCGGGAGCCGGGGTGCTATTGTGGGTGGTGTGATGGGCATTGCGAGAGAATGTTAACGCAAGCCAGGGTGCTTAATTAAAAGTTTTCAAAAATTACATTTCTCCCCTAAAAATACTATTTTTATAAGAAAATCATAACATTAATTTCTATTCTTTCTTCTACATCTTCAATTTAAAAAAATCCTCTTACTATAAAATGTCGGGTAATTGTGATGGTTTGTTTCAACAAATTTTTGATCTTATGGAAGATGAGTCTTTTACGAATTTTACGTTTAGTCATTTGAAGAGGAAGATTAGTTAGATTTTTTTATTTATTATCTTTATTTATTATGCATTTTTTTAAGATTTTAATGAATTTTATACATTTAAAAAATTAAATAAATTAATAAATTTGTTAGAGCTCCTGATCATCTTATTCACAACAGAGTCAAGCTACTTGATTAGAAGCTATATCCAGTGTCCAGTTAACATCCAATCAACTACACGTATCGCAATATTACAGAATAACCTACTTAAGAATTTATCTCACAACATATAGACTAATCTAAATATCTATACCAATAAAGCAAAATATTTAGACGCCACATGGTGTTTTTCTACACAATTCACCTACGATTTATACACGTGTCGCTATTAGAATAAAAGTTAACCATTTAATAACACATTAAATGCTAATGATTCTGTCTATATTTTCTAAATTATAAAACAGATTTTTTTTTGATATATTAAAAACATGTTTTTTTTATTTAAAAAACATAATTTATTTAAAACCAAAAGGTTATGAAATATGAAGCTTTCTTTAATACAAAGAACTTTTAAAAATAAAATTGTTAAAAAAATTATTTTTTAAAAATATTAGAGTATTAACAACAATTTTTTAAAGTCGTTTTTTAAAGATGAAAATTTAAAAAAATATAACTATTGTTTTATTACTTAAAGTAGTTAAATATAAGTAATTTTAATAATATTTTATCTTAAAAATTATTTTATAATTTATAAATAACTATTAAGTTAATATTTTATTAACACGTGTAATTCACTGGTTTTTAAACCAGTAGATTATTATATGTAGGATATAATCATGGTTTAAAGAAAAAAAAACCCAAATTAGCAGACAAAAGCCTCTCCCTCTCGAACTCAACCCGATTTATCCTTGTCCTCGCCATTTCCTCCCTGCAGATCTGCAACATCTTCTTCAAAGACAACTCAAAACCAACAATTCTTACAAACTTTCAGTTTAGTAGTTTAGATCATTGCATAAATACAAATGGGTGCGTACAGAGCCGACGATGATTACGATTACCTCTTCAAGGTAGTTCTGATCGGAGACTCTGGAGTCGGAAAATCAAATCTTTTGTCCAGATTCACACGAAACGAGTTCAGTCTCGAGTCTAAATCCACCATCGGCGTTGAATTCGCCACCCGTAGCATTCGAGTCGATGATAAGGTCATCAAGGCTCAGATTTGGGACACTGCGGGCCAAGAAAGGTACAAATTTGATCTCTTTAACCCCTGATTTCGCAAATGGTTTGTGGGAACGAAGGGTTTTTGTGGGATTTAGGGTTTAATTTGAAGTGGGCTTTATATGATGTGTTGTGTATGAATGGTGTTCTAGTATCAGATCTGGTGTTTGCGTTTTAGCATTGGGTTTAAGTTGTTTGATTGTTGGTTTGATCGCTTGTTTACAGCTTGAAGTGAGTTGTTGTATGTAAATTTATGAGAATGTGTGATCATGTGTTCTGGATAGTGGGAGTATGAGTTAGGGTTTTATAAGTTGGGCAGTTGAATGTGGCTATGTGATCTATGTAAGATCTATTCTGTGCTGTTGACATTGAGGGCTATCTTTATACTTAATATCTATGCTTAGCAATAGGGATGTTAATAAACAGTTAAACAGATTTAATGGCCTAAATCAAAGCAAGCTGGCTGGTTGGCCCGTTTGAGATCCAAATGGTTCAGTTCATAGTTCGTTTTGGTGGTTGCCAGTTTAACGGTTTGGTCTTGGAACCAGCGGTTAACTTTTCACTTATAGAATATGTAGATCATGAACTGTCTTTATTATTTTAAAAGTGACCCGCCAAACCTGCTGACCCACCCAATCTGCTTGTTTCGGTTTGTCGTTCCCCAACACTGTGGTTAATAGTTTGGTCTAGAATCTTTGTTGAAACTGGCTGAACAGAAGTGTGAACATCGTTAGCAATGATAATGACATAGTTGTCAATATTGAGTAGCGGTAAATAGCGACAAGCCACCTATATGCTACGTAGTGAATAGCGGTAAATAGCGCCCGCTATTTCGTGTTTAGCAATAAGGTAGTAGGAACTTTAAGAAATGTTTTACATTCAATAAATAATATGTTTAGCTATGAAGTAGTAGAAAATTTAAGCAAACATCACCAGATTAGCTAAAATACTCTTTAGGTGCGATTTTATAGTTAAAAAAAGTTAAAAAAAATAAAAAAATAGAAAAATCATTATTGGTCGCTATTCACAAATAGCGACACCTTGTCTATACGCTATGTAGCGCGTTATAGCGTTTGCTATAGCCACTATTGACAACAGGGGATAACGATAGTTCTAGCGCTTGGGTAATAGATGATGAGGCTTATCATCAAACTAAACTATACTTCTCACAATTATATTCAATTTTACTAAAGATTAGATTTTTTTTAAGTCGATTGTAGTTTCGGATTCAAGAACAATAGAATGGCTGCAGTTTAATAAAAGCTTTGAATATTTAATTTGTAGAGTTCTTAGGCTCAAAGGGCTTGATAAATCTCTATAGCAAAAGATGGGAACTATCTAATTAAACCAGTTTTGTGTTTAGGATATTGACTGTTTCTATCAGACCATGTGTTTGTATTGGTTCAATGAAATAAGTGGAACTTTTGTTGAATGTATGGGTGTTCACATATAGACCGAACTGCCTAAACCAGCATGGCAGCATGTTTATGTTTTATAGGTTCTTGATAAGAGATGCATGGCTACACATGGTTATGTAGTCTACTTGTTATTCACTTTCTGTATCTTGCCAATTATAGATGGATCTAAAGTAAGATATGTTGATCTTGTAACATGTCGTGTTGACTTTACCCTGTTATAATTAAGAGGAATTGTAATTTTAAATCTCTTGGAACTGATGCTTTAAATGTTATTACAAAAGATTTTTCATAAACTGAAAATTACTTTTTGTATTCTTATAAATAATTAAATGCGGTTGAAAGCATTTGAATACACTTTAGGCTTCTTCTGATATGTTTGACCAATTTGTAGTCTTCCGTGTAGCTACGCTTTCTATTTTGCATGATCAATAATCAATAAATTCAACTTGAATTGACCCATATGGTATCATGCATACTTGTAGAACCTTATATAGTAGTACAATATTACTAGGGGTGTGAATCCGTGACACGGCACAAACCTAACACGGAATTCATGGGTTTGGGCTTAGTCTAAACGGGTTAGGGTTTGTTCGGTAGAGCACAACTAAACGGTTCGTGTTCAGGTCAAATTGGTAGTTTCACGGGTTGACCCATTTATTGTATAGTTTTTTAAAAAAAATGTTTTATGTCATAAATTAAACTATATATACTTTTTAGAGTGTAAATATGCAAAAGAAATTAATAAAATAATATCTTTAACTTAAAAGGGTCGTGTTTGTGTCAATCAGTAAAAAATCGTGTCATATTCAAGTTCATGTGTCTTACACAATTTTCGGGTTTGTGTCAGGGTTAAACCGCGAACACGGCTCATTCAACACCCGTAAAATTTACCATCTTGTTTAGTGTATTGTTTGATCATGCTTCCCAATTATAAGAAAATTAGCATTTTCATTTTAAAGGTATCGTGCAATTACAAGCGCATACTACCGAGGTGCAGTTGGCGCATTGCTGGTCTATGATGTCACACGAAACGTCACCTTTGAGAATGTACAGAGGTGGTTAAAAGAGCTAAGGGATCATACAGATTCCAACACTGTCATTATGCTTGTGGGTAACAAAGCTGATTTACGCCATTTACGAGCGGTCCAAACTGAAGACGCCACATCATTTGCTGAAAAAGAGCACACTTACTTCATGGAAACCTCTGCACTTGAATCACTAAACGTCGAAAGCGCCTTCACAGAAGTTCTTACTCAAATCTATCATATTGTTAGTAGAAAAGCACTTGATGGTGGTGATGATCAGGCGGCTTTGCCAAAAGGGCAGACGATTAATGTGGGCGGGAAGGATGATGTGTCTGCAGTGAAGAACGCCGGATGTTGTTCTTCGTAAGAAATGGCGCGTTTTGATCAAGTGAGTGAGTATAGATCATAACTTTTCATTGTTTCTCTTCAAAATGGTTTTGGTTCTGATGTATTGTTATAGTTGATAGCAAGCAATCTACATTTAAAAGTTCCTTTCTGGTTTTTGTTATGATTCCAATTGTACTATTTTAAACTTATATTAGGGTATGAGATTTGTTTTAGTTGTTTTGATTTACTCTTAGATAGCTCTATTAGATCACTTTCTATCACAGTTACCCGAAAGCTCAAAATATCTCACCAAGGAGATCAGATAGTCTCGCTAGATAGTTGGCTTTCAAGGAGGATAAAGACGGGAAAATCGTGGAAGCTGGATCGAATGTCAGACCGCCACTTTAGTGAAATGTAGGAGTGCAAATGAGCCGAGCCGAGCTCGTATGGGCTCGAGCTCGGCTCGTGACTTAGGAGAGCTCGAGCTCGAGCTCGGCTCGTTTCGAGCTTTATTTTTAAAGCTCGAGCTCGGCTCGACAAATACTTTTTAAAGCTTGAGCTCAGCTTGTTTATTTATTTAAATATTGTTTTAATATTTTTATATTTAATTTTGTTATAATTATATATTTCATATATAACATTATTCTATTATTTAATTGTTTTTATCATAACTTTATATATAATAGATATTATTATATAATATATTTAATAATTAAATAAAAATATATAAATAAAAAGCTCGTTTAGCTCGCGAGCCGGCTCGAGCTCGATACGTAAAGCTCGGCTCGGGTTTGGGCTCGATAATTAAATGAGCTTTTTTTCAAGCTCGAGCTCGGCTCGAGCTCGATAAAGCTCGGCTCGTTTCGAGCTTTTTATCGATCCGATCTCAAGTAGCTCACTAGCGGCTCGTTTGCACCTTAGTGAAATGCAATGTGAAAATGGAAATGAGTATAATTGAAACTCTGGCTTTGCAGAAAGTTCGTGGTTTGCTCGAAAAGATCTCACTTGAAATTGACTCGGTAGGGTTTGTAAAAATTTGGCCCGGAGTCAAGGTGGTGCTTGTGAGTTGTTGGCTGGTGTTTGGTTTGTTTCAATTAAAGTATAAATTATAGTTATATAAAATATAACTAAAAGTTATAACATTTTATCTAAAAATAAAATTTTAGTGTAAGTCTAATTTTCAACTAGAGTATGTCATACGATTATTTTGATAATTTCTAATTTCCAATGAAAATTATGGTTATTTTGATAATTTCTAATGAAAAGCAAATATAAAATATAAAAGATGATCCTAGTGGATGATTTATTCTGTAGAGAATTATTGATTTAACATCTTAAGAAAAAGAAATTAAAAATATATATTATTTTACGTTTTGTATATATCAATATGTTCAATAAACGTCTTGGCTCCACTAGCCGACTCAAATAAGTTTTGTTTTAAACGAGCTGAACATATTTAAGCTCATTAAAATAATCCAGACTTTTTATTTTGATTTATAAAAGAATCGAGTCATATAAACTACAAAGCCTACTCATCTACAACCCTAATTGATATCGATCTAGATGAAAACCACTTATAGACAACAAAATATGTTGACATTAGATGAACACACAACTGAAAGCAATAGTTAGTTGTACCGGAGATGAACTCAATGGTCTAAGAGTCAAATTTCCTTTCAATTTACACGAATAGTTCATTCTTGTGTTCATCATTTGTTTTACAAATTTGGTCTTCATTGCTTACCAAATCGCATGAACTCACAAATTTGAATTTCAATACTACCAACTACAGCATTTGTCATCCCTCAGCTCACACGAATTTTGATCACTATGGAGATTAAAGAAGTGCAACTATGAGTCATCAAAAACTTCACATTCAAGTCCCACTAATTCGTAATGCTCTAAATTGGACCAAAACTTACAAAACCCAATCAAACCACCACCATTTCAACACAAATCTCCCACCAAACTATCCACTAATCTCATCAAAGCTTATTTTGATAACGGGTTACTCAAACACGCCCGCCAACTGTTTGATGAAATGCCTGACCGAGACGTGGTTGCATGGACAACCATGATATCTGGTTACGCGGCTCGTGAACGCCACGAGTCCGCATGGATGGTGTTCAAAGACATGATGAGGGAAGGTTTGGACCGCCCTAACGCGTTCACTTATTCGAGTGTTTTGAAGGCTTGTAAAGGCATGAAGTCCCTTTCTTGTGGTGCTATGGGTCATGGGCTGGCTTTTAAACATGGGTTCGTGGTGCTAGCTTATATGTTGATAATGCGCTTTTGGATATGTATGCTGCGTGTTGTGCGAGTATGGAGCGTGCTTGTTTGGTGTTTGAAGAGATTCCTGTGAAGAATCAGGTGTCTTGGACTACACTTATTACTGCATTCACGCATAGGGATGACGGGCTTGCGGCCCTTGAAGTGTTTCGACAAATGTTCATGGTATGCAACAAGCAATGGGTACTAGAAACAAGTTTAAACTTGAGGTGGAAAAAGTAGGTGATTAGAAGGGGTGAAAACAGTTAACATTCTTAAACAAGTTGGGTTGTCCTGAAGCACTTTTTTTCTTGATCTTTAAGCTTTTCTTATAAATAATTAGAAAAGTTAGATTACTTTAATAATAAGCCGATAGTGTGATAAAATGATTTAGAATGTCTTATGTCTTAAAAATACAGTTTGGATAACTTTTGATGCGTTTCACCTTTTTGACATGTTCCTTTTAAGCTATTAGCTTGTTATTTATATTATTTTACCTGTTTGACTAGTTAGAAATAAAATACAATTGGAATCAATCCTATCATCAGTAAATTGGTCTGAATTTTCACCTCAACTTAAAACTAGAGTGTTAATCGTGTCAGGGTGACTAGTTGAACCATTGAACCCAATGCAATCCACGTACTTGTGCCAAAACATCTTCACGAACTTGAGCATGCTTAAAATCATGTAACTTGAACACGATTTATCTAACCCATTTATTTGAACATGTCAACTGGTTGATGGGATGGCTGGTTTTTATAGGGTTGTGATAAATGGGTTAAACGAGTCGTAAACAGGTTGCCAAGTCAACCTGTTCATTGAGTTGGTTGGCGGGGTGAACCTGTTTCATTGATTTGGTTGGCGGGTCGACTAGTTTAATTAAATTGGTTGACGGGTCGACATGTTTAATCAAATGGGTTAAAAATTAAAAGTATCAATGCCTAATTTAATTAAACAGATTAATCAGGTCAACCCCAACATGACCCATTTAATTAACGGACCAGATATGACAGTCAAAACCTGTTTATTTTCGTGTCATGACCCCAATTCAGTATTTTTTCTACAAGAAATAATTATTAAGATTTCTTTGATTTTTTCTTTGTACAGGAGGAAGCTGAACAAAGCCCATATACTTTCTCAATTTCAATCAGGGCATGTGCAGGAATTGGATCTCATACTTATGGCAAGCAAATACATGCTTTGGTGGTCAAACTCGCGTTTGACGTCAATATTCCAGTAATGAATTCTCTACTAGACATGTATTCCAAGTGTAACTGTTTCACGAGGCACACGAGTGTTTTAACGCAATGAATGAAAAAGATGACATTACATGGAACACACTAATAGCAGGATACGCGAAACCCGATCCAATGAAGTCTCTACACTTGTATTTGCAAATGGATTTGCTGGGGTGCACTCCAAATTGCTTCACATTTTCAAGTGTTATAGCAGCCTGTACAAATCTACCAGCTTTGACCTGTGGTCAACAGATTCATGCCAGGATCTTCAAGAAAGGCCTTGAACAGAATTTACCATTAGCAAATTCCCTAATCGACATGTATGCAAAATCTGGAAGCATTCAGGATTCTAGAAGAATCTTTAGTGAAATGTGTTGTCATGATCGTGTTCTTGGACGTCAATGATGATTGCATTAGGGAGCCATGGATATGGAACCGAGGCAGTTGAGTTAATGAATCAGATGATAAATTCAGGTATAAAGCCGGATATGATTGTGTTCATGGCGGTTCTTTCTGCTTGTAGTCATGCTGGACTTGTTGAGCAGGGTTAAGTTACTTTAAACTGATGACAACAGAGTACAAAACCAGCCCGAGTCAAGAAATCTATGCATGTGTTATTGATTTACTTGCGCGCGGTGGAAGGTTTAAGGAGGCTTATGATATGATATGCAGTATGCCCTTTAAGCCTGATGAATCTGTTGGGCAGCATTTGTTGGAGCATGTAAAGCACACGGGCAGCCTGTTATGACTGCCCGCCAGGTGTTGGATTTGAAGCCTAAAAGGTCGGGAATTTATGTGACGCTGGCAAACATGTATGCAGCTGAAGGTAAGTGGGACGATCGAGCCAAAATGAGGAATTTGGTTAACAATTTGGGGGAGAAGAAAGTTGCTGGTAGGAGTTGGTTGGAGGTTCATGATCAGGTGTATAGTTTTGTTGCTGGAGACGGTGGTGGTTCGCACATCGAGCCTGTGTATCGGGTTCTTAGAGTTTTGGGTCGACACATGGTCGAGCCAATCAATGTGACTTGAGTTGGGACATAGGGTAGGATGAGCAGGATTCACAACAGAAAAGAGAAACAGAGAACTTATTCGCAACAATTAAAGCCACACAACGTCAACGGTCCGTGTGTTCCGATTTGTGGGTTGCAGGATTAGTTGTACCTATCAAGAGTTGTGGTTGTCGAAAGCCAATGTTTCAAAGGGTCGCGACCTTCGGGTGGCGATTAGCAGTTGACCATTTTGAGGGTTGCACGGTCTGGATTAGTTGTACCTATTAAGGGTTGTGGTTGTCAAAAGAGAATGTTTCAGAGGGTCGTGACCGGTTTTGGGTCGGTTTTTTGGTTTTGGTTTGGTTAGGTTAAGTTCAATAAGGGTTGGTTGATTCGGTCGTAATATGATTTGGTTCAGTGTTTTGGGTTTTGTTTCGGTCAAAACCGAAACTAAAAATCGAAAATTCGGTTTTTACAAAACTCTCGGTTTTCATTGTGTTTGGTTATTTTCGGTTTGGTTGTGTCGTTCGTATGATCATTTAACTTTTGAAGGCCTTATGTCATAGTTTCCAAATATACAAAACAAAATTCCTCGATAAGTGCAAACAACTTTTGTGAGTGTGACATAAGATAGGGGTGGTGTGGAATAATAAACAATAGCAATGTTGGTGCAACGGTTGTGGGGAACAAAATGATACAAGAGTTTAACGATACAATGCTATGAATCATGAATAAACAAAGTAAGTACATCCGCTGCAACCCTAACGTATAATAATGTGAGATGTGCATGGGGCGGCCTTGAGGGGGCCGGGTTGGCGACCGTCCAGGGCCCGATCTTCTCAGGGGCTTGAAATTTTTTTAAAAAATATTATATTTTATATTATATATATATGTATTTTTTTTATAAAAGAAACTGTAATCTACTAATTAATCTATTAACAAACCTAATAACATTGTGATTATTTTAGCACATTAAAGTTTACATAATAGTCCAATAACATTTTAAATAATTTAACCCAATAACATTTACTCAATACAAACCTAATTTAATTTAGTAATACCTAAATAAAAAAAGAAATCTAATCGTTTAATCGACATTCTTTATTTCTCCACTAGTGTTTAATTTGGATTTTGGAACGGCAGCTTTAATCGAAGGGACGACGGCAATTCGGCACTAGCCACTGCAGAGAGGATTTCTTAATTTCTTTCATTTGGATTTTGGATTTCTTAAGGTATGATATTTTTGATTTCATATTGCATATTGAATTCTTTATTCTTAATTCTTTTGTTTTGATTCTTTGAGTTTTGTTGTTTTGATTAGATTAATTTTTATAAGGTTATATGTTTATATATTTGTAATTGAATGTTTTAGAGATTATGCCTCCTACATACAAATACCGGTAGTCAAAAACGTAAAAGAAAGAAAATACAAATACTTTAGTTTTGTTTATTGCCATAAATATTATCATCGTATTATAAATTTTTATATACAAGTTATTCGGTTTACACTATTTATAAGTTGATTATAGGGGCCTAATTTTTGTTCTCGCCCCGGGTCCAAAGTCCCTTGAGAATTCTTGAAACCGGCCCAACATGTAAGCAAACACTCTTAGTCTTCCATAACAACAACGGTAACATAAATTATCCTAGCTATGATCCATATGCCTCCTACAGTAATCACGTAAGTTATACTTAGAGCACAAAACATATATGGAGACGGTGGCTTGATGACACCACCATGGATGCATGGTGCAACATAGTTGGTGCCATAATTACAACCAATGGTCCCCCATACATAGATAGGACTATGACAAAAAAGATTAGTCAAAAATAGCCATTACCGATGGGCTTTCGTCATGAAAATGCCAGTTAGTTGAATCTTGAATTGATCCGGTACCAGGAGCCGCACTGATCGCATGATTTCCCTATCGTTTAGCTCCATTGGAATGCAAGAATTGTCCAACCAATTACACGAATTATTGGATAAAAATTTATCTCGCCACGTGAAACTCAAGTTTTGTTCGTGAAGAAGAAAGACGGAATCTTTAGGATGTGTACCAAATATCGAGAATTGAATAAGCTAAGTATCAAGAACCATTGTCCACTTCCTAGGATAGATGATTTTATTTGCGTACAAGATGATGTTAAGTCGCATGGGTCTTCAATTTTTCGAGTAAATCCCACACTAGTAGTGAGAAGCTGTTAAGTCGGTTTGAAGATATATTTTTTGTGCTAACCACCTTACCTCCATCAGTGTCATTTAATCATAAACTTCATTTGAAGGACGAAGTTCGTCCAATTAACCAGAAGCCACATAGAAACCCAATGGGCTAAAAGGATGTTATAAAAAAACAACATCAAGAGGCTGACATTATTCGTGAAGTCACAGTGATTTTGCTGACCCGGTTGTTCTAGTAAAGAATAAGGACGATCAGTTGCGTATGTGCATGGATTACAAGCACCTAAATGAAGCTACTTTAAAGAATAAGTTTCCTATTCCACTCATTGAAGAGTTATTGGATTAGTTAGGCAGTTCTATAGACTTTTCAAAGTTGGATCTGCGTTCAAAGTACCATGAAGTTCGTATGAATGAAGTTGATATCCATAAGACTGCTTTCAGAACTCATGAAGGTCACTTTGAATTTTTTTTTGGCTCATGCTACTTTTCAAGCATTGATAAACTATGGTTTTAAACGTTATTAAGGAAGTGTGTCCTGGTTTTCTTCGATGATATTTTGTTGTAAAGGAAAATATATTACACAATATGTGGATCATCTAGCTCAAGTGTTGTCTCTTATGCGTTCTCATCAACTTTATACCAAAATGTCTAAGTGTTCTTTTACCGGAGCAACTGTAAAGTACTTGGGCTATGTATTTTGGGGCGGGTTGTGCACATTGATCCCAATAAGGTAGAAGCCATTCAGCAGTGGCTTGTACTTAGTAATTTGAAACAATTAAGGAGTTAAGGGTTTTTTAGGCCTGGCTGGCTACTACAGGTGGTTTATAAGATGATTTGGTATCATTGCTCGTCAACTTAATGACCTTCTCAAAAAGATGGCTTTGGATGGAATTTAGCTGCTCAAGAGGCTTTTGATGCACTCAAATCTGCTTTATCTTCAGCTTCGATTCTAGCCTTACCTGATTTCTTCAACTGACTATGACTGATGCTTCTAATTATGTTAGGTCTTTATTAATGCAAGATCAACATCCTATTTCTATCATTACCAAAGCCTTGTCTCCTAAACAACAAACCATGTCATTGTATGAGAAGGCATTGCTTGCCATTCTCATGGCTTTTAAACACTAGTATTATTATCTGATTATTCCCCACTTGGGTTTACTAGAAGTTGCAACTGTATATGCAAACGCAGCTCGAATGCATAAACATTTTAAGCTCATTCTGAAGTATTTTAGTCCTTTTTTGATCGTTAAAAAGATTGGCTCAATGGCTTATCGCCTTGATATATCTAGGGCATTCACATTCATGTTACATTTCATGTGTCCTTGCTTAAAAAAGCTTATGGGCCCTCCTTCTAAAATCACTCTTATCCCACATGATTCTCGGTTTCATTTGCTTCCAGAATTAATTTGGATAAGAGGATGGTTAAAAGGCTTAATCATGCAACCATGAACGGGCTTATTAAGTGGCAAAGTCATCCCCTGCTAATGCCACTTAGGAGTACTTGGATGACCTATAGTTACGGTTTCCATAATTCATTTCTTGAGGTCAAGAGGTGGTTAAGAGGAGGGTATTGTTGCATACGTATGCATGGGATGCATTGTTCGGACTTCACTTTGTAAATGTTGTTAAGTAGAGGGACTGAATATGTCAATCTCTAAAAAATGTTTAGGTCGTTATAATTAGTTGGGAGTCGTTGTAATCGACATGCATTTGAATATTGAGTTTCCCTCCTTACCCTCTCTAGTTTTCCTCTCTATCCTTTCCATTGCATCAATGTGTTATGCTAATTACTATTTGTTGACTTTTAATCTATGTTCAGATTTAAAAACATAGAAAAATCTAGATCTTCCGCCTTCACAAGCCAAAGCGAATCATCGATAACAAACTAATTATTTCCAAAAAACCACAAGAGCATATGGTGTGTATTCACCCTCAAGGTTCCATGTTCATAACAATAAAATGAAACTAAATTTAAATTTTCATAACCACAGCGAACTAAGGATCACCGGAATACATGCATATCACACTTGCTACTATTAGTCATGTTCTGAAAGCACAAAGAGAGCACTTCAAGAAAAAGACGAGTCAGGAACATATGTTTGGGTGTGTAGTTATCATGATCGGATCCCTGAACCAAACTACCAGTAAGACAATTTCAGACAACTCTGCCTCTTTTTGTGACATCCACCCACACAACAACCATATCACAACCAGAAACACGTTCAGCAAAACAATCCAAAAGGCCTTCACAACAATCACCAGATGCCAACACTTCATTTTTAACTGTTATTTCCTTCATCTTACACACCACATGCTGCTCTTGATTTAGTTTTTTACATCAAATGCCCACATGCCAAACAAAAGTCAATCAGATTAACACTGAAGTACTGAACAGAAATGAAATCAAGGCAACACAAATTTTGTTGATATACCATTTGTATCAACTTATTTTGCATACTCAGAAAACATTGTAGATTAGCAATGCCATTGTTGTTTATTTTGTTGTTCATGCCGTAAATGAAATTAGTATTTAAACTGTTGCGTCTTTTGCATTTTGCTCGAGATCATTTTCCCATATTCATAATTTGCAGCCCGCCAGGAAGTGCAGGCATATTCACTAGTCCATATTTAAATGGTGAGATGGTTTGTGACTGACATAAGTTTATTGAATGATATTTGTCAAACATATTCCATTAGTATATGTCGCCGGTCGGTCAGTCAACGATACAAATAGCAAACAGGAATAAAAGATAAGGTCAAAATCTAATTGATCATCAGGAGTTTAGGTCCAGTTACCTTGATTCTGAAACTGGTGTCCGAAACCAGAAATGACAACCAGCTGACGTTAAATCTGAAAGAATTGGCAAAAATTGATGGTCAGACAGTATTTGACGTTAAATTTGAAGGAATTGGCAAAAAAATCGATGGTCACACAGTATCTTCAAATAAACTATGTTACAACGGCACAGAATAATTCTTTACCTATGTTTGCAGAGCAGATCACTCTATCACACTTCATTACTAGAGATGGTAATTGGGCTGTTTTTCACCTCTAAATGAGTACTTCCAACATGTCGGGTAGCCATAAATCTTTTCTCCAAATATTTTAAATTTAAACAAAGACGTGTTTCCTTCCAAACTTTTTTACTCAACCCATTACAAATAAAATAACCTGAAATCGACCCATTCATAAATAAGCTCTCACCGGTCATTACCAGTATTCCATACATGAACACGAACCTTGTCTAAAGTGGTGAAATACATGTCGATCCCTCACCACTATCTCCCTGTTAAATGCTTTGGAGACAAGCTTCGCAAGTGAATGACAATCATTACATATCCTTAAGTTCTTCATTATTCTAATAGGAGTTGGAGGATCGGTAACCATAAGCCCAAAAGCAATGGCAAGTTTTTCACTATGCCTAAAAAGTGTCGTTTCCTTCTCTTCATCATCAATATCAAAAGAAACTTCATTCGTATTCGGGGAATAACCAATCATCTTCACTCTTTCGGTTATTATATCCAACATTTCCTCAATCTCATGGATTCGAGGGTGTCCCTTATCCCCAGCTACAAATTCATGAACTATGCCATTGGCTTCAATTATGCTGCAACCGGGCATTTTAACAACACGTTTTTCAACCATTGTCCCTCGTATTCCCGCCACGTTTTCCCAACTTCCTTTTGAAGCGTATATATTTGATAGAAGAACATGGAAACCATCATGGCCGGGTTGAAGCTCGATGAGCTTCAACCCGACCCGCTCTCCCATTTCATTAGCACCATGTTTCTTACATGCGCCAAGCAACGCACCCCATGTAGCAACATCTGGTGCCATTGGCATACTATCAATTAGTTCTTCAGCTTCTTTGAGCAACCCAGCACGCCCAAGAAGATCAACCATGCATCCGTAATGTTTGATATTCGGCTCAATTTTGTATGTATTGATCATGGAATCAAAGTGGTGGCGCCCCTCATCCACCAATCCCATGTGGCGACAACCACCAAGGACCGCCACAAACGTTATCTCATTAGGAGCTACACCGGATCTTTTCATTTCTGAAAACATTTCAAGTGATTTCTCTACCTGGCCATTCATGGCAAGCCCGAGAATCAAAGCGTTCCAAGAAGACACTCCTTTTTTATCCATTTTATAAAAAACCTCTTCGGCACTTTCCACACACCCTAGCTTCATATACATATCTATAAGTGTAGTACCAAGAATAGAATTAACCTCCAAACCGTTCTTTCTAATATAAGTGTGAACCCATGTACCTTGCTCGAGAGCAGCCAAACGAGTGCAAGCCGAGATCACACTGACCAAGATGGTCTCATCAGGCTTAAGTTGACCATGAAACATCATCTCCTGGAACAACGCTATAGTTTCATCAAACATACCGGCTTGTGAATGGCCCGATATTAGTGCACTCCATGAGACAACATCCTTTGCAGGCATATTATCAAACACTTCCCGAGCTTTCTCGAGTGAACCACATTTTGAATAGGCAGAGATCATAGAGTTCCAAGATATAATATCCGTGTGGGAACTCGAATTAAACAGTTTCTCTGCAGCTGCTATATCTGCACAAGTGGAGTACATGTGAATCAACGCATTATGGATGTTAACATAAGATGATGTTCCTCTTGTTACTACTAATCCATGAATAGATGCTCCTGTTTCAAGAACCGATGAGTGAGCACATGCTGAAAGAACGCTGATCACTACAACTTCATCAATATTGATTCCCTTTCGATTCATTTCAATAAACATAACCAAAGCCTCCTGATACATACCTCTTTGCTCATAACAACTAATCATTGCAGTCCAAGAAACAAGGTCTTTTTCTTTCATGTCAACAAATAACCGATAAGCTTCAGCAATATGACCACATCGACCAAACAACACGATCATGGAATTCGATGCAATTACATTCTTTTCAGGCATCTGATCATAAATCACCTTTGCTTCTTCTACATTACCCATCTGAACATACCCCGCCAATATCGAGTTCCAAGAAACTGAATCTCTCACAGGACTTTCATCGAACATCTTGCGTGCATCCATCATCTCCCCACAAACACCATACATATTAATCAAAGTGTTCCGCACATAAACATCAGAATCAAACCCCATTTTCACCACATGATCATGAATCTCTTTTCCCTCCAAAACCGAACACCTAGCGATACAAGCTTGAACTAACAGAGGATACGTGTAGCTATCGGGACAAACACTTTTCTTGTTCTTTAACATCAACTTGTAAAGAAAAAGTGCTTCTTTTGGATCATTCATCGGCAAGTATGATCGCATCATGGTGTTGTAAATAAACCCATTTGGGTTTTCGATGTGATCGAAAAGTTCACGTGAGTAATTGACGCTAATGAATGAAGATTGGGCTGTAGAGAAGCTGTGGATCCTGCTTGCGGCATATGTGTCTTTGATGAACCCAGTGACGATCATTTGAGAAAGAATTTGGTTGAATTCCTTTAGATGTTGGCATTGAAGCAAAAGGGTGTCGACGATTGACTGATTAAGTGTTGTTTTATACACTGATTTGTAACTCGATGTTGATTTGATCAGCTTTGCAGATTTCATATGAGGTGTTACAAAATGGAGAACGAATGTAAGGAATACTTGCTATATAATGTAAGACCCCAATGTTAATAATTACAGAGAAGAAGAGAAGATACCAGAGACGGGTTACAGCGAGGGAAATGTGACATTTAATTAAACTATATAATTATCAAATTGATGTTATACTTTATGATGTTTTTTAAAAAAATTTAATTTTTTACTTTGAACTCAAAGATTTATATATTTTTTTATAACGTATTCTCATAAAATTTACTTTTAATTCAAAACTTTTTTATCTTTTGCATTTTAACCTCATAGCTTTTATGTATGTGTGGTTTATATTTTGCTTTAGGTGTTGTTTTAAATTATGTGAGCTAACACGACGCAACGTGCGTGTGTGGTTCAACGTTTTTACATTAATTTTTTTTGCTTGATAGGTTTTCCGTAACGCGCTGGTCCTAAATCGACCTAGTTATATTTTTCTTTGTTTCACATTTCGGTCTAATTGCTTCGCAATAACACATCATAAATTTAGTGTTTGTGGTAGCTGGCGGTGATGTGAAATTGATGCTATTTGGCATAGTTTTACGCCCAGCCGCAACGCTGGGGCTTAATTCTAATTTTGTGCTAATATTATTAAGCATCTTATACTCAAGTAAACGAGTCGAGCAATGATTCACATGTTTCAAGCTTGAATTAGCACCGCTTAAATTAACATATCATAAAGTAGATGGAGGTTTTAGGGTTCAATCCACCTGCGACAAAAATAGAGGGGGAGTTTTAGGTGGTTCAGGGTGTTTTCTCACCTAATATGAGTTTTCTTCTGACGGCGGTCTTAGATTTTGTAATTGAGTAATGGAGATGATCGGGTTGGTTAGTGATCCGTCAGTGATCCAATTAGCCATTTAGAAAAAAGTTAAACAATCCCAACTTAAGCTCAAACTGGACTTTCTGATAAGCGAGCTCAACTCCAACATTTTATTATTAGACCAATGATATCTAGCCCAATTGATTAAGATTAGGTACTTATATAATTAAAAAGGCAAATACTATAAAAATCAACATACTTTTAGTTTTTTTCACAAAAGTTCTTGTATAATGTTTTGCACTTAAACAACCAACATGATTTCTGTTCTCTCTCATAAAAGTCTCTCAACAATTTTTGCACATAAAAAAACATACTTTCTATTTTTTCACATAAAAACCCTCAACAGAAAGTATGTTGGTTATTTACGAGCAAAAAATTGTTTAGGGACTTTTATGTTGAGGGTTTTTTTTGCTAATAATAGATAGTATGTTGGTTTTTTATATTCAAAAATTGTTAAATGACTTTTATTAGACAAAATAGAAAGTATGTTGGTCTTTACATGCAAAATATTGTTTAAGAACTCTTGTGAGAAAATAATGAAAGTATGTTGTTTTTTTATGGTATTTTCCCTAATTAAAAATAGAAAGATGTTGTACTCACTAGAGAAAAAAATCTCTAGATTAAGGCATAGTGTTTTTTCAATCGTGGGTTTTAACGGGCTGGTGGTGCGATCCCGCGCTGAAAATACAAATAGGTGAGACTAATTAAGATAACACATATCTCCTGATACAAGTTTGTGCATTTGTTGTTAAAACAAAAATTTATTAACAGGGATTGCTTTTGTTTTTTAATTCTTGAGATATGGTTTTAGGGAGTTTATTGTTAATGTAGATTACAAAATAAAGCTCACTTGGAATTGTTATTGAATACTAGAATAAAAATTATGTAAGCTAGAATTAAACATGCATATGTTAAGGCATGTTGGCTTCATTAAATATATAAAGTTGCATAACTTGTTTTTTTTATTTTATTATGTATCATTTGTTAGTTTTTAAATACTTAATTCACATCAGACAATCATCTCTTATCCTATCGTTATATTATACGAAAAACATAATAGACAAAATTATACTTTCATATCGAATGTCTCATCCATTCCTTATCTCGGATCAAGCCCCAACCCCAACCTCAACCTCAACCTCAACCCCTTTTTAGGGGAAGATTTTGACTTTAATTTGTGCAGTGTGTCCTTATATTGGTTGATAGATTCTTTGGTGTGTGATGGGGTGTTGTTTCCTTCCTTTATGGTTATTGACTATGAGGTCCCTATCAAATTTATTACGTAATTGAGGTATTTATCTTCTTTAATCTGATTTAGGTTTCTCGAAATTAGTCAAAATTATCATTCTTATAGTTTCATAGTTGAATTTTGACTTTATAATGCTTGAGGTCTTTGATGGAATTTCTTCAAACTTGAAGTGTTTTCCTTGTTTGATTTTATTTAGTTTCTTTATAATCAATCAAATTTATCATAATTTGATTTGGTAGTTGAAAATTTTATGATAGAAGACCTAATTACACACAAAAGTTATTTCTTGAAATTCTTTTAAGTTTTTAAATAACTAGTATGAGGTGTATGGATGAACATCGGGCAAAAGATTGGAGAGAAGCCATAAAGATTATGCTTCCTTTGGGAACTACACCAAAATTTAAACACAACCACCACTTTTTGACCACCTCTGGCCAATCTCCGAAGACCCTAAAATCACCCAAATTTGTTCAAATCAACCAAATCAAACCGTTCCTCATCATACACAAAACTTATTCGAACATATAACCTATTTCAATTCGAATCATTAGGCTGTTATTGCTGATTCAACTCAAAACAGTTTCAACTCAAGAATTGATCAAATGATTAAATCAATTGACCTGAAACATTATAGTGATCATTGTAGTTATAATAACAAAATCATTTGGAATCGATAACCGCAAAACAATTATCAAATCGAATCAAAACAACCAAATCAAACTTTAGATTCTTTCGAGCTGAAACTGATCAAATTGATGCTATATAATCGAGGGGAAAGATTGAAATAGAAGCCCATAAACTCTCTGTAATCGCAATTTCACTTTAAACACACACACTTTCGGTCTTATTAACTAGTTCTCATCGGACCTGCAACACTATCGAACTCCATCTTCTGGATACCCTAATTTGAAATTGATTAAGGGCTTTTGATAGTTATCACTCTTGGAAGCTATACATATCATTAATTGAATAAAATCATCATCTTCTTGGTTTCTGTTCATCTCTATCGTGTTATCATTCTTTACTTATTATCATCACTCTAACATCAAAATAGGTTAATTCATGAGGAGGTCTTTGTTGTCTAGACAAGCAAACTATTATTTCATCACTTGCAATTAATTAACTGAGTATTCATAGCCCCTGTTATTCTTTATAATTTTGAGGGAAATCTTGTGAACTTATTTAATAAATTGTTTATTCGCTTATTCATTTCATTCAAAAAGTTTAATTCAATTCATATTATGTTATATTTACAATGTGTGTTCATATTAAGATAAACATTTATTCTAGTGAAATCATTAATTTATTCAAACCACGGGAACAATGATAGATCTAGTAGCTTGACAAACTCATCCCATTTGATTATTCGAGGGTGATTGAAACCAGATTCATACATGTACCTCATTCATTAACACTTAATCTGCGGATTAAGTCAATTCAGTCATTAGGTTTGTTTATGTGTTGTTTGTCTTATATGTTACACATTTGCCTTATAAGTCTTCACATGTCAAGAGAATTGAATTATTTTAATCAATATATCTATACATGAAAACCTGTGTTTACTTTTAATTGATTATATTATTTTTCATATAATTTCAGGAAATGCTATTTAATTGGACGTGATGAGTGCTTGGAACTAATATTTGGACCTAGTTAAATAAAAATACACATTCTTATGTTTCTTTGAATTATGTATAGTCGTGAAACAATATTTGGTTATTTATAATTATGGAAGTTTGAATTTATTTTAACGCTTTATATGCCATATGATATGAACAATTGATTTACCTTCATTCACCCTGAGGTCTCTGCCATCAGTCAAGGTGTGACAAATTAGTATAAGAGACATGGTTGTAAAAAAATAGGTTATTAGAAATGGAATGTCCTATAACTAAGTACCTCAGACATGATTCCTCTCATGTCTTTTTATGTTAACTCATGATTATTTAGATACATATATGATTTTGTTAGACTATAACTTGTGCCTAAATAAAATGGATTTTTTCAAACTTAAAATTTTGAATTGTATTCATGGTTCTCAAATTCTGTCAAAGTCTAAGTCCTATAACTAAGCACGTGAAATGCTAGAAGAGTATATGCTTGTATCTCGGGGTGATTAATCTAGGAAAGGGATTCATATAAATTCAAATCATTTGTTATCTTACTTGGGACCCCTTGGGGTGAGTGTCCACTTATAGGTAAGCATATGTTCATTAAGGTTGTGGTGGACTTAATACTTTTATAAGTCCACGTATTCGTTTTTGTTTGTGAACTAAACATTTACACTCAGCATATCTCATTGTGATTTTCAATTGTCTTATTTTTGATATTTTGTTTCTTATTTTATAAAACTTATCATCCAATTCTCACAAGATTTCTAGATATTCTTTCAGAATGTTTTCTCGTCAAAACCGTACTCGTTCCGAAAACTCAGGCCGAAAGATTGCAGCCATTGTCACTCGGGATGTATCTGTAATCATTCCCACGTTCTTAACTCATCTGAATCAAGGCACCAACTGTGCTCCAAATAATGGTGCTCCTAATCCACCTCCAACTGTCTCTTTCAAATAGCTCAGCTCTTGCAACCCCACTAAAATTAGAGGGATCGAAGGAGCCACTGGCCTTCTATAGTGGTTTAAAAGCATTGAGAATACGTTTATAGTGAATGCCTAAAGAATCTAGATGTCCGTTATGGAACTAGTATTTTTCAAAAGATAGCACTCACCTAGTGGAACAAGGAGAAACATACCCATGGTACTGATGCTGCGATGGCTTTGACTTGGGTTGAAGTTAAAGAGCTTATAATTCGGGAGTTTTGCCCAAGAAATGAAATCAAGAAATTTCAAGCTGAATTTTGGGAATTAGACCAGGATAGAAAGTGAAAACCTAGCTTACACTAACCGGTTTCATGAGCTTGGTTTGCTTGTTAATCATTTGGTCACTTCTCTCTCTCTGGCTATCGAAAATTACATCGGTGGTCTTCCAATGCAAATTCAGGATACTTTCTAAGGTAGAAACTATACAACTTTAGTGGACATTATCCATCTAGCTGCTTAGTTAATCAATTACCATGTGAAAGCTAGATCCTTGACGAGTAAGGGTAGTAAGAAGGCGGCTAAGAAATCAGCAATAGAGAAGATTAAGGAGGATTAGCCGGAATCATCCTACAAGAACAAGAAAAAGAAGGCTAAGGCTCAAAACCTTGTTGTAGTTTACCCTAGTTGTCCCGGCTACTCAAGTTGATCCCACTTTTCAATTGGCTTCTGTTAATCAAACCCCAACAAAGAAGTATTACACTGGAACTTTCCCTTAGTGCAACACATCGCCAAATACCATCATCCTGCTAGCACTTAGTAACACCCATGCACCAATTGTGGTCGTTTTAGCCATACTTTCAATGTATGCAAGACTGCTGATAAGGCTTTATTTAATGGACAAGTTGTTCAACCTCCTTCTGTTATCACCCATAGTCGTGCCTGTTATCAATGAGGTGAACCTAATAATTTCCGCAATTGATATCCTCAACTTGCAAATTTTGTTCCACTAGCTCAAGAATGTGCGTTCAATATCAATGTCCATCAAGTTCAAAACAACAATGATATGGTGAAGCGTTCGTTTCTGTAACATCTGACCAGATTGTATTGTAAACCCAAACTCATTTGTTATCCATGTAATAAAAGTTAGTATTTAAACATTTTGTTTTATTATTGTGTTCAACACATCAATTATGCCAATTATTCATATAATGATAATTTTATAATTTATAAAATTGAAATTTTAGATTATAAAGTTATAGGAGTTATCTTAGAGGCTGATACAAACCAAAGAGCCCTCAGCAAGCACACTGAAGTATAAGGAAGTTACTTCAGATGATTTGATAAATGCATAAGAAAATCTCTAAGTGTCAAATCTTCCAAAGCCAAAGACCAATTATTCCAAAGCCAAAGATGAAGTCTTCCAAAGCTCCAAGACAAAGTCTACCAAAGCCAAGAGACTGATTTCTATCAAAGATAGAGAAAACATACTCTCTCTCACATACTTTTAACAAAAGCTGAACTACTTTCAGCTGCATATCTAATGAACTGCCAACTTATATAAGTTGGTGATATCTCCATACTTTTGTCTACTGTAGATTAAGGTCTTTAAGTCTGTAACTTTCCACTTTTGTACTTTTATCCTTTTTGTAATAGATTAGGATGTGAGCTATGACATGTCATAGTCACTAGTCAAAAGGCAATCTTCCTTTTGACTTTACATTGATCGTGTTGTCTAGATTAGTGTTTCAGCTGGCTTACAAAGTATAGCCGGCTATAGGATGTAGTATAAAGTGTCTTATGTAACCAGTCCAATGGACTAAGCCTTGTAACAAATGTAAAACACTTGAGAGCAATATACATCATTCTTGAAAACCAAATACTTGTGTTTTGCTTGTGTTCTTACCTTTGTTCTTAGTTTCACTTACCGGTTCCCTCTTTGATCTATTAAGTGTTAAACTCTCCAACCTTAACCGGTCCTGCAATTGGTATCAGAGCATTTCACGCTCTTGATTATAAGATATTACCATCTTAAATCTCTTCAGTTTCACAAAACACTTACCTACTCAAATGGCTGCTCTTTCTAAAGCTGATATGGAAACCAACACCATGACTAAATCTCCACTGATCACTCCTCTTGACTTTAATACTTAGCGTATGAGGATGGAAAACTTCATCAAGTCACAAGACAACAGGATGTGGAGATTTGTAGTCTGAGGACCTCACATCCCAAGCACTACTTCAGCAACTGCTGGATTGGGATGATACCAAAGGACATGGCTGATTATTCTGAGAAAGATTGGGAAAAGATTGATGTAGATTAGAAGGCCATGACCACTCTTCAAACTGCTCTACCAAACTCTATCTATAAAGCCTTCAAGAAGTGCAAGACTGCTAAAGGACTTTAGGATGCACTGAAGCTGATGTATGAAGGGTCTGATGAAGCCAAGGAAAACAAGTAAGATATCATGAAGCAGCAGTTTGAAAACTTCACCTTCAAGATAGGTAAAACTATGACTCAACAATACTTTAGGTATGTTGAGATTGTAGATACTCTGATAAATATTGGAGTTAAACTTGAGAATAGGGACATTGTGAGGAAGTTCATGTTCTTTCTCCCAAGAAAATGGACACATTATTGTATGGCCATTAAGAGAACTGAAAACCTCTCTACTCTTACTCTGATAGAGCTGTATGGTATCCTGAGTGGTTATCAGATGGAAATGAACATGCAAAATCCATCCACCAGCTCTTCCAACAATCAACAGAGTTCAGCCCTTCATATGGGTGAAAATGATAGCAGGGAACCACAACATCACCTAGTCTGCTAGCCTGACAACTCATAAAAGGGTGGTCCTTTCATCACCTTCCCGGATACACCAAAGGAGAGCTAGATCCAAGGAAGCCCATTCCAAGATACAAGCTCATCTCAAGCCTTTGTGTCTTTAGATGAAAGTTATGGAAACTTTCTCTTCACTCTTGAAGACTTGGATTGCATCCATCCAGATGATTAGGAGTATATGGAGATAGCTTAGTAGATGGATCTTCTCACTCATAGTGTCAAGAAGTTCTACAAGAGAACCAGAAGAAAATTTCCTAGCAATATAACCAGTGGAAAGTTTGGGCTGGATAAAAGCAAAGTAAAGTGTTACAACTGTAACCAAATAGGCCACTTTGCTAGGGAGTGTAAGGAACCAATGAAAAATGGTGGCCAAACACAATCCAGGCTAAAGTACACTAATGCAGCTCCCAGATCTGAGAAGCCAAGCCAACCAAAACAACAAGCTGCTATTGCTATTGAAGAGGGAGGATTTGACTGGAGCTTTCAGGTAGAAGATGTCTCTCCAAATCAAGTACTGATGGCTGACCATGATGAAACCAAGGTATTGGAGCATCTATGTACTCCTGAATGCATTGCTAACGTAACCATATATAGGTCCTATAACTTGTAAGTGAGATATGATCTTGAGTCCTTGAACATTTTAAAAGCTAATTTCAAAAAAGCAAAAAATGAATATAAACATAAAATAGAAGATCTAAAGAAAAAATTTCTACTCTTAAACATGAGCGCACAAATTACAGGACTCAAATCAAAGATCTTATTACCAAGTTAACTGAATGCCAGGCTGAGCTTGTGATCAGCAAAGCCAAGGTAGAAAAATGTGTTCTTGAAGAGGAAACCTTCAAGAACATCATATTCTCATCCTTGCATGCAAAAGATTTGTTATCAAAATAGGTAGGGACTGGGATCAAGTGAGATAGCTCCTCCACACATATTACTATCTGTTAGATCTCCAAGGTGTGGAACTAGTGAAGATGAGCTAACCCTCATTAACCTTATCCAAGAAGAGGATGAAGATGAAGAATAGACAGTGAAGGATGAACCAGAGTTAAGTGAGGAGGTTCATCCTAAAGAAACTCAAAGAAAGCCCACGTAATCAAACCCACCTTCAACTATAACCAAAAACAAGTCTTTATCTCTGTTGGGTTTGAGGTGGTGAAGACTGAAGACTCAACTATGGACTCTAGAACCAGGAGTCCTAGTTTAAGTTCAAACCATCATGGTCAAGAGAAAGGTTGATCAAATGTGCACCACTGCTGCATAACCTGAACCATTCATGTGACATCCGGTAATTTTCCGTTACCAAACTCCGTTAGTTCCGTTAAGTCTTGCATACACGTGTCGGGAGCACACACTAGTTGTCGTTGAACGTTGGTGACTTAATAATAATTAATAATGTTAAACAAATAATTACTATGTGATTATTAAGTTATGCTTATGTGATTTAAATGTTAACTGTAATTTTATCGCGTAACGTGAAAACGTGCATATTTATTTCGTGTGTTTTGTGATAAATGGGAATTATGCATGATTGTTATTTGTGATTAATAATAATTGTGTTTAGTAGTTAAAAACTATTTAAAAACTATTCAAAAAGCCTAATCTTTATAAAATACAAAATGCAAGGGTTTAAAGGGTATTTATGCAAAATTAAATTAATAAAACAAAAACTCCAACCCTAATCCCACCTACGGCCGCGATCGACCTCCTCTCTCCCTCTCCTCTTCGAATTCAGCCCAAGAACAAGCAATCACCTTCAAATTTGATCGATTACAAGGCATACAACAAGTTAGAATCATCAATTGCAAGCCATTACACGTTTAAAGGTTAGATTTTTATATGTTTTTGATGGTTTTTCATGGTGGCCGAACCCTAGTTCGAAAATATGCAATTGAATGTTAATTCTTGGTTGTTTGGTGATGTTATGATGTTAGTTAGGTTGTATTGATGCTAGTTAACGTTGATTATGCAAGAAAGTTTGGATTTTGGTTGTTTGTTCATATGATCATCTTGGCCGAGAGTTTGAGGCGATTTTGGATCAAATTGGATGTTGGTTGTTTGATGTTGTTATTATGTTAGTTGGATTGTATATATGCTAGTTAACGTCGATTATGCAAGAAAGCTATGATTTTGATACGTTGTTCATAGGTTACTAATAATAGTAACTTTATTTTGCATGAATTGATGATTGGATGATGTATGAATGTTATGGATGTGTTTGTGATGATGATTAGATGCTAAGTTTGATGATATGAACAATTGAAAATCAAGAAGATGTGTTATAGTTCATACATTGCTAAAAATAGTAACTTTTGGTGTTGAATGTTGATGAATCATGATTGATTAGGTGTTGTTGATCATGTTTAGATGTTGTCATGGACTTGAATTGGTATATAATTGATGAATTCAGGAATGTAGTGTGAGTTTGATGAATTTGGGATGAACTTTCCCAAAAGGGAAACTTTAATTGTGCAAATCCTTGAATTGGATGATTTGAGCATGTTTGGGATATTAGGACCATGCTAGTGTGTTCATGGATGGTTTCTAAGGTGACTAAATGTGTTGTTTATGTTGTATGAATGTTGATTTGGGTTGTTACCTGTTTTGGCCTGTTAGTGGAAAAATCATGGTATGAGTTATATAGGTAAGCTAGGACTTTTGTGGATTGATGATTGATTAAGAATGAACATTTTAGATGTTATGAGCATGATAATAGTTGAGATTCGCATGACTTGTATGATATCTAGTTGTATGATGATCTAGTTGGTACATGTGATTAATGAAGTGTTATAGGTAATCAGTTTGTATGTTAATCATGTGTGATGTACTGTTATGCTTGTTTGAATGAAATTTCACCTATAATGTCAACAACGGGTCAAACGGGTCAACTGGGTCAAATGTGTCTTGTCTTTCTTAAACCTTGAGTTCCTTGGTTTGTAGAGCACTTAGGGTTTCATGTTGATTTTGTGTACACGTGCTTATGTACTCTTGTATTCTAGGTGACCTTTGAAGGTTGTCTTTCCCCTCTTTCTTTCAAGTTAAGCTCTAAGTTAATTCTTACGCGTATCAGGTGAGTTCTTGCCCCACTCATTTTACATAATCTCTTTTGGGGGAGATAGCATACTGTTGATCACAAACGCTTTTATATATGAGTGTGTATAATATTGATATAGTGCTGTTTACCATGGAAAAGTCCTCACACTTTCGGATTGTTAATATTGACTAGCGGGAAAATTTTGGGTAGTACTACTGGGTCTGACGAGCCCCACCTGTGCGACTCGAGGTCAAACGGGTGCAATTTTGTCCTAACATATATTCGTCACGACCTGGTAAGTCGTGACGGGAGGCAACAAACGTAACACAGTCAGCTTCGATCGCGAAATCACTATGATTAATATTTTTATGTTAATAGACTAGCTATCTATTGCAATACACTATTTTTATGTTAACTGGCCACAACATCCTTATCCTCCTAGCGAGATAGACTGGGATCAGCCTTTCATACCTCCTGAGCTCGATCCTCCGCGTAACTGGGATTTCTACCCCACTTACATAAACCGTATGGCTTATAGAGAACGCGTACTACCAGTAGCACCTACACGACCTAGGACTAGGTCATCAACCGCCTCTACTTTGCCTACACTTCCTACTTTGAGCATTCCTCTGGAGCAGGCATTTGCAGCCCTAGTAGCCACACTGGACACAGAGCGACAGCGGATTAGAGGACTCACTGATGAGAACTCTGCATTACGATCTGAGATGCGTCAGCTGCGTTTCCAGGTAGAGACGCTTCAGGAGCGACTTTCGATGGCCATTGGTGGACATCATACGCTGGCTGGAAACGTGGTAGCACTTAGTGGGCGCATGGACGCACAGGATCACCATAACATAGTGATCGATGATAGGTTTGCTGATTTAGAGGCACAGCTAGCAGCACTTCAGGTTGTTGAAGCCCCTGCACCTTTGGGGAAGACCCTAATGAGGAAGAACCAGAAGAAGATCCGGAGGAAGAACTGGATGAAGTCCAGAAGTTGGAGGCTTTCTGGCAATTAAAGATGGAAGGAATCTGAGATCGAGGTTTACACCATGAGGTCTCACAATTTGGCAACGCTTTGCCCAGGCATGATCAATCCGCCGATCAAATGAATTGAGCTTTATCAGCGTGGCTTGGTTCCGGAGATACAAAGCATGGTGACTGTTATGAACCTCACCACTATCTAGCAGGTTATTCGATTGGCTCACAAGCTTACTGACCAAGCAGTGGAGCAGGGAAAGCTACCCAAACAGGGCGCTATGGCAAGCGTGCCTGACAATAAACGCAACTGGGACAACTCTGGCAATAAGGGATCTTTGTCAAACAACCAATCACAGCAACATCAGCAGCAACAACAGCACACTCAACAACATCAGCATCCACAGCAACAAAGGAGGTTTGATAACAACCGAAATTCCAATCAGCCTTCCTCGGCATCGCAGGGACAAGGAGGCTATGTGGGGAAAAGTCCTAAGTGCAATCGATGCAACTACCATCACACCGGCAGGTGTGACAACTTCCGATGCCAACGCTGTGGTAAAGTTGGGCATGCGGCCAAAGACTGCCGGGGTGAACTGATGAAGAAGCCTCAACCATCACAAGAAACTCCGAAAGGTTGTTTTGAGTGCGGAAAAGAAGGCCATTACAAACGCAACTGTCCCCAGCTTAAGAGGAATGGTAATGGCAACAACAACAATGGGAACAATAGCAATAATAACATTGGCAACAACAATAACAACAACAATGGTAATGGCAACAACAATGGTGGAAACAACAATGGAGCCAAAGGAAGAGCCTTCGTCATTGGCTCAGGTGAGGCTCTAAACGACCCTACAACAGTAACTGGTAAATTTTCGGTTAATGGTTGTTTTGCTACCGTATTATTCGATACCGGAGCCGATAGAAGTTTCGTGTCCACTAGGTTCTGTAGTCTTTTAAGTGATATGCCCTCAGCCTTAGACTCTAAATACATCGTGGAGTTAGCTAACGACACACAGATTCACGTTACGCATATTCTTAGAGACTGCAAGATAGAGCTTGCTGGTCATACATTCACCATAGATCTCATGCCTGTTACGTTAGGAAGCTTTGATGTGGTAGTAGGCATTGATTGGCTTTCCGATAAACAAGCAGAAGTCATATGCCACGAGAAGATCATACGGATTCCCCTTAGTGAAGAAGTCCTTACGGTCAGAGGTGATAGGAGTGGTGCGGTGATAGGCATCATCTCGTTTATGAAAGCACAGAAGTTGTTACGAAAGGGTCGACTAGCCATATTGGCACTCGTCACAGATAAACATACTGAGGAAAAGAAGATAGAGGATATTCCCGTAGTTCGTGAGTTTCCCGAGGTGTTTCCGGAAGACCTTCCTGGATTACCGCCTCATCGTCAAGTTGAATTCCAGATTGAGTTGACTCCAGGAGCCGCTCCAATTGCGAGAGCACGTACCGGTTAGCTCCGAACGAACTGCAGGAATTATCCGCCTCAACTACAAGAGTTGTTGGATAAAGGGTTCATCCGACCGAGTTCGTCGCCCTGGGGAGCGCCAGTTCTATTTGTGAAGAAGAAGGATGGTACATTTCGAATGTGCATTGACTATAGGGAACTGAACAAGGTTACTATCAAGAATAGATATCCCTTACCTCGTATCGATGATTTGTTTGATCAACTGCAAGGATCAAGCTATTACTCTAAGATTGATCTGAGGTCTGGGTATCATCAGCTGAGAGTTCGAGAAGAGGACATCTCGAAGACTGCTTTCCGTACACGATATGGTCACTATGAATTTTTGGTCATGCCATTTGGGTTGACGAATGCACCAGCAGTATTCATGGACCTCATGAATCGCGTGTGCAAACCCTATCTTGATCAGTTTGTTATCGTCTTTATTGATGACATACTGATATACTCAAGGACCGAGGAAGAACATGAGAAGCACTTACGTTTAATCTTGAATTACTTAGAAAGGAACAACTGTACGCAAAGTTTTCTAAGTGTGATTTCTGGATACGTGAGGTACAATTCTTGGGTCATATTGTCAACGAGAAGGGAATACATGTTGATCCTGCTAAGATTGAAGCGATAAAGAATTGGTCTGTTCCTAAGACACCAAGTGAGATACGACAATTCCTTGGATTAGCGGGATATTATCGACGATTCATTGAAGGATTCTCTAAGATTGCACAACCTCTCACAGCCTTGACTCACAAGGGAACGACGTACAAATGGGGTGAGAGTCAGGAATCTGCTTTTCAGTTGCTGAAACATAAATTGTGTAGCGCACCAATATTAGCGTTACCGGATGGTAGTGATGATTTCGTAGTCTACTGCGATGCGTCTATTCAAGGACTTGGATGTGTCCTGATGCAGCGGGATAAAGTGATAGCTTACGCCTCTAGACAATTGAAGATTCATGAGAAGAACTATACCACCCATGACTTGGAACTGGGTGCGGTAGTGTTTGCCTTGAAGATCTGGAGACATTACTTGTACGGTACCAAATGCACCATCTACACCGATCACAAGAGTCTTCAGCACATCTTTGAGCAAAAGGAGTTGAACATGAGGCAAAGACGCTGGGTGGAATTGTTAAACGACTATGATTGTGCTATTAAGTACCACCCGGGGAAAGCAAATGTAGTTGCTGATGCGTTGAGTAGAAAAGAGACTGCTAAACCTCGACGTGTGCGAGCTCTGCAACTAACGATTAGTACGCAATTACCTGAACAAATCCGAGAGGCTCAGACGGAAGCTCTGAAAACAGAAAACATTGGGTCTGAATCGTTAAGGGGTATGGAAAAACAATTGGAAGTAAAAGCGGATGGAATTCGTTACTTCATGGATAGACTATGGGTACCTCTACACGGAAATCTGAGAGACTTGGTGATGAGTGAGGCTCACAATCCAAGTATTCTATACATCCTGGATCTGACAAGATGTACCATGATTTGAAGGCGCACTATTGGTGGCCTAACATGAAAGCAGATGTAGCTACTTATGTGAGTAAGTGTCTGACCTGCTCGAAGGTGAAAGTGGAGTATCAGAAACCATCTGGTTTACTACAACAACCCGAGATCCCTATGTGGAAGTGGGATCAAATATCAATGGATTTTATTACTAAGTTACCTCGCACTCCTACGGGTAGTGATACAATATGGGTTATCGTGGATCGATTAACAAAATCTGCTCATTTCCTAGCGATAAAGGAAACAGATAAGATGGAGAAGTTAACCCGATTTTATCTGAAGGAGATCGTTTCGAGGCATGGAGTACCGATCTCAATCATTTCTGATCGCGATTCTCGTTTCACATCACACTTCTGGCAGTCGTTGCAGAAAGCTTTAGGTACGCGATTGGATATGAGTACTGCTTATCATCCACAGACTGATGGTCAAAGCGAGCGTACTATACAGACTTTGGAGGACATGTTACGTGCTTGTGTGATTGACTTCGGGAATAACTGGGAAGTTCACCTACCATTGGTGGAATTTTCTTACAACAACAGTTATCACACTAGTATAAAGGCAGCACCTTTTGAAGCTTTATATGGAGAAAGTGTAGATCACCAGTTTGCTGGGCTGAAATTGGTGATAGTCAATTAACTGGTCCTGAGTTAGTACACGAGACTACTGAGAAGATTTCCAGATAAGAAACCGCATGGCTGCAGCGCGAGACAGACAGAAAAGCTATGCTGACAAACGACAAAACCTTTGGAATTTCAGACAGGTGACAAAGTTTTGTTGAAAGTCTCACCGTGGAAAGGCGTAGTTCGGTTTGGTAAGCGAGGAAAGCTAAATCCGAGATACGTTGGACCATTTGAAATAGTGGAAAGAATTGGTCCAGTGGCTTATCGACTAGCCTTACCTGATTCATTGAGTGGAATCCATGATGTATTCCATGTTTCAAATCTAAAGAAATGTTTAACGGATGAAACAATGGTCGTACCACTGGAAGAAGTTCAAGTAGATGAACAATTACGTTTCATTGAGGAACCTGTCGAAGTGATGGATCGTGAGGTGAAAACGCTTAAGCAAAGCAAGATACCCATTGTCAAAGTTCGTTGGAACTCGAGACGTGGACCAGAATTCACGTGGGAACGTGAAGATCAAATGAAGCTTAAGTACCCTCAGCTATTCGAAAGGACGATGCCAGCCGGCGAAGGTATTGATTAAATTTCGGGACGAAATTTCTTTCAACATGGGGATGATGTGACAACTCATCCAAAACTCACACGATTTCGATTTCCTTGTGCCAATGCAGTAGACCAGTGATGGAACACTCACCATGTAACGCAATTTTCGGGACGAAAATTCTTTCAACATGGGGATAATGTGACATCCGGTAATTTTCCGTTACCAAACTCCGTTAGTTCCGTTAAGTCTTGCATACACGTGTCGGGAGCACACACTAGTTGTCGTTGAACGTTGGTGACTTAATAATAATTAATAATGTTAAACAAATAATTACTATGTGATTATTAAGTTATGCTTATGTGATTTAAATGTTAACTGTAATTTTATCGCGTAACGTGAAAACGTGCATATTTATTTCGTGTGTTTTGTGATAAATGGGAATTATGCATGATTGTTATTTGTGATTAATAATAATTGTGTTTAGTAGTTAAAAACTATTTAAAAACTATTCAAAAAGCTAATCTTTATAAAATACAAAATGCAAGGGTTTAAAGGGTATTTATGCAAAATTAAATTAATAAAACAAAAACTCCAACCCTAATCCCACCCTACGGCCGCGATCGACCTCCTCTCTCCCTCTCCTCTTCGAATTCAGCCCAAGAACAAGCAATCACCTTCGAATTTGATCGATTACAAGGCATACAACAAGTTAGAATCATCAATTGCAAGCCATTACACGTTTAAAGGTTAGATTTTTATATGTTTTTGATGGTTTTTCATGGTGGCCGAACCCTAGTTCGAAAATATGCAATTGAATGTTAATTCTTGGTTGTTTGGTGATGTTATGATGTTAGTTAGGTTGTATTGATGCTAGTTAACGTTGATTATGCAAGAAAGTTTGGATTTTGGTTGTTTGTTCATATGATCATCTTGGCCGAGAGTTTGAGGCGATTTTGGATCAAATTGGATGTTGAATGTTGGTTGTTTGATGTTGTTATTATGTTAGTTGGATTGTATATATGCTAGTTAACGTCGATTATGCAAGAAAGCTATGATTTTGATACGTTGTTCATAGGTTACTAATAATAGTAACTTTATTTTGCATGAATTGATGATTGGATGATGTATGAATGTTATGGATGTGTTTGTGATGATGATTAGATGCTAAGTTTGATGATATGAACAATTGAAAATCAAGAAGATGTGTTATAGTTCATACATTGCTAAAAATAGTAACTTTTGGTGTTGAATGTTGATGAATCATGATTGATTAGGTGTTGTTGATCATGTTTAGATGTTGTCATGGACTTGAATTGGTATATAATTGATGAATTCAGGAATGTAGTGTGAGTTTGATGAATTTGGGATGAACTTTCCCAAAAGGGAAACTTTAATTGTGCAAATCCTTGAATTGGATGATTTGAGCATGTTTGGGATATTAGGACCATGCTAGTGTGTTCATGGATGGTTTCTAAGGTGACTAAATGTGTTGTTTATGTTGTATGAATGTTGATTTGGGTTGTTACCTATTTTGGCCTGTTAGTGGAAAAATCATGTATGAGTTATATAGGTAAGCTAGGACTTTTGTGGATTGATGATTGATTAAGAATGAACATTTTAGATGTTATGAGCATGATAATAGTTGAGATTCGCATGACTTGTATGATATCTAGTTGTATGATGATCTAGTTGGTACATGTGATTAATGAAGTGTTATAGGTAATCAGTTTGTATGTTAATCATGTGTGATGTACTGTTATGCTTGTTTGAATGAAATTTCACCTATAATGTCACCAACGGGTCAAACGGGTCAACTGGGTCAAATGTGTCTTGTCTTTCTTAAACCTTGAGTTCCTTGGTTTGTAGAGCACTTAGGGTTTCATGTTGATTTTGTATACACGTGCTTATGTACTCTTGTATTCTAGGTGACCTTTGAAGGTTGTCTTTCCCCTCTTTCTTTCAAGTTAAGCTCTAAGTTAATTCTTGCGCGTATCAGGTGAGTTCTTGCCCCACTCATTTTACATAATCTCTTTTGGGGGAGATAGCATACTGTTGATCACAAACGCTTTTATATATGAGTGTGTATAATATTGATATAGTGCTGTTTACCATGGAAAAGTCCTCACACTTTCGGATTGTTAATATTGACTAGCGGGGAAATTTTGGGTAGTACTACTGGGTCTGACGAGCCCCACCTGTGTGACTCGAGGTCAAACGGGTGCAATTTTGTCCTAACATATATTCGTCACGACCTGGTAAGTCGTGACGGGAGGAAACAAACGTAACACAGTCAGCTTCGATCGCGAAATCACTATGATTAATATTTTTATGTTAATAGACTAGCTATCTATTGCAATACACTACTTATGCTCTGGAAACTGTTGATTGGTTTATATTTTAACGCAAACTCTTGAACTCACCAACCATGTGTTGACTTGTTTAGTATGCTATTCTCAGGTTAAGGTTGCCAGTTGCCTAGGAGCACGCACACCAGCATCGTTGAGTTGTCTACATTTGTTTGTTTACAAATTTGGGATATTTTTTCATATTAAACATTTGTGTTTGGGGCGTGTATGTTTTGCGCATTCTCTTTACATACTACTTGTTTTGGGTTTTCTGTTTTAAAAACGCTTCCGCAGTATTTTAAACGTTAACTCTGGTTTTGTTTATTAATCATATGGAGTCGTTCTTGGTAACTAATGACTGAGATCCTGGTATGTCACGCGCCTCGCGGTAAAACCCCGCTCGCGGATTTTGAGGGTGTGACAATTCAACTCCAAGAGTAAGCTTAACCCTCAGAAGTGTGCTGCATCATCTAAGAAGGTGAAGAAGGAACTAAAAAGAGATTAATCCTAACCTTTTTCAGAAGAAGACTCTCAAAATATGCCTGTTGAATGCATCATGTATGGTGATGCTACTCACTTTTCTAAGGATTGCATCTATAATCCCAAGAGTACCATCGACATGACCAAGAAGAAAACTTCTAAGAAAAAGAAGAAAATAGCTTCAAAAGGAAACCACTTTCCTTCGGAAGATCCAAGGTGAACAAAATGAAGAGAGGTGGAAAGCAATCTTCGGAAGCAAGTTTGGTCTTGGAAGAAAGGAATGCTTTCGAAGCACTTTAGTCTACTGTAGTGGATACAAAAGCTTCCAATGATTCAGTCTCCAAAACATCTGAAGTCATCAAAACTTCTGAAGTTTTGAAGGCCAGTTTAATCTTCCAAAGATAGCATGGAAGATGAAGGAAGGTCATGTGACAGAAAGTTCTTCATCAACAACGGCAGATGATCCTCAAAGCCTGCATATAGGATCAATAACTATTGAACCATCTTCAGTTCACTTTGATGAGCCCAAGACCAATAAGGTTTGGGTTTCCAAATGTAACTAACCATCTCTTTTTCATGGGTAGGAACAGATGAAGACCAAGAGAAATGTATGGGTCATTGATAGTGGCTGTTTAAGGCACATGACATGCAATGGCTCTTTGCTTCAAAACTTTGAGAAAATTGATAGAGGTCTAGTTTCTTTTGGAGGAGAATCAAGTGGTTACATCACATGAAGGGGCAGAGTCACAAATGGTAAGCTCAATATTGAGAAGGTAAACTTTGTCAAAGAACTTAGGTACAATCTCTTGAGATTTATCAACCCCACCGTTGGTCAATCACAACCTCATTTATCAAAACATATTAAGATTTATTAAGTAAATATAATATTGCAGCAGAATAATTCATCAAAAACTATTTCATGTTTTAATAAATACATTTGCCAAGTAATACATCATCATTTAAAAGATTACAAAATATCACTTAGTTGTATTACAAAACAACATCATTATCATGCATGAAATGGATGCCAGTCTTTGCCTGCCAAGTAGCTTCACCCTCGTGCCATCCTCAGCAACAAGCTACCTGCCAACTGAAAATGCATAAAAAGTCAGTGTTGCTGAGTGAGTTCTAGTTTTATAAGTAAAATACTTTACCTTTAGTAAAAACCTTTTCTTTACTTTCGTTTGTGATCACACAACATACATACATCTTGGTAATATCATTATTATCTTTGAACATTCTTTTCATTCATTTCGTACGTTTCGAACTTTCATTATTATCTTTCACTTTCATCTAGTCCAATGTCATATGCTATACCCCAAACATTGTACACGAAGTTGGTACTAGGCCGAAGTCTATAAATAGACCCCTAACATTGTGCATGAAGCTGACTCAAGTACCGGGGCAAGCGACAAGGGTCTTGTTTCGTATATATTGGTCAATCACAAAGATTGACCCCTGTGTGCATCCTCATGGTTAGCTAAGCCGCACACAGTTGAGCTAACAACCCCTCAATGAGTTGTGAACCTCCTTTCAGTTGCTTGCAAGACTTTACATTCTTTCATTATGTTCCATTTCGTTAACGATGTCTTTCACTTTCATTATATAATACTTTACGTACAAGAGCATTAACACATCACGTAAAGTCACGTAATAATACGTAATAAGGAACATCAATAACAGGCCCCAAACATGCATAACATGAACAAACATAACCCACCAAAACATTCCAGAGCTTAACCACTAATTTCTATTTTCCAAATTTTCAGAAAAATCCTAAGTCAGTTTAGGCGCATGAGCACTATGTGGGAACATGGGCACTATGCAGGCGCACGGACATTTGGGCGCATGGGAACACTTGGGCGCATGGGGAAAAACTTAGGCGCATGGGAAAAACTTAGGCGCATGGGTACTATGCAGGCGCATGAGTACTATGCAGGCGCATGGGTACTTGGGCGCATGGGAAAACTTAGGCGCATGGGCAGTTTGGGCGCATGGATAGTTTGGGCGTATGGGGAGAACTTAGGCGCTTGGATACTATGCAGGCGCATGGGTAAGTGTTAGGCGCATGGGCACTATGCCAGTTCTAACTTATACAAATTTCAGTTCCCAATCATCATCCTAACGTATTCTTAGCCCAAATCTAGCATATTCAACACTTAGAACAAGCATACAACCATAATATTCAGTCAAACATTCACAAAAACACACACCCACATAAAACAGGGATAACACATACGGTTTTAACATACTGGAAGTTGCAAAAATAATAATTTACATGCATTTCAGCCCCAAAACAAGTTTAAAACAAAAAAACCAGGGATCTAGAACTCGCCTACAGCAGCCTTCGAGTAAAACTCCTCCAAACTCGAGAGCACTTGGAGTTCAAACACCTAAACACACCAAAAACACCCAATCGAACGCAGAGAAACACATAAGACTCGGTTCATAAGTTGAAAATTCAGTTAAAACCGAACAAAACACACAAAAACTTACCTTCTAGCCAATTCTTCCTCTTCTTCTCTCTAAAACCGATGGAAACTCTACTTTTCTTCTTTTCTGCGGTCGACCAGTTGGTGAGCAGGAAAAGTGAGCGGCCATTCCCACCTTTTAAACATAATAATAATAAAGTTTACCTCTTACACAACTTTACCCCCTTAACTTGGGTTATTTCACCTTTCTTTCTTTATACTTCTCTTTTCTTTTAAAATTTCCGGGTGTTACATGAATAAATTAATTAAAGATGATATGGTAACTAGAATTCTAAAGAAAGAGTTTACATGTGATGACCATTGTGTTGCATATCTGAATGGAAAGCAACATAAAACGTCTCACAAGTCAAAGGAAATGAACTCTATCACTACTCCCGTACACTTATTACATATGGATCTCTTTGCCCCACCAGTGTAATGAGTGTAGGAAGAACTTCATATTGTCTTGCGATCACAGATGAGTTTATAAATATACTTGGGTCTTCTTTCTTAGAAGTAAGGATAAGACCCCTGAGATCTTGAAGAATTTCATTCTAAAAATTAAGAATCAATGTGATCACAAGATCAAGATTATAAGATATGATCAAGGAACTGAATTCAAGAACCAAATCCTTGATACATTTTGTAATGAAAATGGTATTACAAGACAATATAGTGCTCTTAGAACTCCTTGACAGAATGATGTTGCTAAAAGGAGAAATAAGACACTTATTGAGGCTGCAAAACCATGCTCTCTGACTCTAAACTGCCTATCACCTTCTAGGCAGAGGCAGTCAATACTGCCTGCTATATGCAGAACCGAGTTTTAGTAGTCAAAAACTCATGGTAAGACTCCTTATGAACTGTGGCACAAAAGAAGACCTTTCATTGGTTTTCTCAGGTCATTTGGATGTCCATGCACCATCTTGAATACCAAAGATCATATAGCCAAATATGCTGAGAAATTAGATGATGGATATTTCATTCGATACTCTTCCCAAGCTAGGGCTTATAGAGTATACAATCTCAGAACCAGAGTAGTTGAGGAGTCATTCAATGTGACCTTCAATGAACACACTCCTAGTATGAAAGGTTTTGGTTTTGATTGGCTATTTGATCTTGATTTAGTTACCAACTGTTTTAACAAATCTTGTGAAGATGTTTCAGATTTACAGGTAATTCATTAGTAGGAGATCCTCATCCAAGATTTGAGCTAAGAAGACTAAATGATAAAGTTCCTTAAGCTCTAGTGGTAACAAACCTTACAAGTGGAAATCCTGTCAGTCCCATGACAAATTCTTCAGCTGATACATCTAAGGTGCCAACAAATTCCAGCAATGAGGCACAAAACTCAAATGAAGGGATTTCCAATGTAGGAGGAGATAAGGTGGTGACAGTGATCAAGAATTTCTTGATGCTGACAACCACTCAAGAAAAGACAACATCAATGATGTCACACACTCTCTGGATCAATTTACACTTGATAACTGTGTTGATGTGGTGAATGATACTCAATCACCAGATCTAAATTTCACTAATTTAGATCTTTTTAATCAACTTGCTATGATTCCTCAACTTAGAATCCATAAGTCCCATCCTACCACAAACATCATTGGAGATGTTGAGACTAGGGTGAGAACAAGAGGACAAACCCATGATAAAAATGTTTGTCTGCACTCTTGCTTCTTGTCCTAGATTGAGCCAAAGAATGTTGATGAGGCTTTGAAAGATGGAAGTTTGGTTAAAGAAATGTAGGAGGAGCTGCTTTAATTCAAAGACAAAAGGTTTGGAACCTATGTACTCTTCCTCACGGGAAGAGACCAATAGGTACCAAGTGGGTTTTTAGGAACAAGAAGGATGATATAGGACTTCTCATCAAGAACAACACAAGACTAGTTATTCAAGGGTACACTCAAGAAGAAAGGATTAACTACCCAGATGTTTTTACTCTTGTGGCAAGACTTGAAGCTGTTTTTACCCAGATGTTTAATTCAACAGACAATAGGTACCAAGTGGGTTTTTAGGAACAAGAAGGATGATATAGGACTTCTCATCAAGAATAACACAAGACTAGTTATTCAAGGGTACACTCAAGAAGAAAGGATTAACTACCCAGATGTTTTTACTCCTGTGGCAAGACTTGAAGCTGTTAGGATATTCCTTGCTTTTACTACATCAAAGGATTTCAAAATCTACCCACTTCATGTCAAGTGTGCATGTTTATTTAGGGTGATAGATGAGAAAGTGTATGTTAATCAACGACCTAGCTTTACATACCCAGATCATCCTGATTATGTTTGTAAGCTTGAGAAAGTTCTTTATGGGCTGCATCAAGCTCCAAGGAAGTGGTACGAGGCACTGTCACAGTATCTTGTTCAGCATGGCTACAAGAGAAGTACTATTGATGGCACACTCTTCATTAAAGGAACTGGGAATGACATGATGCTGGTTCAAGTTTATGTAGATGAGATCATCTTTGGGTCAACTAATCCAAAGCTCTGCAAAGACTTTGAGAAGCTGATGAAGAATAGATTTGAAATGAGTGCCATGGGAGAACTCAATTTCTTTCTAGGAATTCAAGTGAAGTAGGTTGACAGTGACATCTTCATAAACCCGTCTAAGTATGTGCAAGACATACTTACCAGATTTCATCTGACTGAGTGTAAGGTTGCTAAGACACCCATAGCCAGAAACCACTCTATAGGACCTGATCTTGAGGGGGAGTGTGTTGATGAACATCTCTACAGGGTTATGATTGGGTCTCTTATGTACCTCACAACCAGCAGGCCTGATATCATGTTTACCATATGTATTTATGCAAGATATCAAGCCAACCGCAAGATGTCACACCTAGTTGCTGTCAAAAGGATTCTTAGATATCTAAAATGTGCTCCCAAACTGGGCGTTTGGTATCTAAAGAATTCAGACTTCATTTTGCATGCTTATATAGATAGTGACTATGATGGCTGTAATATGACTACAAAGTCTACATCTGGGGGATGTCAATTCCTTGGTGGAAGGATAGTCTCATGGCAATGCAAGAAACAATCCTATGTGCCTGCATCAACTGCTGAAGCTGAATACATTGTTGCTGCAAGCTACTGTGCTCAAGTGCTTTGAATTCACAATCAGATGTTAGACTATGGATTCAACTTCAAAGAGACTCCTATTCACATAGACAACAACAGTGTTATCTCTATCATAGAGAATCCAGTGCAGCACCAAAGACAAAGCACATCAATATCAGGTATAATTTGATAAGATATAATTTTGAAAAATGATTAATAAAATTGGTCAAAGTTAACACAAATGAACAATATGCTGATCTGTTCATAAAAGCTTTTGATGAACAAAGATTTAAATATCTTGTATAAGCTATTAGGATGATTAACTTTGGGTAGATTTTCTTAAATTAACTTCAAGATTGTTTTTCAAATATGTGTGTCTTTAAAGTTATCTAAATTATCACTCATATAATCCCTATTTATCTTGGATGAAACTTTTTCTAAATGATATTCCTAGGAATTTTAAGAATTGAAGATATATTTTCTTTCGGAAGACATTTAATTGACTTCGGAAGAAAGTCATGTCTTCAAAACTAATAACTACTTAATAAGGAATTTAACTTCGGATGAAATTCTGATATATCTTATGAAGCTTAAATATGCTTCAAAGTACTTATATGTTTTGAAGGACAATTTTCTTCCGAAAGCAAACTAAGTCTCAAAAGCTTTATTTTTCCTTTGAATAAAACTTCTGAAGTTTAAAATCTTCCAAACACAAATATGTCTCGGAAGCCAAATTACTCTAAGTACTTTTTCTTCTAAAGCAATTCTTGTCAAACTAAGGAATATCTTCCGAGGTCAAATTGGCTTTGCAATTTTTCTCAAAACTTCCGAAGACAAATTATTTTTGGAAGATTTTCAACTTACAAGATAACTATCTTTTTGGGCACTTTTTCAGAGGTGGACCGATATCCGGATTTCAAAGTTTATCTTTTGCAATAATTTTGTCTCAAATCCAAGCATATAAATGCCTTTTTCAATGGGTCTCCCTCTCACTTCTTCCACTTCATCTGCAAATATTCTAGCCCTAAATGTAACGCCTGAAAATTTCAAAGAAAAATTAGGTAGGTGAAGTTATCATGCGAAAGAAAGTTCTCACGTGAGAAGTTCATGTGAAAAGCTCAGCTGGGTATAAATAGCTGATAACACCCAGTCTGACTCCATTTCGCGTGAAAAGTTCAGCTACTAGAGAGAGAAATCGGCTGCATAGAGAGAGAAAGTGAAGAATCCAAGTGTTTAAGGTATGTAACTCGTGTAGTAACTCGTGTTATGTACTAAAAGGGATTATTGATGAATATAATGCATGGTTATGTAGTTTTCGCTTGGCAAAGGCTTCGGGAAGGTTGCGTTTGTGCTAGAACTTCAAGAAGTGAGTTTCTAGTTACCTTTTTACGTAAGTTTTATGTTTTGGGGCTATTATGCATACTAAAATGTTTGTAAATGTGTGTTTATGCTTGGTATGATGTTGTTTAAGATGTTTGCATGTTAGAATAGCCTTAGACGCAATAAGTCATGATTGGGCAGGAAAAACGTGTAGTTTTCGCGCGAGCAGTTTTGAAGTACTTTAAGATTTTGAATTCTGGGAAGTTCTCGCGTGAAAGGTGTAGTTTTCGCTTGATATGCATGTTTTCACGCGAGAGGTAGTTCTCGTACGATTTTTTAGTTCTCGCACGACATGTGGTTCTCGCGCGACTTGACGATTTTCGCGCGATAGGATGGTTCTCGCACGAAAGGGTAGTTCTCGCGCGAGATGTTGCTGATGTATGTTAAGTTTTCGCATGCTATGCTATTGTGTTTGATGCGTTATCTTTTTACATTAAAAAATTTTAAAACTATATGCTTTTTGATATGGCTTTACTAGATATGTATGAGTATGTAAGTAAAGTATTATGTAACGAAAGTGAAAGATAATGATGATGAAAGTGGAACGTAATGAATGAATGAAAGTCTTGCATTGAAAGGAGGTTCATAAATCATTGAGGGGTTGTTAGCTCAACTGTGTGCGGTTTAGCTAACCCATGAGGATGCACACAGGGGGGTCAGTCTTTGTGACTGATCAAGACGTACGAAAACGGGATCCTTGTCGCTTGACCCCAAGACGGAAGTTGCTTTGTGCACAATGATGGGGCATAGCATATGACAGGATCTTGATTAAAAGTAGAAGAACGTAAACGAAATAAAGTACGAAAACAAACGATTATGAATGATGATGATAAGATCATAATAATTATTATCAAGATGTACGTGCGATGTGTGATCATGAATGAAAGTAAAGGATACATTTTTAGCGAAAAGTAAAGTATTTTAATTATAAACTAGAACTCACTCCACGTAGCTGACTTTTTGTATGCATAATAGTTAGCAGGTAACCTTTTGATGCTGAGGAGGTGCAGGCATGGATGTATAAGCTACTGGGAATGAGTTTAGTCTGACATCCACATTTTTGGAAATGATTATTGTATTATGATGATGAGCCATATCTGTGAGCCATAAACAATTTTGAGATGTAAATGAACAATTTGATGTATTGACACGATTTTAATCATGAATGAAAAGTTTTAATTCTGCTGCAAATGATGTGTTTGAAATGTATTGTGATCAGATTGACTAACTGTAAGCATTGGAACGGGCCTTACAAGTTGGTATCAGACCCAAAGTTTTAGAGAATTGGGTAAAATATTTTAAAAAAAACCTAAAACTTAAACTGAGAATGGGACGAAAAGGGAAGGGATACCAGTCCTAGTAGCTACATGCCTGCAGGTAAAGGTTTTATGTAAATTGTTGGACCAAAAGAACCAATGAGCCTGATCAGAAAAACCTTTAAGTCCCACAGACATTACAACAACTGAAGTAGTCTGCAACAGCTGAAGACATCAACTGATAACAAGGTCTGAAGACAAAGTCTGAAGTGAAAGAGCTGAAGACAAAGTCTGAAGTGAAAAAGCTGAAGACAAAGTCTGAAGCTAAAGAACTGAAGACAAAAGCTGAAGACAAAGACTGAAGACCAAGTTTCAGATGTTGTCACAACAGCTGAAGAAGACCTCTTCAGTAGTTGTGATGGTTTCCTTTCAGTAGTTATATTTTCCTTTCAGTTCTTTTGTAATCAGTAGTTTTATGTTTCTTGTAATCAGTACTTGTAGTTTCAGTAGTTTTAGTTTCATCTTGTACTTAGCATACTCTGAGATGTTCTCAGTTGTTGTGAACATTCTCAGTAGTTTGCTTACTTTCAGTTGTTTGTAATAATTCTGTTAGATGTCACTATCAAGTGACATCAGCAGACGTCACATTCCTTTATATAAGGAATGTTGACCTAATTGTAAGGTGCGCAGCTTAGTGCAGCTTAGCGGCCGCCATACCGAAGCATTTGTGCATGAATGATATTATCCCTTTTGCAGAAAACCCTCTTTCTCTATAACCGTGTACTGTTCCATTGAATATCTATTGTGTTCTTGCTATATTTGTCTAATTCTTGTTCTAATTCCACTGCGATTCAACTCTAATTGATCAAACTTAGATCACTGATCCTGTCAAATGGTATCAGAGCAGGTTAATCATTGATCGGTTTAACAATTGATCATTGAAACTGCTATTTCGATATCTAAAGTTTGATCGAATTAGCATATTTGCAAGAATTGGTTATAGAGATTGATCTTGTGCTGCTTCTGGTTATTCAATTTGAGTTTCTTCTTGGTTCATATTGAGTTTGTTGTGTTTTTGTGCTAAATCTGTTGAAACTTGATTGAATTGGTTTGAATCTGAGAATGACTACTCCATCTAATGACCCTCACAATACTGGCTCCTCAACCAAGCCTCCGATGCTGGTTAGGAGTGAGTATAACATATGGCAACGAAGAATGCTCCATCACCTGTCTGTTAACAGTTCAGGTTGTTGGACATCTGTGGTTCACGGTCCACACAAGCCTATGGTGAACAATCCGGAGACCAACCAAATGGTTCCGAAGAAGAAGGAGCAATACTCAGATGAAGATCGTAAACTGTTTGAGATTGATGCTAAAGCCCATGGAATTCTGGCCATGGCACTGCCTAATGAAATCTATTCTGGGCTTATGCATCATGAAACTGCTCATGACCTCTGGAATGCTTTGAAGGAACAATTCGGAGGAACTGATGAGGTCTTAGCAAACAACAGAGAAATCCTCGCCCAACAATATGAGACATTCTCTCATAGGAAGGGTGAGACACTGACTCAACAGTTTGAGCGTTTCTCCTGCTTGATCTCTGAGCTGAAAATGGTCAAGCATGAGTATACTAACAGCCAGATGAACAACAGATTCCTCAGATCACTGCCTGAGAGATGGGACACATACACCATTGTCCTACGCTCCAGTGCAAATCTGGATAGCCTATCTCTCACCCAACTCCATGGGAAACTGCTTACATTTGAAAGAGAGATAGAGCAGAAAAGGAAACTGGCATCATCAGGAAAGCTCACTGATGACTTTGTACCAGGGAACACTGCCTTGGTCGGTCATGAGTCAGAATATGCTGGATCAGAAAGCCATTATGATGAGCATATAGATTTCTCTTCAAACAGTTCTGATCATGCATTTGTTGGTGTTGACAGTCATTCTGGGTGTAATAGTGATAATTTATGCTTTATCATGGATGATTTGAGGGTATTGCTGATGATGATTTAGAAGAGATGGATATTTTGAGCCAAATGGCCTTGATCAATATCAGATCTCAAAAGTTCTACAAGAGAACTGGTAGGAAATTTCCAGGACTCTCTGGCAAAACCAAAGTTGGTTTTGACAAGAGTAAGTTGAGGTGTCACAAATGCCACAGGCTTGGGCACTTTGCAAGAGAGTGTAGATCAACTGGATCTAACTCCTCTGCACCCTTTGTGACCTTTCCAAGCAATAGTTCACAAAACAAAGGGCAACATCCTGCTAGTTCTGGTCATCACTCACAACCTCAATCTCCTGCATATTTTGTCCCTCAGGGTCCAATGCCATATCCATATCCCTGCTATTACATGCCACAGCCAAATCCAGTTCAAGTTCCTATAGCACAACAACCTCAAGCCCTACCTGAGCCTCAACCATCTCCATCACAATCTCAACCTCATCACAGCTTCTTCACACCAGGAGTTGTTGACTGGAGCAGCTTACCAGATGATCTTTCTGGTTTCAATGAGCAATTATTTGCTGGTGCTGGTCAACATGGTGGTGAACATCCTTTTGGGAATCTTGCTCTCATGGCCCTGGAGTCTACTGAGGGTTCCTGCTCCAATGCATCATCTTCACAGGTAACCCAGGTATCTTCTGAGGCTAAAGCCAAGTTATGTTCTGAATCATGCATAGCTGCCTTTGTCTCTATTAGAGAGGCAAATGTAGCTTTAATCAATCAAAATCTTGAGCTTGAGAAAACTATTTCCAAAAGAAAAGCTGAGTATGAGTCTGCTCTTAATGACAAAGATGATGAGATTTACAAGCTTAAATGCCAACTTAATGATGAAAAGGCTAAGGTAGAGGTCATACTTGAGAACCACAGAAGTCTCAAAGAGACACTTGCAGCTACCCAAGTTGAGTGTGACCGCTGGGTAACATCCTGCAAGGGATTTGAAATGCTTCTCAGCAAGCAAACAGCTTCAAATGTGAAGTTTGGAATAGGTTACAATCATACTGCACCACCTACTGATTTTACTTCAAAATCAATAGTAAAATCTGAAGGTGAAAGTAATTTCCAAACCACATCATCATGTGATTCATCCTCAAATGATAATACAAAATTAGAGGATGAAGTCAGTGTTAAGATCTCAGCAAATCAATTGCCTGATGGTTTAAATGCTGATAAACACATGAAGCTGAGCAATTCAGATGTTGTCCCTCAAAGTACTCCAAGTACTGAAGGGCAAGTCACAACATCTGAAAAGCATTTCAAATCTGCTGAAATAAAAGGATTAACAACTGCTGAGGAATCTATCATACGGTCTTTCAGGACGGATAGAGAACAGCTGAAGAACAAGTCTTCAGTTGTTACCGATCCTTCAGTACTTAACACAAGTACTGAAAGGAGGAAAGTACTGAAGATCACACCTTCAGTAGTTTCCACTTCAGCAGTTGATCAATCCAAGATGAAGAATAAGCCATGTGAAATATGTGGTAAATTCAATCATCTATCTGATGAATGCTGGTACAAAAAGGGTTCCAAACTCAACAGAGATAAGCTCATTAAAGAAGAGATTAATAAAATGAAAAATGAGTTTGAGACCAAGTTTGTACCACAGTCATCTCAAACTGATAAACCCAAGGCCTCACCAAAATCCAAAAAGAAGGATGGGGTTTATCAGAAAACAGCTGATAGTGTTCCTCATGATAAACATCAGACTAAGTCTGTGAATTTCAAGAAGGAGGAAATGGTGGGTCACAGGAACTCATCAAAAACAAGTACTGATGTGTCAAATGAGCTGAAGGCTTTAGCAACAAATCAGACACAACTTGTTATGATGGTTCAGCATTTGTTGGGGAGAGTTAACCAACTAGATGCACCTGTGATCAAACCACTGAAAAGGAAATCCAAGCCCAAATCTAAGAAATCCATTTCAGCACCATCTCCACCTTCATCAGCTGTTAATCATGAGAAACAAGTTATGGTTAAATCTGTTGATGAAAACAGACCCAAAACCAAAAAGGTTTGGGTCTCTAAAGCTAACTAGTTTCTTATGATAAATGCAGGGTTCTTCAGCATGCCAAAGAAGCATCTGGTATGTAGACAGTGGAGGATCTATGCATATGACTGGGAGCAGTTCTCTTCTTAATGACTACTCTCAAGGAAAGAAGGGATTTGTCTCATTTGGAAATGATGCTAAGGGTTACATCATCGGGAAAGGATTTGTGTCAAATGGAGAAATCAGATTTGATGATGTTAACCATGTGGAGAATCTCAAGTATAATCTACTGAGTGTCAGTCAGATGTGTGATAAAGGGCATGTTGCACTTTTCACAAGCCAGAACTGCCGGATTCTGTCTTCCAAAGTTCTGAGGCTGATTGACAAGGTATTGGATGAACATACTCTCCTGAAGGCCAACAGGATAGGAAGAGTATATGCCTTGGATTTGTCAAAGAAGATTGATTTAAAAGGTCATCCTTGCCTGTTCTCCAAGGCCTCTCCTCAGGAATCTAAACTGTGGCATAGAAGGCTGGGTCATGTTAATCTCAAAAACATGAATCAGCTGATCCACAATAGTTTAGTGAGAGGTCTACCAATAAAGGAGTTCCACTGTGATGAAACCTGCACTGCTTGTTTAAAAGGAAAACAACACAAAGTTTCATTCCCTCCTATAGAAGAACCAAAGTCCACTGCCTGCTTGCAATTACTGCACATGGATCTCTTTGGTCCTGTGAGAGTAATGAGCATGGCAAAGAAGAAATACTGTCTGGTAATTGTGGATGATTACTCCAGATTTGTATGGACCTTCTTCTTGCATTCAAAGGATGAGGCTGCTCAGACAATTATTAACTTTGTGTTGTATGTTGAGAAGCAGTATTCCCTATCAGTCAAGTGTATAAGAAGTGATAATGGAACTGAATTTAGAAACCATACACTTGATGATTTCTACCTTTCAAAAGGAATCAAGAGGCAGTATAGCATCCCAAGGACTCCAGAACAAAATGGAGTAGTGGAGAGAAAGAACAGGACCCTAATTGAAGCTGCAAGGTCCATGTTGGCTGACTCTGGTTTGCCACTGACCTTTTGGGCTGAAGCTGTCAACACAGCATGCTATGTGCAAAATAGAGCTTTAGTGAATCAGAGGTTGATGAAGACTCCTTATGAAGTTCTACATCATTTGGCTCCTCTAATTTCATTCTTCAGAGCATTTGGGTGTCCTTGTTACATTCTCAACACAAAGGATCAACTCCAAAAGTTTGATTCTAAGGTGGATGCAGGGTATTTTGTTGGGTATTCATCCACTTGCAAGGCTTACAGAGTGTTCAACTGCAGAACAAAGATGGTTGAAGAAACCTTGCATGTGAAGTTCAATGAATCTCCTAAGGACAAAATCCCACAAAACCCTGTGGAGTTGTTTGATCTGGACATACTGCAATATGTTCCTTATCAGCCTCCAGCTGTTGCAGATCATGTGAATTCATCACCTTCTGCAGCTAGTCATCCATCTGGTGGTACTGATGTTGATGATGATCCCAGTACTCACCTATTCAAGTTTAGTGATCAACTGCCTGAGTCTACTAAACTTGATGTTCCTGTAGCTTCAGTAGCACCATCCACAACAAATGCTGATGAGATTTCTGAATCCTCTACTTCATTTGACTTGCCATCTAATACTTGGTTTCAAGAATCTGGATCAACATCTGTTGCTGCTGAGCGTGCTACAAACACTTGCACAGATCTCATAGTGTACCAAGAGCTGAAGAATCACCCAATGTCTCAAATCATTGGTGATATCAATGCTGGTGTCTCAACTAGAAGTCAATTGTCCAACTTCTGCTTCTATGCTCTCTTCATCAGTCAGCAAGAGCCAAAGAACTATCATATTGCATTAAGAGACAATGGATGGGTTGATGCCATGCAGCTTGAGCTTCTTCAGTTCAAAAAGCAGCAAGTGTGGGAACTGGTTCCTCTACCCCCAGGTAAGTGTGCAATAGGCACTAAATGGGTGTTTAGGAATAAAACAGATGAAAATGGGCAAATTGTCAAGAACAAGGCCAGACTGGTTGTCCAGGGGTTTTCACAAGAAGAAGGTATTGATTATGATGAAACCTTTGCCCCTGTAGCCAGACTGGAGGCAATTAGATTGTTCTTAGCCTATGCTGCATTCCACAATCTTAAAGTTTTTCAAATGGATGTCAAAAGTGCATTTTTATATGGTAAAATAAAAGAAGAGGTTTATGTGTGTCAACCACCAGGTTTTGAGGATAATAAACATCCTGATTGGGTGTATAAACTTGATAAGGCTCTTTATGGGTTGAAACAAGCTCCTAGAGCCTGGTATGAAACACTGTCAAATTTTCTTCTTCAGAATAATTTCACTAGAGGCTCCATAGATAAAACTTTGTTCATTAAGAAAGTGGGTCAGCATAAGCTCCTTGTTCAAATTTATGTTGATGATATTATTTTTGCATCCTCTGATCCACAGTTGTGTGATGCATTTACAAAGTTGATGCAACAAAAATTCGAAATGAGTGCCATGGGAGAATTACAGTTCTTTCTAGGTTTGCAAATCAAACAAAAGGCTGATGGAACTTTCATTCATCAGTCAAAATACACAAAGAGTCTTTTGGAAAAGTTTGATTTACAAAACTGTAAGCCCTGTTCTACTCCCATGTGCAGCACCACACAACTGGATGCAGATCAGAAAGGTAAAGCTGTTGATGAAACACTTTACAGATGTATGATTGGGTCCTTGATGTACTTAACAGCTTCTAGACCAGATATTATGTTTGCAACTTGTGTTTGTGCTAGATTTCAGGCTGCTCCTAAAGAGTCTCATTTGATTGCAGTCAAGAGGATCTTTAGATATCTGCAAGGTACTCAATCTCTAGGTCTTTGGTATTCCACTGGGCACTCTTGCAAATTAGTTGCTTTTTCTGATAGTGACTATGCAGGGTGTAAATTAACTAGAAAATCAACTTCTGGTGGATGTCAATTCCTAGGCAACTGTTTGGTTTCTTGGCAGAGTAAGAAACAAACATCTGTTGCTACATCCACTGCTGAAGCCGAGTACATTGCTGCTGCAAGTTGTACATCTCAGGTACTCTGGCTTCAGAATCAATTATTGGATTATGGCATTACAGAGACTAAGACTCCATTACTAATGGATAGTGCTTCAGCTCTTTGTATTGTCAAGAATCCAGTCCAGCACTCTAGGACCAAACATATTGAGATCAGACACCATTTTATTAGGGATTGTTTTGAAAAAGGTCTGATTGATCCAAAGTTTGTTCCTAGTGCTGATGAGCTTGCAGACATATTTACTAAGCCTTTGGACAGTTCAACTTTCCAAAACCTAGTGTTAAGGCTTGGTATGCTGCAGCTAGAATAAGTGACAACTACTGATGATCTCAGTCAACAAGTACTGATGAGCATTCGTATACTATTGTCACAAATAAGTACTGATAAGTTCTTTTATCCTCAGTAGTTTTCATAACTACTGAAGACTAAATTACTTAAAAGTACTGAAGTACTCTATCTGTTGAAAAGAACTGATGTGGTTACAACTACTGATGTAGTTACAACTACTGATGTCAGTATAACAGATAAGTACTGATGACCAATGAAACGTCTGAAAATCAGACAAAAAGTCTGATAAGTGTTGAGGTCAGAATGAAACAGCTGATGAGCTAAGAATTGACGACAACAGCTGATGAGAAACTTTTCTCTTCAGTTGTTTCTACAACTGCTGTTTCACTTCATACAACTGAAGCCAAAACCATGTCTTCAGTAGTTTTACAACTACTGATGACTAACACCAAATCTTCAGTTGTTTACAACACCTGAAGCCAAAACCATGTCTTCAGTAGTTTCACAACTACTGATGACTAATACCAAGTCTTCAGTTGTTACAACTTCTGAAAGTTAAAACCAGGTCTTCAGTTGTTTTCAAACAACTGATGACAGCACCAACACTTTCAGTCGTTTTATATCAGCCTTTTCTTACCCTATAAATACCTAAACCTACTTTCAAACGTTTCATTAGCCGTTTTATGTCCTTCACTCTCTCAACAATGGCGACCATGAAACTCAAACCCAGACACAACTGTGTTGCCTACCTCTCGAAATCGGCCTTTTGGAACAAATTTGATAATGCCATCGATCTTATGGTAGATTCCCAGTACCGAACCGCTTTTCTTCTGAATCCTACCATATACCCCGATTCCCTAAGCCAATTCTGGACCAACGTCTCTGTGCAAACTGGTGAGAATGATAGCCAAATCACTCTCCAGTCGTTGGTTAACCAGAAACAGGTGGTCATCACTCCAGACATCATTCGACAAACCCTAAATCTACATGATGCCACCTGTGTCACAGAATACCCGAAAGGCACAACTGATATGTCTTTCATCAATAACGGGTATGAAGGAGACTTAAGTGCTACCACCATTCTGAAGAAGCACTTCCATGATGCTGAACGTCTTATATTCCACATGGTGAATGTCTGCCTTGCATCAAAAACCTCCTCATGGGATCAGATGTCCTCCCGATGGCAACAGGTATTATACTCTATCTTTGAACGACAAAATCTAAATTTTTCTGAGATAGTTTTCATGGAACTAAAGGATCTGGCTTTGAAACCTGTGGCAAACAGATGGATATTATATCCCAGGTTTCTCATGGCCATAATTTTAAATCAGCTAAAATCAGACGGCCTTGTTGGCCTTGGAGTCCCTGCTCCGGCTGTATTGCCTGAAGTATACTCCAGGCACAACTCTGACCCTACACTGAAAGGGGCTGCCCGGCTGCTAAAACCCAAGCAGCGGGAACCCACAGCCTCCACTTCCAGATCCAAAGTCCCCACCAAACCCAACACCAAAAAGCCCAAAAAGGCTACTCAGGGAGATGAGTCCCCTGAGGATGCCCCTGTACCACCAATACAGGAAACACTTACTGGTTCTAACCCCCCAGTAGTGTCAAAGACTCCACCAGCCCTAGCCGCTCAGGCATCCTCTCAACAGGATCCTGATGCAACCATAATTGGGGATACCACAATGCTGGAACCTATCTCAATTGAGAAGGTTACCATTGAAGAGCACCAGTCACCCCGGGTGCAATCTGCTTCAAACCTATCTCCAAATGCAACCGCCCCTCAAAGCCCAACCATTATAGTTGCACAAGTGCTGAGTCAGCTGCATTCCTCTCCTCCTCCCCAGAAACCAATTACAATGGGGAGAACCTCAACAGCTGAGGAAGAGGACCAAAATGCTGCTGATAACCCACAGCACAGGGGTTATAATGTTCAATCTCCCCGTGTAGAGGAGGAGGTTAGAACATCTGGTGAGGCTGCCACTTCTACTGATTCAGCAAATGAACAGGATGCAGTTGGTAACATCTCTAAGACCTCACCAGAGGCAACTGCCGATGAAGGACTCAGTCCTGAGGCAGGAAGTCCCCAGAACCAAGAACAAGGGGCACATGCTACAACTGATCTACACTCAGGGCATGTACATCCTGATTCAATCAGGAGGTCAGGTGATTCAGCAAAGACTGATGATGACCTGGGCTTTTTCTTCGATGTCTTAGCCCATAACACAATCCTTGAGGCTGAGGTGAGCAGACTCAAAGAACTGCTTGCCAAAATGTCTCAGGATCAAAGTCCATCTGCCCCAATAAACCCACAGATGGCACCTTCATCTGAAGGTTCACCAAACACTCAGCCACTACACTCAACTGAGCCACCAGCCACTGCTTTTGGCACCACCTCTCAGGGACAGAACCCCTCTGAGCAGATGGTTGCTACCTTTCAACATTCCTTACCTCTCATCACTCCCATCATCAATGAGATTGTGCATAAAGCCATTGATGAGAGGATCTCCTCAAATCTACAAACACTTGTTGATGATGCTGTGCAAAAGAAGCTTTCTGCCATTCAAACCCCTGAACCCAATGCACCCAAAAAGGGGGAGTCTAAGGCAGTGAAAGAAAGAAAGAGAAAGAGAGTGGAAGATGAGAAACAACAAGAGAAAGAAAAGGAGTTAGAAAAGGAAAAACAGCTGATCACATACAAGAGAAAGAAAAGTGCTGAAACTCAAAAGCCTGATGAAGAGAAATCATTGGAAGATCTGGTTAAAGAAGCTGATGAAGCTCACAGCAGATCAATGGACAGAATAATAGACCAACTCTTCAGACAAGGCTTTGATACAGCTACATTAGACACTGAGATCAGAAGGCTGGAGATTAAAGAGATACAAGAGAGATGGGCCAGTTACAGTGTGATGGAAAGGGAGAGGTTGGAGATAATGATCAGGTTTATTGCAAAATACTTGGGAAGATCATTAATTGAGATTAAATCATGGACCAGAGACAGTATTCTGGCAATAACCACCAGAATCTGTGCTTCTGAAGCATTCAATAAGGGGTTGATTATCGAAGCCTTAGATGAAGCAGGTGCTGGGAAGAGAACTGATATGGCCAAGCTTTCCAAAGCCAAACTTACCACAAAAATGCTAGATCAGCCTTCCCAAACTCCCACTCAAAAACAACCAACCCCACAACTCTCCAAACCAATCCCTAAACCTAAACTTAAACCAACTCAACCCTCAAAACCAACTCCCTTACCCCAAAAACCACCTCAAACCACATCCAATGATGCACCCAGAAGGAGGAGAAGGGTGTTGAGGATGGAAGAAGAAGAAGAAGAAGATGATGAAGAAGACAGTCTGCCAATCTCTGCTGTTCTAAAAATACCTGAGCCCAGAAGTCAACAAATGATCACACCAGACTTTCAGAGGCAAATGGTGAAAGTTAAGATTGAAGAAGAAGAACAGCAGAAACAGCACGATGAGCAACTTTTGAAGATGGTTGACAAAGAGTTTCCTCAGTCATCATCTATACAAGCCATGAAGAAACACGCTCAAAGGCTGTATGCTCTCAGGCATACCTTTCAATATCAAAAGGAGAGAGTAAGGATTTGGCCAGACCCCAGGGTTAGTTCTAGAATTCATAAGAAATCCATACCAAGTAGATACAATGGCCAAGTGAGAAAGACCATAGATGCTGTTATTATGTTGGCCATTGTAGTCTCACCCTGGGAGATACTTGAAGACTTCAAGAGAGCCTACAAGTCAAAGATGACCCCTCAAACTCTAATGGAGAACAAAATGGTCAAGAAGGGGTTGTTATACAAGAGGCTTGAAGAGATCAAGAAAAATGAACTCCAGTTGTTATTAGAAGGGACTCACCCAGATGAATTTGCTTACAGAGAGATAACAACTGTTGAGTTGAAAAATGGAAAGACAGTAAAGTACCTATCAGAGTACTATGGCCCAGAGTTCTTCTTCGAAGGAGAAGCAGAAGAACTCACTAAGGAGGAACAAGTTGTTCTCCTTGAGGCCTACGTCAGAGAGTCTTATAGACTCATCAATGGGAAGTAGGTTTCATGGTTGGGATAACAGCTCTGTGTCCAGTTCCCCAAGACAGAGTTCCCTTCCATCCTTTGACATTCACATCTACTGAAACCTGTTCCCTGGCCTGTGCTTATCTGATATCTCTGAAGCTGATCAAGAGAGTATTTCTGCCAAGAATAAGTGGGACCTCAATAAGCTTAAAGGTTTTGGCTGCATTGGTTCAGGGGGAGTTTGTTGGACCAAAAGAACCAATGAGCCTGATCAGAAAAACCTTTAAGTCCCACAGACATTACAACAACTGAAGTAGTCTGCAACAGCTGAAGACATCAACTGATAACAAGGTCTGAAGACAAAGTCTGAAGTGAAAGAGCTGAAGACAAAGTCTGAAGTGAAAAAGCTGAAGACAAAGTCTGAAGCTAAAGAACTGAAGACAAAGTCTGAAGACAAAAGCTGAAGACAAAGACTGAAGACCAAGTTTCAGATGTTGTCACAACAGCTGAAGAAGACCTCTTCAGTAGTTGTGATGGTTTCCTTTCAGTAGTATATTTTCCTTTCAGTTCTTTTGTAATCAGTAGTTTTATGTTTCTTGTAATCAGTACTTGTAGTTTCAGTAGTTTTAGTTTCATCTTGTACTTAGCATACTCTGAGATGTTCTCAGTTGTTGTGAACATTCTCAGTAGTTTGCTTACTTTCAGTTGTTTGTAATAATTCTGTTAGATGTCACTATCAAGTGACATCAGCAGACGTCACATTCCTTTATATAAGGAATGTTGACCTAATTGTAAGGTGCGCAAGCTTAGTGCAGCTTAGCGGCCGCCATACCGAAGCATTTGTGCATGAATGATATTATCCCTTTTGCAGAAAACCCTCTTTCTCTATAACCGTGTACTGTTCCATTGAATATCTATTGTGTTCTTGCTATATTTGTCTAATTCTTGTTCTAATTCCGCTGCGATTCAACTCTAATTGATCAAACTTAGATCACTGATCCTGTCATAAATGTTTAATGTAAGATAATAAAAGGATTATATGCGCGTGTTATGTGGTTTATATGCCCCTAGCAGATTTGGATAATGATGTAGTCAGGATATGGAATGCTTGGAGAAGGAAGAGTAAAGTAAGTGGCTAATCACAACTGGCCATTGTAATTAGGGACTTACTATACTTGATGTAATCTGAGCTATTACCTTGAATGTCCATGTTAGTATTTGAATCTTTAAAGCTTAGATGGCTGGTGGTAGATCTTCGAAGGCTTCCCAAGGTAGAGTGCATGGTGGACGTGGTACTGGAACACGTGCCATGAGAAATAAGGCTAGAACCGCCGAACGGCACCTGCAGATCCCGAGATTAATCACCATGAGGGCGGTGATGAGAGTGCTAATATGAGGGCCTCAGTGAAGGAGGCGGTGGTTGAGGAAGTTCATTAGGTGATGTAGACGATTCTGTCATCTGTAGTGACTGAGGTTATTCGTGCTGTGAGGGAGGATGAAAAGAAGGAGAAGGAGTAGAGGAGAAAAACTGCTAGGCAAGGGGGAAAAGAAGGAGCTTCTGGGGCAAGGGACCAACTGGATACCAAGATGGTTATCTCTAGTGATGATGAGGAGGTGGAGGCGGCACAGGAAACCGCAAAGGGGTGCAACTATGGGCATTCCAAAGATGCAAGCCCCCGACATTCGACAGGAATAGGAATGCTACTGCTGCTCACCGAGGGTGAGAGAGATGGAGGCGGTACTTTATATTAGCGAGTGCTGAGAGGATCAGAAGGTAAAGTTTACTACCCACTCATTTGTGGATTCGGCCTTGTCCTGGTGGGATAATATTGTCCAGGCCGAGGGTAGTAGGGTGATTGGGAGGATGAGGTGGAGTGAACTGAAGAAGCTGGTGATTGAGGAGTTTGTGCTCACAGGGAACTCGATAAGGTTGAGAGGGAGTTCCTGCAGTTGGAGGTGGGAACTATGATGTACCAACAATACACGACAAAGTTTAATGAGATGGCAACGTTGGTGCCAGACCAGGTGACGCCTGTGTCACGAAAGATTAAGAGGTACATCCAGGGTCTGCTGGTGGATATTCGCAGACATCTGATCGCCGCTTGGCTAGGTACGTTTAGGTTGGTGGTCGATTTGGCAGGAAGGCTGTACGATGAGAGGGAGGAGGTGAACGTGGTGGAGGTGAACATGAAGGGAAGTGGAGATAGGAACTAGTGTGGGAAATGTTTTGGCGGTGGTTTCACCCCCAAGGGCAAGAAGGCAAAGGTGGAGGGTCGTAGGGAAGCTGCGACCGAGGTAGTAGCGGTGTGTAGCAAGTGGGAGAGACCATGTAGGGAAATGTAAGCCGGGATCGAACGTCTGCTTCAAGTGTAGGAGGCCTGGACATGTGGCGAGAGATTACGGGTTAAAAGTGTTATAACTATGGTGAAGAGGGCCATATGAGCAGGGATTGCAAGAAGCCAAGGGCCGAGAGCTCCGGGGCAAGGAAGGGATTGAGAATGAGGGGTAGAGGGCGAAGGCCAGGGCATTCACTATGACTCGAAAGGAGGCTAGAGTGGACCCCGATGTTATGTCAGGTACATTCCTAGTTAACCAGACTTGTGCCTCTGTACTTTTTGATTCCGGTGCTAGTAGGAGTTTTATTTCTGCTGCCTTCTGTGATAAGTTGCCCTCTAGGAGTAGAAAGATTAATGAGCCTTGCGATGTAGAAACTGCTATTGGTAAGTCTACTAGGGTTTCTGATGTGGTAAAGGATTGTGACATAGAATTGGAAGGCCATAGGTTTTCTGCTAGATTGTTCTTGATGCCCGTAGGCGGATTCGATGTAGTCCTAGGGATAGATTGGCTAGCAGCCTACGAGGCAAATATTGTGTGTCATAAAAAGATGATTCGATTGACTGCGTCGGATGGGATTTCGATGATGATCTATGGCGATAAGGTTACTACGGTTCCGAAGGTGATTTCGATGGTTGCAGCTGAGAAGTGTATGAGGCATGGATGTGGTGCCTATCTAGCCTATGTGAAGGATGTGGATGCGTTGGTACCACGATTGTTGGACGCGCCAGTAGTGTGCGACTTCCCTGACGTATTCCTGGAAGACTTATCAGGTGTGCCACCTGACCATGAGATCGAGTTCCAGATTGACCTGATACCTAGTGCCCAACCTGTTGCTAAAGCGCCATATCATCTAGCTCCCTTCGAGATGAAAGTGTTGATGACTCAGCTACAAGAACGTTGGATAAGGGACTCATTCGACTGAGTATCTCTCCATGGGGTGCTCTGGTCTAGTTTGTGAAGAAGAAGGACGGTAGCATGAGGATGTGCATCGACTACCGTGAGCTGAACAAGTTAACCGTGAAGAACCGCTATCCGTTACCGAGGATTGATGACTTATTTGATCAGCTCCAAGGTGCCAGTTGGTTCTCGAGGATAGATCTTCGATCTGGTTACCATCAATTGAAGGTGAAGGAGCAGGATATACCTAAAACAGCTTTTCGCACGCGTTATGGACACTACGAGTTTCTTGTTATGTCCTTTGGTTTAACCAACACGCTAGCTGCTTTTATGGATTTGATGAACAGGGTGTGTTGGCTGATGTTGGATAAATCAGTGATTGTGATCATTGATGATATCTTTATTTATTCGAAGAGCGAAGAGGAATATGCCGGTCACATTCGAGAGGTGCTGGAAACACTTAGAAGGGAGAAGCTGTACGCCAAGTTCTCCAGGTGCATATTCTGGTTGTGCGAGGTTCAGTTTCTTGGTCATGTGGTCAACCCGGAAAGGATCATGGTGGACTCGATGAAAGTTGAGGCGGTGATGGAATGGAAGTCTCCAAAGGCGCCATCTGAGATTCATAGTTTCTTGGTTTGGCAGGCTATTACAGAATATTCATCCAAGACTTTTCCAAGATAGCTTCACCATTGACCAAGTTGACCCGCAAGGAGGTGAAGTTTGTATGGGGTCTAGAACAGGAGAATGCTTTTGAAGAGCTAAAGACGAGATTGACCCAAGCTCCTGTCCTAACGTTACCTGAAGGGAGTGAAGACTTAGTGGTCTATTCAGATGCTTCTTATTCAGGTTGGGTTGCGTGCTGATGCAACGGGGGAGGGTAATAGCCTATGCATCCCGACAGTTGAAAATCCGTAAGGCTAATTACCCTCCTCATGATTTGGAGTTGGCGGCGGTGATCTTCGCATTGAAGATTTGGAGGCACTACTTGTACGGGACGAAGTGCACTATCTTCACTGACCATAAGAGTTTGAAGTACTTCTTCGAGCAAAAGGATCTCACTATGAGGCAAAGGAGGTGGTTAGAGATGATCAAGGATTATGATTGTGAGATCCACTACCATCCGGGTAAGGCCAATGTAGTGGCGGATGCCCTTACCCGAAAAGAGAGACCCGAGCCGATTCGGGTAAAGGCTTATCAGCTGGTAATGACCTCTGACGTGATGAAGCAGGTCAAGGAATCTTAGGATAAGGCATTGAAAGAGGATCGAATCAACTCCGAAAGGATGAAAGGCCTAGTTGCGGAGTTGGGTGAGAACACACTCGGTATTAGAACCCGATTTGGGCGGATGTGGATTCCTTGTTACGGGGATCTATGGGGAAAGATCATGGATAAGGCCCATAAGACTCGAACTCGATTCACCCCGGTGCCATGAAGATGTATCACGATATGAAGAATTTTTACTGGTGGCCGGGAATGAAGAGCGGCATAGCAGAGTATATGAGTAAGTGCCTTACTTGCCTGCAAGTGAAGGCAAAGCATCAAAAGCCATACGGGAAGATCCAACCTTTGGATATACCTGAGTGGAAATGGGAGCACGTCACCATGGACTTCATTACAAAGTTGCCGCATATGGCAATAGGGTATGATGCCATATGGGTGATAGTAGACTGCTGACGAAGAGCGCTCACTTTTTGCCAATCCGTGAGACGTATTCATCTGAGAGGTTGGCGGATCTGTTCATCAAGGAGATCGTGGCTCGTCATGGTGTACCGGTGTCTATCGTGTCTAACCGTGACACCCGGTTTACATCTAAGTTTTGGAAGAGATTTCATGACGCGATGGGGACAAGCTACATATCAATACGACTTACCATCCTCAGATAAATAGTCAGTCAGAGAGGACGATTCAGACGTTGGAGGATATGCTACGGGCATGCGTCATCAATTTTGCTGGAAGTAGGGACGAACATTTACCCTTAGCCAAGTTCTCATACAACAACAGTTATTATGCCAGCATTAGTATGCCTCCTTATGAGATGCTATACGGTAGGAAGTGTAGAATGCCCATATGTTGGGGCGATATCGGCCAGAAGGAGTTAGGAGGCATTGAGGTGATCGAGGCTACGAGTGAGTAGTTTGAGAAGATCAAGGCCTTTATGAAGGCAGCGAAGGATAGACAAAATTCGTATGCTGACAAGAGGCGTAGACCGATTGAATTCAAGGTGGGTTATAGAGTTATGTTGAAGGTCTAGCCTTGGAAATGGATCATCCGGTTCAAAAGCGAGGAAAGCTAACCTGTTAGGTCTAGATCTTTTGTATAGGTTTAGATGATTTGTAATCCCTTGTAATGAACATCTGTAATTCTTTATCATTATGTAATGCACGATATATATGTTAACCCAAATATTATTTGTGTTGATTTTATGTAATTGCAGGAAACATCATACTTGGTCAATTTGGAAAATTGACCAAGTGCAAGAACTATCTGCGGATGAACAAGTTTATTCTTCCGTAGATGTTCTACGGAGCATAAATGAACAAGTCAATGTGCATCAATGGATCTCCTGCGGAACCACAAGCACATCTACCGAAGAACAAGTTCAGAGATCAAGTTGATACTGCTGCGAAAGAAGGAAGTTTGCTCCTAAGGATGATGTTCAAGAACAAAGAACCAACTCATATGAAAGAACAAAATACTTGTATGATCTCATATCATCAAGTACCCAACACAAAGTCAACAAGTCAATCTGTCAGAAGCAATTATTCCATGCACATCAGAATATCTTTGTAATTTTAAAGTGAATTCCTCTGTCTATAAATATAAGGCATGGGTGCACTCATTTAGGCAGAGATTCAGAGATATCAATACAAAATAGAGAATCATATATCAATCGATCAATCGATCAACATAGCAACACAGCAATCACAAGAACACCAAAAACATCATAGGAGATTATCATATCATCCAAGCATCAATATCATTATAATTGATTCATTGTCAATGAAAATCAATTGAAAACAATCTTTTTGTTGCATTATTTTATTCTGTTTCAAATTTGTTTCATCTGTTCTTTTTCGATTTTAATTTCATAAACAATTAATTAAACAACAAGTATAGATAATTCCATGAACTTTATTTGCTAAATCAAACTGATAATTCCTGTTTCGATCCTTAGATTCACAGGTGGTATCAGAGCCTCGTGCTCATTGATTTAGATCAATTGATCTATCAGTTTGATTATTTTAATTGGTTGTTTGTTTCATTAAAACATCAAAACCTTGTTATATCGATCATTAATCACTGTTCCATTGCTTGATTAATTTCGATTTGCATCAGAATGGCTTTTGATGCGTGGATTTATGATATTGTGCGATATCCCAAGGCTGTTCAAACAAGTTTGAACAAAACCAATCATCGTCTAACATCTTATTTTCAAATTAACTGAGAATATATTGAGCGATTTGACTAATTTTGACCACCACTTCTTATTTAATTAAGAGTGTGTTATTAATTAGTCCATTCTCAACAGAAGTCATTAATTCAAAGGGATTTTTGTCTTAGTTGATTTGAATATCAATATTATCAGTGATTTGTTATTGCTGTGTTAGTGTGTTTGCATTGTTTTTTTCACATTCATAGGATATTAGATTAATTGACAATTTTGATAATGTCAATTAGGTAATTAATATGAGCAATTCAGCTGTTGGAGCTTATCAACCTCCAAAGTTGGAGAACATATCTGATTTTAAAACATGGAAAATTAGATTCAGGAACCACGTAAATTATACAGATTCTGACTTATGGGTGTCCATTACTGAAGGTCCTTACATTCCACCTGCTTTAGGACCTGATTATAATGACAACAATCAACCCATAAGTTTGAAAAATCTGTCTCCTAATGATACCAAGAAAGTCAAAATTGACATTAAGGCCTATAGTATGCTTACTATGGCTTTACCTGAAGACCTCTTGATCAGGTGTGAAGCATACAAAACAACAAACTCATTATGAAAAATTCTTCACACTTTGTGTGAAGGAAGTGATGAGATCAAAATCATCAGGAAGGATACTCTTCATTCACAATATGAGACTTTTCATCATATTATGGGTGAATCGATTCCTTAACAACTCCAGAGATTTATGCAACTTCTTACTCAGATGAACATTCTTGAGCTGAAGTACAGTAATGAGGAACTAACAAAAAGATGCTTCATACTTTGCCATAGAGTTGGACTCAAACTATGTCTATGTTCAAGAATACTCTTGATCTAAAGGCAATTGGGATTAGACACTTTGGTTGCAAAGGTGGAAGCTTTGGAGTTAAATGAGAAAACTAGAAACAAGAGTGTAAAAGCACCAATAGCACCATATCAATTCAAAGAAACAAAAGGTGCATGAAGTGCATTCATCTCCAATAATGATGATGAAAGTTCTTGTGTTGAGAGTGATAATGAAGAGGAAACTGGTTTCTATGCTGCAAAGTCCTTTAAATTAAACTCTTAAAACACTTCAAACATGAAAGGAAAAGGGGAATCTGATGATTCGAAAAGTCCAGCAGCAAAGGGATCATCAACCAACAAAAGCAATACCCAATCTGAGCCAATTACTATGGTTCTAGAATCAGAAGAATAGAAGGCAGCCTTTGCATCCTTCAATTCAAGCTTTCAAGATTACTTGGGTAGTACCTTGACTCCTGCACACATTTGTCAATAAGACCTTGAAGAACTTCATCCTGATGAAGTAGAGGAAATGGATCTGCAATGGCAAATGGCCATGATTGCTAATAGAGCCAATATGTATATGAGAAAGAATAAGGGACTATCTATTGTAGGAAGAACAACTAAAATTGGTGTTGACAAATCAAAAGTGAGGTGTTACAAATGCAATTTGTTTGGTCACTTTTCAAGGGAGTGCAACAGCAATCAGCAATCAACAACAGACATAAGACAAGCAAATCAGAGAAGCTTTAAGCAACCTCAACTAACAATCTCATCCCAATAGCCACAAGCTCTTCAGTAGGTACCAGTAACACTAAAGAAACTGGTTTGATTATTTTATAGGATGGTACTAGTGACTGGAGCATGTATGAGAAGGAAGCACAGGAGGAAAATCAAACACTGATGGCAAACATGGAGAACAAAATTCCACCCATGGCCACAGAGGTAAGGGATAGATTGTGTTCACCTGTTTGTGTTAAAGAGGTTGAAAGATACAGATTACATGCTCAATAATTGGCTGATAAAGTCAAAGAAACAATGATTTTAAATGAATCTCATTTGAGAGAACATAAATTATATTAGGTCAAATCACATCCTTACAAAAGGATTTGGATAAACTTGTATCTGAGAATTATAATTTAAAAGGACAAGTTGAGCATCTGACAACCTCTTTAACAAAATCAATGTCTGATCATGCATCTACTGAAGTGAAACTTCAGAAGTTTCAATTATCATCTCAGCAATATGAAAAACTCTTAAACTCTCATATTAAATCAAAGAACAGGTATGGGTTAGGTTTTAATGCTGTTGCACCTCCTATAAATGATAACTACACCATTTTACTTGAGTCCATGACAAACAATCTGTCAAACCATTTTGTATCAAGTACCAAATTGAACCAGAAATTAAAACTAATAATTTGGTAAATGGTGATGATACTGAGATGACTGAAACTGAGATTGGGTCATCTGAATCAGAATGTTTAAAACAAACTGATTCAGAATTTGACTTTGATGAGTGTGATGACTTGAATGAATTTGATGAGCCTAATGCTGGGTTGGGTAAGGGAAAGAATGTGGTAATTGAACCTTTAATTCCTAAAGTTCTTGATGAGATCAAGATGCCTTATCCCCCAAAATAAAAAAATTTGTTGAAGACCATCTATACCAGAATTGGTCAGCTGAATGAAGGGATTCATGAGCTCAACAAAAGGCAAAAACATCATTCATCAAAAAGAGCTATGGAAGAAAAGAAAATCACTTCCGCAGAACACATGCGGAAGAAAAAGGTTGATTTAGAACCATCCGTAGAAAAGCAAAGGAAGAAGACTGTTCCAAAACATTCAACTTCCATAGAAAAACTATAAAAGCAACAATCATCTACTTTCGTAGAAGAACTACGAAGAAGAAATCATCTGCAGAATCACCCAGTGACAACAAAGTCAAGAAACAGCAGAGAATGGTGAATCCTCATAACAAGAACCATTTGACATCATATCAGGAAAAGGTGAAGACTCATCAGCTGCAAAGTTTGAAAAAGAATTGAGGCAGCAGAAGGTGGCAATTATGAAGAAGCAGAAAAAGACAGTAGTGGAGTTTGACAGTGATGCTGAAGAAAAGTACTGCAAGTGGTGTGATATGCACAACCACAATACTAAAGATTGTTATTTCAGCAGCTATTGCTCCATATGCAATGTGAATAATCATATGACTTCTGACTATTACTTCAACAAACACTGTGCCATCTACAACAAAAACAATCATTCTACACAAGAATGCTTCTTCAACAAAAAGAACAAATCAAAGGTTCCAAAGAAGCAAAAAGCTGAGAATGTTGAATCAGATTCACAATCTTCTGAGAATGATGAATTAAAGGCCTCAAAGCAAAAGTAGAAGCAACTAAAGCAGAAGATCTCAAAGACAAAGAAACCAACATCTGCTGATGATAAATCAAAGAAGAAGAAGGAGAAGCAACAATCTCAAAGCAAGACTCCTCATAAGAAGGTAGTGTTGCAGGAAGATGAAGCCTTTTTGATCACTTTAAAAGGTAATCATGTACTTCAATCAAAGACAAAAGATGCAGAAACCTTTTCAAGTCAAGTATCAGGATCAAGTTTAAAGAAAAAGACACTGAAAGAAGAGGTGATAGAGGAAGTGATCAAGAATCAAGATCAAAGTCTTCAAGTTCATTTTCAACAGAATCATCCTCACCCCCATATAGAACATAATGAATCAATTGAGTGTAAAAACAATAGAGTAATAATCCTAGATAACAATGGCAAGCCCAAGACCATCAAGGCTTGGGCTCCACTTTTTAATTGATTTCATTATTTGTGCAGGAACATCCATGGAGGACTGGCAACAAGTAGTATGTTGAAAGTGGTTGTTCCAGGCATATGACAGGAAACTGTTCTCTCCTCCATGATTTCAAACAAAAAAATGCTTCATATGGAGATAAGAAGGGAGGTAAAATTGTTGGTGAAGGAATGGTAACAAATGGTGTACTCAAATTTGAGAAAGTAAACTTCTGTGAAAATTTGCAATTCAACTTGTTAAGTGTATCTCAAATTTGTGATAAAATTATACCACTTTATTTGATAACACTTATTGTTACATTCTTAAGCTAGGTTTTCAAATTCTAGCAGACTGGATCCTTCTTAAAGCACCAAGAAAAGGCAACACATATGTTTTGGACATGAACAACACCTCTCTAACAAGCAATGAAATTTGCCTGATTTCTAAGTCATGAGAAGATGAAGCTCAACTGTGGCATAGAAGAATGGTTCATTGAAACATGAAGAACATGAACAAGTTGGTCAAAAATGACTTAGTCATTGGCCTTCCCAAGAAAGAATTTCACTGTTCTAATCATTGTTCATCATGTTATAAAGAAAACAACATAGGGTGTCACATAAGTACAAAACAATCAACACAAACACAGCACCACTTAAACTGCTGCACCGGATCTTTTTGGTCCAACCAATGTGTTGAGCATTGGTAAAAGGCAATATTGTTTGGTGATTGTTGATGATTTCACTAGATTCACATGGGTCTTTTTCTTAAAACATAAAAGTGAAACATCAGAAACAGTAATGGAGTTTATCACTAAGATTGAAAATCAACTTGATTTAAAGATCAAAATCTTAAGAAGTGATAATGGATCTGAATTTGTTAATCATGTTTTAGATTCCTTTTGCAGGAACAAAGGCATTGCCGGACAACTCAGTGCACCAAAAACTCCATAACAAAATGGAGTTGTTGAAAGAAGAAACAAGACTCTAATTGAAGCAGCAAGAATAATGCTAGCTGATTCACAGTTGCCTATCATAATCTGGGCAGAAGAAGTGAACACAGCATGTCCTACGGATACATGTTATCCTTTTGTACCTCCAAGTTTGAGTGAAGTGCCACTGACTGCTGATCATCCCAGATTATTTCTTTCACTCACTTCTAGTGTTGCTGATCCAAGCCCTTCATCTCAAACAAGCAATGATAATTTTGGTGGAAATGGAAATTCAACTTCAGAAGAGGTAACTAATGCATCTGCAGAAGTTAACAATGCATCCGCAGAAGTTAACAATGCATCAGAAGTTCCTTCTACATTCGTAGATGTTCCTACTTCAGGAGATGATTCTTTTCCTTCATCTAAATTTCCCAATCCATCAGAAAACATTCCAACAACATACACATCTACAGATCAACAAACTACAACATCCGTAGTTGTTCCTGTAACTGCTGCGGAAGTTATACCTACATATGCGGAAACAAAAAATCATGAAGATGTAATTCATTCAGCATTAGAAAACCAAAATGATGAGAATTTTGACCACTTTGTTGATTCCTCATCTCAGTTGGATTCATCTCCATCAACCAACATCACTAACTGGAATCATCAATTCCAACAACAAGAACTCAAAAGTATCATCCAATAGAAACATTATTGGTAAGCTTAATGAAAGAACCACAAGAAGTCAAGGGGGAGCTGCCAATATTTGTCTATTCTCCTGTTTTCTTTCACATGTGGTTCCACCCAACATAACTGTAGCATTGAAAGACAACAGCTGGATTGAAGCAATGCAAGAAGAACTTCAGCAATTCAGAAAGCAGAAAGTTTGGAATCTAGTTGATCTTCCTGAAGGCCAATATCCTATTAGTACAAGGTGGCTTTTCAAGAACAAACTAGATGACAGAGGTATCATCATCAGAAACAAAGCAAGGCTGATAGCACAAGGATATACTCAAAAAGAAGGGATAGACTATGATGAAGTCTTTGCCCCAGTTTCCAGAATTGAAGCTATTAGAGTCTTTCTAGCCTATGCTTCACATAAGAAGTTCACAGTTTACCAACTGGATGTAAAATATGCCTTCTTATGATGGTAAAATTGATGAAGAAGTCTGTGTTACCCAACCTCCAGGCTTTGAAGATCCTGATTACCCATATAGGGTATACAAGCTTGACAAAGCTTTGTATGGTCTTCATCAGGCACCATGAAAGTGGTATGAAACATTGTCATCTTTCTTGCTCAAGCATGGTTACAAAAGGGGAACAATTGATCAGACTCTCTTCCTCAAACATGAACATCAAGACCTCTTGGTTGTCCAAATCTATGTGGATGATATCGTATTTGGATCAACAAACAAGAGATTGTGTGATGACTTGAATCTTTGATGAAATCTAAGTTCCAAATGAGTTCCATGGGAGAATTAACATTCTCCTTGGTTTGCAAGTTCATCAGAATCAGATGGCATTTTCATCAATCAGGAAAAGTTTGTGAATCAAATCCTGAAGAAGTACACCTCGCTGATTCTTCTTCTTTAAAACACTGGCTTCAACAATAGATAAGATTGTACCTGATCCTAAAGGGAAGTTAGTTGATAAAGATTATATAGATCTATGTTAGGATCATTAATGTACTTAACTGCCAGTAGACCTGACATAATGTTTGCTGTGTGTTTTGTGCTAGCACCAATCAGACCCCAAGGAGTCACATATGAATGCAGTGAAGAGGATTTTCAAATACCTTAAAGGGAAGCAGCTCTTGGCTTTGGTATCCCAAAGAAGGAGATTTCAACCTCTACTCATATTCTGATAGTGACTTTGGAGGCTACAACAACAACAGAAAATCAACAACCGGTGGTTGTCAATTTAGGACCAAGACTAGTTTTCTTGGCAGTGTAAAGCAACAAAGTTTCAGTATCCATAGCTGAGGCTGAGTACATAGCTACTTCAGCTGGTTGCTCTCAAGTTTTATGGTTGCAAAACCAACTATTTGATTATGGTTACAATTTTCTTCAAACACCAATTCACATAGATAACTCACTGATATGTTCATCACTGCTAATCCAGTGCAACACAGTAAAACAAAACATTTGAAATCAGATACCATTTTTTGAAGGACTGCTCAGAAAAAGGTTTAATCAAGTTGATCAAAGTGGATACAACAAATCAGCTTGCTGATTTATTCACTAAAGCCTTGATTCAGTTAGATTTAATTTCTTGATTGAGTCTTTAGGCATGATCAACTTAGATTAGTCTTCATCACAAACAAAGCATGTTCTGTCTGTCAATTCATATATGAAAAGCCAAAAACATCTATAAAACATATAAAATCCAAAATATTGTCTTATTAATATTTTATATATATTTAAAAAAAGCATTTCATATTATGGGAAATGATAGTACACTATACATTTGCTTACTTTCTTGAATTTTATCACACAATAAAGTCTGATCAGATGTGATTTGATATGTGAGTAGGTTTAGCTTGAGTAGAAAATATACAAGTTCATGCATAACATATTACCAAGGTGACTAATTCGGACATTCTATTTTGAGGACAAGCAAGTAAGTCTTATCCTGCTGTGATCAACTTACTCACCTAAGCATACTATGTTATGAAACTTTATAACCTCTATCTTTGCGCATCATGAACCTTCGTTTTATGTAACAAACACCTGGGTTCATAGGCATCTCTATTTTACGTAAGTCAAGACCTGGTGTCCTGATGCTAATCATCAAAAAGTTCCACAAAGGAACAGCTCTAAAAGAATCCAATGTGATCAATTGTATATTATCTCAAAGAGCTTCAAATATATCAGCATTAATAGATTTCAAAGAAATCTTAAGATAGAGCTTATAACTTAAGGAACATAGTTTTAAGTATGAAAAAGTGATAAATTGACTCATAAATGGAGACAAACTCTAATGTGAATTGAATGTGGAGTCCATATTTGTCTATCTTTAATCAATCTAAAAACATGATAAACCGCATGATAAGTTGAAACTATACTCTTGCTTGAATTTATGTGGATCATAATACTTGCAACAACACTAGATCTCTGTCTACTATTATTAAACAAAACTGTTTCAGGAAGTTGCTTAGTGTCATAGTATGATCCCATTATGATGTAAATGCTTGTAAATATAATTTAGTTTCTGTCTATAAACAAAATACAAAAATTTTGTCTTTGTTCTTTTATTTGCTAATAGATTGACAGATAATTGCTTTTCATGCTATTCTCTTTATAAATTTCTGACAAACGCATTATTCATGATTAAAACCAAATTTAGGGGGAGTAGTCATCAACATGAAAACTGAGTTTAACATTCTTACTGAAGAAAATTGGAACTTGAGCACTAACTTGGCTGCAGGATATCGAAGTTTTTACCTAAATCAATTTTGCACATTTGCCATGAAGCAGAGTCAACAAGGTCCAACAACAACAATGTCTAACAACATGATGTTAAGGATCATACAGCAAAAACATAACAAATTTTGCCTTCCGTAGTTGTTCCGCGGAAGAATTAATTTAAGAAAACAGCAAAAACAGTTTTTCCTTTCGTAGATGTTCCGCGGAAGAATTAATTTAAGGATAAAAAAGCAAAGAAAGTTTTGGCCTTCCGTAGATGTTCAGCGGAAGACTTAACTTGTGGATAACCACGGAAGGGTAATAAGGTTAAGGGTCCTACATCATCTTAAATAAAAGGATTTAAATTTTCTAAGCACGTAATGATAAACCTGACCGTTTTCATTTATATTCACTTTTTCAGAAACCCTTTTTCAGACCTAGAAAAAACTCATATCATAAACCCCTTTATCCACAAACATTCAAATTTCTCATTCCACACAACAATCCACACCTAAATCACCACTCAACAAGATCATCAATATGGCCAACAGATTTGCAAAAGATCATAACGTTTATCCTTTCTGAATCCGACAATCCAGCAACAGAGGGATGTAGGGAAATTATCAACTATCTGAGAAGATCAAGGATTTCCTATGCGTTATCTGCAGACCCAGTTCATCTATCATTCGCATATGATAGATTTTTGGCAGAAAGTCAGGA
>CM046434.1:15269356-15368900 GCA_025506505.1 Flaveria sonorensis
TTTGAAATGTATTGTGATCAGATTGATAACGTAAGCATTGGAACGGGCTTACAGTTGGTATAAGCCCAAAGTTTTAGAGAATTGGGTAAAATATTTAAAAAAACTAAACACTCAAAATGAGAATGGGATGAAAGGGAAGGGATACCAGTCCTAGTAGCTACATGCCTGCGGTAAAGTTTTTGATGTAAATGTTGGACCAAAAGAACCAATGAGCCTGATCGAGAAAAACCTTTAAGTCCCACAGACATTACAACAACTGAAGTAGTCTGCAACAGCTGAAGACATCAACTGATAACAAGGTCTGAAGACAAAGTCTGAAGTGAAAGAGCTGAAGACAAAGTCTGAAGTGAAAAGCTGAAGACAAAGTCTGAAGTAAAGAACTGAAGACAAAGCTGAAGACAAAGACTGAAGACCAAGTTTCAGATGTTGTCACAACAGCTGAAGAAGACCTCTTCAGTAGTTGTGATGGTTTCCTTTCAGTATTTTTCCTTTCAGTTCTTTTGTAATCAGTAGTTTAGTTCTGTATCAGTACTGTAGTTTCAGTAGTTTTAGTTTCATCTTGTACTTAGCATACTCTGAGATGTTCTCAGTTGTTGTGAACATTCTCAGTAGTTTGCTTACTTTCAGTTGTTTGTAATAATTCTGTTAGATGTCACTATCAAGTGACATCAGCAGACGTCACATTCCTTTATATAAGGAATGTTGACCTAATTGTAAGGTGCGCGCTTAGTGCAGCGCTAGCTTAGCGGCCGCCATACCGAAGCATTTGTGCATGAATGATATTATCCCTTTTGCAGAAAACCCTCTTTCTCTATAACCGTGTACTGTTCCATTGAATATCTATTGTGTTCTTGCTATATTTGTCTAATTCTTGTTCTAATTCCGCTGCGATTCAACTCTAATTGATCAAACTTAGATCACTGATCCTGACAAATGGTATCAGAGCAGGTTAATCATTGATCGGTTTAACAATTGATCATTGAAACTGCTATTTCGATATCTAAAGTTTGATCGAATTAGCATATTTGCAAGAATGGTTATAGAGATTGATCTTCTGCTGCTTCTGGTTATTCAATTTGAGTTTCTTCTTGGTTCATATTGAGTTTGTTGTGTTTTTGTGCTAAATCTGTTGAAACTTGATTGAATTGGTTTGAATCTGAGAATGACTACTCCATCTAATGACCCTCACAATACTGGCTCCTCAACCAAGCCTCCGATGCTGGTTAGGAGTGAGTATAACATATGGCAACGAAGAATGCTCCATCACCTGTCTGTTAACAGTTCAGGTTGTTGGACATCTGTGGTTCACGGTCCACACAAGCCTATGGTGAACAATCCGGAGACCAACCAAATGGTTCCGAAGAAGAAGGAGCAATACTCAGATGAAGATCGTAAACTGTTGAGATTGATGCTAAAGCCCATGGAATTCTGGCCATGGCACTGCCTAATGAAATCTATTCTGGGCTTATGCATCATGAAACTGCTCATGACCTCTGGAATGCTTGAAGGAACAATTCGGAGGAACTGATGAGGTCTTAGCAAACAACAGAGAAATCCTCGCCCAACAATATGAGACATTCTCTCATAGGAAGGGTGAGACACTGACTCAACAGTTTGAGCGTTTCTCCTGCTTGATCTCTGAGCTGAAAATGGTCAAGCATGAGTATACTAACAGCCAGATGAACAACAGATTCCTCAGATCACTGCCTGAGAGATGGGACACATACACCATTGTCCTACGCTCCAGTGCAAATCTGGATAGCCTATCTCTCACCAACTCCATGGGAAACTGCTTACATTTGAAAGAGAGATAGAGCAGAAAAGGAAACTGGCATCATCAGGAAAGCTCACTGATGACTTTGTACCAGGAACACTGCCTTGGTCGGTCATGAGTCAGAATATGCTGGATCAGAAAGCCATTATGATGAGCATATAGATTCTCTTCAAACAGTTCTGATCATGCATTGTTGGTGTTGACAGTCATTCTGGGTGTAATAGTGATAATTTATGCTTTATCATGGATGATTTGAAGGGTATTGCTGATGATGATTTAGAAGAGATGGATATTTTGAGCCAAATGGCCTTGATCAATATCAGATCTCAAAAGTTCTACAAGAGAACTGGTAGGAAATTTCCAGGACTCTCTGGCAAAACCAAAGTTGGTTTTGACAAGAGTAAGTTGAGGTGTCACAAATGCCACAGGCTTGGGCACTTTGCAAGAGAGTGTAGATCAACTGGATCTAACTCCTCTGCACCCTTTGTGACCTTTCCAAGCAATAGTTCACAAAACAAAGGGCAACATCCTGCTAGTTCTGGTCATCACTCACAACCTCAATCTCCTGCATATTTTGTCCCTCAGGGTCCAATGCCATATCCATATCCCTGCTATTACATGCCACAGCCAAATCCAGTTCAAGTTCCTATAGCACAACAACCTCAAGCCCTACCTGAGCCTCAACCATCTCCATCACAATCTCAACCTCATCACAGCTTCTTCACACCAGGAGTTGTTGACTGGAGCAGCTTACCAGATGATCTTTCTGGTTTCAATGAGCAATTATTTGCTGGTGCTGGTCAACATGGTGGTGAACATCCTTTTGGGAATCTTGCTCTCATGGCCCTGGAGTCTACTGAGGGTTCCTGCTCCAATGCATCATCTTCACAGGTAACCCAGGTATCTTCTGAGGCTAAAGCCAAGTTATGTTCTGAATCATGCATAGCTGCCTTTGTCTCTATTAGAGAGGCAAATGTAGCTTTAATCAATCAAAATCTTGAGCTTGAGAAAACTATTTCCAAAAGAAAAGCTGAGTATGAGTCTGCTCTTAATGACAAAGATGATGAGATTTACAAGCTTAAATGCCAACTTAATGATGAAAAGGCTAAGGTAGAGGTCATACTTTGAACCACAGAAGTCTCAAAGAGACACTTGCAGCTACCCAAGTTGAGTGTGACCGCTGGGTAACATCCTGCAAGGGATTTGAAATGCTTCTCAGCAAGCAAACAGCTTCAAATGTGAAGTTTGGAATAGGTTACAATCATACTGCACCACCTACTGATTTTACTTCAAAATCAATAGTAAAATCTGAAGGTGAAAGTAATTTCAAACCACATCATCATGTGATTCATCCTCAAATGATAATACAAAATTAGAGGATGAAGTCAGTGTTAAGATCTCAGCAAATCAATTGCCTGATGGTTTAAATGCTGATAAACACATGAAGCTGAGCAATTCAGATGTTGTCCCTCAAAGTACTCCAAGTACTGAAGGGCAAGTCACAACATCTGAAAAGCATTTCAAATCTGCTGAAATAAAAGGATTAACAACTGCTGAGGAATCTATCATACGGTCTTTCAGGACGGATAGAGAACAGCTGAAGAACAAGTCTTCAGTTGTTACCGATCCTTCAGTACTTAACACAAGTACTGAAAGGAGGAAAGTACTGAAGATCACACCTTCAGTAGTTTCCACTTCAGCAGTTGATCAATCCAAGATGAAGAATAAGCCATGTGAAATATGTGGTAAATTCAATCATCTATCTGATGAATGCTGGTACAAAAGGGTTCCAAACTCAACAGAGATAAGCTCATTAAAGAAGAGATTAATAAAATGAAAAATGAGTTTGAGACCAAGTTTGTACCACAGTCATCTCAAACTGATAAACCCAAGGCCTCACCAAAATCCAAAAAGAAGGATGGGGTTTATCAGAAAACAGCTGATAGTGTTCCTCATGATAAACATCAGACTAAGTCTGTGAATTTCAAGAAGGAGGAAATGGTGGGTCACAGGAACTCATCAAAAACAAGTACTGATGTGTCAAATGAGCTGAAGGCTTTAGCAACAAATCAGACACAACTTGTTATGATGGTTCAGCATTTGTTGGGGAGAGTTAACCAACTAGATGCACCTGTGATCAAACCACTGAAAAGGAAATCCAAGCCCAAATCTAAGAAATCCATTTCAGCACCATCTCCACCTTCATCAGCTGTTAATCATGAGAAACAAGTTATGGTTAAATCTGTTGATGAAAACAGACCCAAAACCAAAAAGGTTTGGGTCTCTAAAGCTAACTAGTTTCTTATGATAAATGCAGGGTTCTTCAGCATGCCAAAGAAGCATCTGGTATGTAGACAGTGGAGGATCTATGCATATGACTGGGAGCAGTCTCTTCTTAATGACTACTCTCAAGGAAAGAAGGGATTTGTCTCATTTGGAAATGATGCTAAGGGTTACATCATCGGGAAAGGATTTGTGTCAAATGGAGAAATCAGATTTGATGATGTTAACCATGTGGAGAATCTCAAGTATAATCTACTGAGTGTCAGTCAGATGTGTGATAAAGGGCATGTTGCACTTTTCACAAGCCAGAACTGCCGGATTCTGTCTTCCAAAGTTCTGAGGCTGATTGACAAGGTATTGGATGAACATACTCTCCTGAAGGCCAACAGGATAGGAAGAGTATATGCCTTGGATTTGTCAAAGAAGATTGATTTAAAAGGTCATCCTTGCCTGTTCTCCAAGGCCTCTCCTCAGGAATCTAAACTGTGGCATAGAAGGCTGGGTCATGTTAATCTCAAAAACATGAATCAGCTGATCCACAATAGTTTAGTGAGAGGTCTACCAATAAAGGAGTTCCACTGTGATGAAACCTGCACTGCTTGTTTAAAAGGAAAACAACACAAAGTTTCATTCCCTCCTATAGAAGAACCAAAGTCCACTGCCTGCTTGCAATTACTGCACATGGATCTCTTTGGTCCTGTGAGAGTAATGAGCATGGCAAAGAAGAAATACTGTCTGGTAATTGTGGATGATTACTCCAGATTTGTATGGACCTTCTTCTTGCATTCAAAGGATGAGGCTGCTCAGACAATTATTAACTTTGTGTTGTATGTTGAGAAGCAGTATTCCCTATCAGTCAAGTGTATAAGAAGTGATAATGGAACTGAATTTAGAAACCATACACTTGATGATTTCTACCTTTCAAAAGGAATCAAGAGGCAGTATAGCATCCCAAGGACTCCAGAACAAAATGGAGTAGTGGAGAGAAAGAACAGGACCCTAATTGAAGCTGCAAGGTCCATGTTGGCTGACTCTGGTTTGCCACTGACCTTTTGGGCTGAAGCTGTCAACACAGCATGCTATGTGCAAAATAGAGCTTTAGTGAATCAGAGGTTGATGAAGACTCCTTATGAAGTTCTACATCATTTGGCTCCTCTAATTTCATTCTTCAGAGCATTTGGGTGTCCTTGTTACATTCTCAACACAAAGATCAACTCCAAAAGTTTGATTCTAAGGTGGATGCAGGGTATTTTGTTGGGTATTCATCCACTTGCAAGGCTTACAGAGTGTTCAACTGCAGAACAAAGATGGTTGAAGAAACCTTGCATGTGAAGTTCAATGAATCTCCTAAGGACAAAATCCCACAAAACCCTGTGGAGTTGTTTGATCTGGACATACTGCAATATGTTCCTTATCAGCCTCCAGCTGTTGCAGATCATGTGAATTCATCACCTTCTGCAGCTAGTCATCCATCTGGTGGTACTGATGTTGATGATGATCCCAGTACTCACCTATTCAAGTTTAGTGATCAACTGCCTGAGTCTACTAAACTTGATGTTCCTGTAGCTTCAGTAGCACCATCCACAACAAATGCTGATGAGATTTCTGAATCCTCTACTTCATTTGACTTGCCATCTAATACTTGGTTTCAAGAATCTGGATCAACATCTGTTGCTGCTGAGCGTGCTACAAACACTTGCACAGATCTCATAGTGTACCAAGAGCTGAAGAATCACCCAATGTCTCAAATCATTGGTGATATCAATGCTGGTGTCTCAACTAGAAGTCAATTGTCCAACTTCTGCTTCTATGCTCTCTTCATCAGTTAGCAAGAGCCAAAGAACTATCATATTGCATTAAGAGACAATGGATGGGTTGATGCCATGCAGCTTGAGCTTCTTCAGTTCAAAAAGCAGCAAGTGTGGGAACTGGTTCCTCTACCCCCAGGTAAGTGTGCAATAGGCACTAAATGGGTGTTTAGCAATAAAACAGATGAAAATGGGCAAATTGTCAAGAACAAGGCCAGACTGGTTGTCCAGGGTTTTCACAAGAAGAAGGTATTGATTATGATGAAACCTTTGCCCCTGTAGCCAGACTGGAGGCAATTAGATTGTTCTTAGCCTATGCTGCATTCCACAATCTTAAAGTTTTTCAAATGGATGTCAAAAGTGCATTTTTATATGGTAAAATAAAAGAAGAGGTTTATGTGTGTCAACCACCAGGTTTTGAGATAATAAACATCCTGATTGGGTGTATAAACTTGATAAGGCTCTTTATGGGTTGAAACAAGCTCCTAGAGCCTGGTATGAAACACTGTCAAATTTTCTTCTTCAGAATAATTTCACTAGAGGCTCCATAGATAAACTTTGTTCATTAAGAAAGTGGGTCAGCATAAGCTCCTTGTTCAAATTTATGTTGATGATATTATTTTTGCATCCTCTGATCCACAGTTGTGTGATGCATTTACAAAGTTGATGCAACAAAAATTCGAAATGAGTGCCATGGGAGAGTTACAGTTCTTTCTAGGTTTGCAAATCAAACAAAAGGCTGATGGAACTTTCATTCATCAGTCAAAATACACAAAGAGTCTTTTGGAAAAGTTTGATTTACAAAACTGTAAGCCCTGTTCTACTCCCATGTACTGCACCACACAACTGGATGCAGATCAGAAAGGTAAAGCTGTTGATGAAACACTTTACAGATGTATGATTGGGTCCTTGATGTACTTAACAGCTTCTAGACTAGATATTATGTTTGCAACTTGTGTTTGTGCTAGATTTCAGGCTGATCCTAAAGAGTCTCATTTGATTGCAGTCAAGAGGATCTTTAGATATCTGCAAGGTACTCAATCTCTAGGTCTTTGGTATTCCACTGGGCACTCTTGCAAATTAGTTGCTTTTTCTGATAGTGACTATGCAGGGTGTAAATTAACTAGAAATCAACTTCTGGTGGATGTCAATTCCTAGGCAACTGTTTGGTTTCTTGGCAGAGTAAGAAACAAACATCTGTTGCTACATCCACTGCTGAAGCCGAGTACATTGCTGCTGCAAGTTGTACATCTTAGGTACTCTGGCTTCAGAATCAATTATTGGATTATAGCATTACATAGACTAAGACTCCATTACTAATGGATAGTGCTTCAGCTCTTTGTATTGTCAAGAATCCAGTCCAGCACTCTAGGACCAAACATTTGAGATCAGACACCATTTTATTAGGGATTGTTTTGAAAAGGTCTGATTGATCCAAAGTTTGTTCCTAGTGCTGATGAGCTTGCAGACATATTTACTAAGCCTTTGGACAGTTCAACTTTCCAAAACCTAGTGTTAAGGCTTGGTATGTTGTAGCCAGAATAAGTGACAACTACTGATGATCTCAGTCAACAAGTACTGATGAGCATTATACTATTGTCACAAATAAGTACTGATAAGTTCTTTTATCCTCAGTAGTTTTCATAACTACTGAAGACTAAATTACTTAAAAGTACTGAAGTACTCTATCTGTTGAAAAGAACTGATGTGGTTACAACTACTGATGTTGTTACAACTACTGATGTCAGTATAACAGATAAGTACTGATGACCAATGAAACGTCTGAAAATCAGACAAAAAGTCTGATAAGTGTTGAGGTCAGAATGAAACAGCTGATGAGCTAAGAATTGACGACAACAGCTGATGGAGAAACTTTTCTCTTCAGTTGTTTCTACAACTGCTGTTTCACTTCATACAACTGAAGCCAAAACCATGTCTTCAGTAGTTTTACAACTACTGATGACTAACACCAAATCTTCAGTTGTTTACAACACCTGAAGCCAAAACCATGTCTTCAGTAGTTTCACAACTACTGATGACTAATACCAAGTCTTCAGTTGTTACAACTTCTGAAGTTAAAACCAGGTCTTCAGTTGTTTTCAAACAACTGATGACAGCACGAACACTTTCAGTCGTTTTATATAAGCCTTTTCTTACCCTATAAATACCTAAACCTACTTTCAAACGTTTCATTAGCCGTTTTATGTCCTTCACTCTCTCAACAATGGCGACCATGAAACTCAAACCCAGACACAACTGTGTTGCCTACCTCTCGAAGTCGGCCTCTCGGAACAAATTTGATAATGCCATCGATCTTATGGTAGATTCCCAGTACCGAACCGCTTTTCTTCTGAATCCTACCATATACCCCGATTCCCTAAGCCAATTCTGGACCAACGTCTTTGTGCAAACTGGTGAGAATGATAGCCAAATCACTCTCCAGTCATTGGTTAACCAGAAACAGGTGGTCATCACTCCAGACATCATACGACAAACCCTCAATCTACATGATGCCACCTGTGTCACAGAATACCCGAAAGGCACAACTGATATGTCTTTCATCAATAATGGGTATGAAGGAGACTTAAGTGCTACCACCATTCTGAAGAAGCACTTCCATGATGCTGAACGTCTTATATTCCACATGGTGAATGTCTGCCTTGCATCAAAAACCTCCTCATGGGATCAGATGTCCTCCCGATGGCAACAGGTATTATACTCTATCTTTGAACGACAAAATCTAAATTTTTCTGAGATAGTTTTCATGGAACTAAAGGATCTGGCTTTGAAACCTGTGGCAAACAGATGGATATTATATCCCAGGTTTCTCATGTCCATAATTTTAAATCAGCTAAAATCAGACGGCCTTGTTGGCCTTGGAGTCCCTGCTCCGGCTGTATTGCCTGAAGTATACTCCAGGCACAACTCTGACCCTACACTGAAAGGGGCTGCCCGGCTGCTAAAACCCAAGCAGCGGGAACCCACAGCCTCCACTTCCAGATCCAAAGTCCCCACCAAACCCAACACCAAAAAGCCCAAAAAGGCTACTCAGGGAGATGAGTCCCCTGAGGATGCCCCTGTACCACCAATACAGGAAACACTTACTGGTTCTAACCCCCAGTAGTGTCAAAGACTCCACCAGCCCTAGCCGCTCAGGCATCCTCTCAACAGGATCCTGATGCAACCATAATTGGGGATACCACAATGCTGGAACCTATCTCAATTGAGAAGGTTACCATTGAAGAGCACCAGTCACCCCGGGTGCAATCTGCTTCAAACCTATCTCCAAATGCAACCGCCCCTCAAAGCCCAACCATTATAGTTGCACAAGTGCTGAGTCAGCTGCATTCCTCTCCTCCTCCCCAGAAACCAATTACAATGGGGAGAACCTCAACAGCTGAGGAAGAGGACCAAAATGCTGCTGATAACCCACAGCACAGGGGTTATAATGTTCAATCTCCCCGTGTAGAGGAGGAGGTTAGAACATCTGGTGAGGCTGCCACTTCTACTGATTCAGCAAATGAATAGGATGCAGTTGGTAACATCTCTAAGACCTCACCAGAGGCAACTGCCGATGAAGGACTCAGTCCTGAGGCAGGAAGTCCCCAGAACCAAGAACAAGGGCACATGCTACAACTGATCTACACTCAGGGCATGTACATCCTGATTCAATCAGGAGGTCAGGTGATTCAGCAAAGACTGATGATGACCTGGCTTTTTCTTCGATGTCTTAGCCCATAACACAATCCTTGAGGCTGAGGTGAGCAGACTCAAAGAACTGCTTGCCAAAATGTCTCAGGATCAAAGTCCATCTGCCCCAATAAACCCACAGATGGCACCTTCATCTGAAGGTTCACCAAACACTCAGCCACTACACTCAACTGAGCCACCAGCCACTGCTTTGGCACCACCTCTCAGGGACAGAACCCCTCTGAGCAGATGGTTGCTACCTTTCAACATTCCTTACCTCTCATCACTCCCATCATCAATGAGATTGTGCATAAAGCCATTGATGAGAGGATCTCCTCAAATCTACAAACACTTGTTGATGATGCTGTGCAAAAGAAGCTTTCTGCCATTCAAACCCCTGAACCCAATGCACCCAAAAAGGGGGAGTCTAAGGCAGTGAAAGAAAGAAAGAGAAAGAGAGTGGAAGATGAGAAACAACAAGAGAAAGAAAAGGAGTTAGAAAAGGAAAAACAGCTGATCACATACAAGAGAAAGAAAAGTGCTGAAACTCAAAAGCCTGATGAAGAGAAATCATTGGAAGATCTGGTTAAAGAAGCTGATGAAGCTCACAGCAGATCAATGGACAGAATAATAGACCAACTCTTCAGACAGGCTTTGATACAGCTACATTAGACACTGAGATCAGAAGCTGGAGATTAAAGAGATACAAGAGAGATGGGCCAGTTACAGTGTGATGGAAAGGGAGAGGTTGGAGATAATGATCAGGTTTATTGCAAAATACTTGGGAAGATCATTAATTGAGATTAAATCATGGACCAGAGACAGTATTCTGGCAATAACCACAGAATCTGTGCTTCTGAAGCATTCAATAAGGGGTTGATTATCGAAGCCTTAGATGAAGCAGGTGCTGGGAAGAGAACTGATATGGCCAAGCTTTCCAAAGCCAAACTTACCACAAAAATGCTAGATCAGCCTTCCCAAACTCCTACTCAAAAACAACCAACCCCACAACTCTCCAAACCAATCCCTAACCTAAACTTAAACCAACTCAACCCTCAAAACCAACTCCCTTACCCCAAAACCACCTCAAACCACATCCAATGATGCACCAGAAGGAGGAGAAGGGTGTTGAGGATGGAAGAAGAAGAAGAAGAAGATGATGAAGAAGACAGTCTGCCAATCTCTGCTGTTCTAAAAATACCTGAGCCCAGAAGTCAACAAATGATCACACCAGACTTTCAGAGGCAAATGGTGAAAGTTAAGATTGAAGAAGAAGAACAGCAGAAACACACGATGAGCAACTTTTGAAGATGGTTGACAAAGAGTTTCCCCAGTCATCATCTATACAAGCCATGAAGAAACACGCTCAAAGGTTGTATGCTCTCAGGCATACCTTTCAATATCAAAAGGAGAGAGTAAGGATTTGGCCAGACCCCAGGGTTAGTTCTAGAATTCATAAGAAATCCATACCAAGTAGATACAATGGCCAAGTGAGGAAGACCATAGATGCTGTTATTATGTTGGCCATTGTAGTCTCACCCTGGGAGATACTTGAAGACTTCAAGAGAGCCTACAAGTCAAGATGACCCCTCAAACTCTAATGGAGAACAAAATGGTCAAGAAGGGGTTGTTATACAAGAGGCTTGAAGAGATCAAGAAAAATGAACTCCAGTTGTTATTAGAAGGGACTCACCCAGATGAATTTGCTTACAGAGAGATAACAACTGTTGAGTTGAAAAATGGAAAGACAGTAAAGTACCTATCAGAGTACTATGGCCCAGAGTTCTTCTTCGAAGGAGAAGCAGAAGAACTCACTAAGGAGGAACAAGTTGTTCTCCTTGAGGCCTACGTCAGAGAGTCTTATAGACTCATCAATGGGAAGTAGGTTTCATGGTTGGGATAACAGTTCTGTGTCCAGTTCCCCAAGACAGAGTTCCCTTCCATCCTTTGACATTCACATCTACTGAAACCTGTTCCCTGGCCTGTGCTTATCTGATATCTCTGAAGCTGATCAAGAGAGTATTTCTGCCAAGAATAAGTGGGACCTCAATAAGCTTAAAGGTTTTGGCTGCATTGGTTCAGGGGGAGTTTGTTGGACCAAAAGAACCAATGAGCCTGATCAGAAAAACCTTTAAGTCCCACAGACATTACAACAACTGAAGTAGTCTGCAACAGCTGAAGACATCAACTGATAACAAGGTCTTAAGACAAAGTCTAAAGTGAAAGAGCTGAAGACAAAGTCTGAAGTGAAAAAGCTGAAGACAAAGTCTGAAGCTAAAGAACTGAAGACAAAGTCTGAAGACAAAAGCTGAAGACAAAGACTGAAGACCAAGTTTCAGATGTTGTCACAACAGCTGAAGAAGACCTCTTCAGTAGTTGTGATGGTTTCCTTTCAGTAGTTATATTTTCCTTTCAGTTCTTTTGTAATCAGTAGTTTTATGTTTCTTATAATCAGTACTTGTAGTTTCAGTAGTTTTAGTTTCATCTTGTACTTAGCATACTCTGAGATGTTCTCAGTTGTTGTGAACATTCTCAGTAGTTTGCTTACTTTCAGTTGTTTGTAATAATTCTGTTAGATGTCACTATCAAGTGACATCAGCAGACGTCACATTCCTTTATATAAGGAATGTTGACCTAATTGTAAGGTGCCACTTAGTGCAGCTTAGCGGCCGCCATACCGAAGCATTTATGCATGAATGATATTATCCCTTTTGCAGAAAACCCTCTTTCTCTATAACCATGTACTGTTCCATTGAATATCTATTGTGTTCTTGCTATATTTGTCTAATTCTTGTTCTAATTCCGCTGCGATTCAACTCTAATTGATCAAACTTAGATCACTGATCCTGTCATAAATGTTTAATGTAAGATAATAAAAAGGAACTATATGCGCGTGTTATGTGGTTTATATGCCCCTAGCAGATTTGGATAATGATGTAGTCAGGATATGGAATGCTTGGAGAAGGAAGAGTAAAGTAAGTGGCTAATCACAACTGGCCATTGTAATTAGGGACTTACTATACTTGATGTAATCTGAGCTATTACCTTGAATGTCCGTGTTAGTATTTGAATCTTATAAAGCTTAGATGGCTGGTGGTAGATCTTCGAAGGCTTCCCAAGGTAGAGTGCATGGTGGACGTGGTACTGGAACACGTGCCATGAGAAATAAGGCTAGAACTGCCGAGACGGCACCTGCAGATCCCGAGATTAATCACCATGAGGGCGGTGATGAGAGTGCTAATATGAGGGCCTCAGTGAAGGAGGCGGTGGTTGAGGAAGTTCATTAGGTGATGTAGACGATTCTGTCATCTGTAGTGACTGAGGTTATTCGTGCTGTGAGGGAGGATGAAAAGAAGGAGAAGGAGTAGAGGAGAAAAACTGCTAGGCAAGGGGGAAAAGAAGGAGGTTCTGGGGCAAGGAGCAACCGGATACCAAGATGGTTGTCTCCAGTGATGATGAGGAGGTGGAGGCGGCACAGGAAACCGCAAAGGGGTGCAACTATGGGGCATTCCAAAGATGCAAGCCCCCACATTCGACAGGAATAGGAATGCTACTGCTGCTCACCGAGGGTGAGAGAGATGGAGGCGGTACTTTATATTAGCGAGTGCCGAGAGGATCAGAAGGTAAAGTTTACTACCCACTCATTTGTGGATTCGGCCTTGTCCTGGTGGGACAATATTGTCCAGGCCGAGGGTAGTAGGGTGATTGGGAGGATGAGGTGGAGTGAACTGAAGAAGCTGGTGATTGAGGAGTTTGTGCTCACAGGGAACTCGATAAGGTTGAGAGGGAGTTCCTGCAGTTGGAGGTGGGAACTATGATGCACCAACAATACACGAAAAAGTTTAATGAGATGGCAACGTTGGTGCCAGACCAGGTGACGCCTGTGTCACGAAAGATTAAGAGGTACATCCAGGGTTGCTGGTGGATATTCGCAGACATCTGATCGCCGCTTGGCTAGGTACGTTTAGGTCGGTGGTCGATTTGGCAGGAAGGCTGTACGATGAGAGGGAGGAGGTGAACGTGGTGGAGGTGAACATGAAGGGAAGTGGAGATAGGAACTAGTGTGGGAAACGTTTTGGTGGTGGTTTCACCCCCAAGGGCAAGAAGGCAAAGGTGGAGGGTCGTAGGGAAGCTGCGACCGAGGTAGTAACGGTGTGTAGCAAGTGTGGGAGAGACCATGTAGGGAAATGTAAGCCGGGATCGAACGTCTGCTTCAAGTGTAGGAGGCCTGGACATGTGGCGAGAGATTACGGGTTATAAAGTGTTATAACTATGGTGAAGAGGGCCATATGAGCAGGGATTGCAAGAAGCCAAGGGCCGAGAGCTCCGGGGCAAGGAAGGGGATTGAGAATGAGGGGTAGAGGGCGAAGGCCAGGGCATTCACTATGACTCGAAAGGAGGCTAGAGTGGACCCTGATGTTGTGTCAGGTACATTCCTAGTTAACCAGACTTGTGCCTCTGTACTTTTTGATTCCGGTGCTAGTAGGAGTTTTATTTCTGCTGCCTTCTGTGATAAGTTGCCCTCTAGGAGTAGAAAGATTAATGAGCCTTGCGATGTAGAAACTGCTATTGGTAAGTCTACTAGGGTTTCTGATGTGGTAAAGGATTGTGACATAGAATTGGAAGGCCATAGGTTTCTCTGCTAGATTGTTCTTGATGCCCGTAGGCGGATTCGATGTAGTCCTAGGGATAGATTGGCTAGCAGCCTACGAGGCAAATATTGTGTGTCATAAAAGATGATTCGATTGGCTGCGTCGAATGGGATTTCGATGACGATCTATGGCGATAAGGTAACTACTGTTCCGAAGGTGATTTCGATGGTTGCGGCTGAGAAGTGTATGAGGCATGGATGTGGTGCCTATCTAGCCTATGTGAAGGATGTGGATGCGTTGGTACCACGATTGTTGGACGCGCCAGTAGTGTGCGATTTCCCTGACGTATTCCTGGAAGACTTATCAGGTGTGCCACCTAACCATGAGATCGAGTTCCAGATTGACCTGATACCTAGTGCCCAACCTGTTGCTAAGGCGCCATATTATCTAGCTCCCTCTGAGATGAAAGAGTTGATGACTCAGCTACAAGAGCGTTGGATAAGGGACTCATTCGACTGAGTATCTCTCCATGGGGTGCTCTGGTCTAGTTTGTGAAGAAGAAGGACGGTAGCATGAGGATGTGCATCGACTACCGTGAGCTGAACAAGTTGACCGTGAAGAACCGCTATCCGTTACCGAGGATTGATGACTTATTTGATCAGCTCCAAGGTGCCAGTTGGTTCTCGAGGATAGATCTTCGATCTGGTTACCATCAATTGAAGGTGAAGGAGCAGGATATACCTAAAACAGCTTTTCGCACGCGTTATGGACACTACGAGTTTCTTGTTATGTCCTTTGGTTTAACCAACACGCTAGCTGCTTTTATGGATTTGATGAACAGGGTGTGTTGGCTGATGTTGGATAAATCAGTGATTGTGATCATTGATGATATCTTGATTTATTCGAAGAGCGAAGAGGAATATGCCGGTCACATTCGAGAGGTGCTGGAAACACTTAGAAGGGAGAAGCTGTACGCCAAGTTCTCCAGGTGCATATTCTGGTTGTGCGAGGTTCAGTTTCTTGGTCATGTGGTCAACCCGGAAAGGATCATGGTGGACTCGATGAAAGTTGAGGCGGTGATGGAATGGAAGTCTCCAAAGGCGCCATCTGAGATTCATAGTTTCTTGGTTTTGGCAGGCTATTACAGAATATTCATCCAAGACTTTTCCAAGATAGCTTCACCATTGACCAAGTTGACCCGCAAGGAGGTGAAGTTTGTATGGGGTCTAGAACAGGAGAATGCTTTTGAAGAGCTAAAGACGAGATTGACCCAAGCTCCTGTCCTAACGTTACCTGAAGGGAGTGAAGACTTAGTGGTCTATTCAGATGCTTCTTATTCGGGTTGGGTTGCGTGCTGATGCAACGGGGGAGGGTAATAGCCTATGCGTCCTGACAGTTGAAAATCCGTAAGGCTAATTACCCTACTCATGATTTGGAGTTGGCGGCGGTGATCTTCGCATTGAAGATTTGGAGGCACTACTTGTACGGGACGAAGTGCACTATCTTCACTGACCATAAGAGTTTGAAGTACTTCTTCGAGCAAAAGGATCTCACTATGAGGCAAAGGAGGTGGTTAGAGATGATCAAGGATTATGATTGTGAGATCCACTACCATCCGGGTAAGGCCAATGTAGTGGCGGATGCCCTTACCCGAAAAGAGAGACCCGAGCCGATTTGGGTAAAGGCTTATCAGCTGGTAATGACCTCTGACGTGATGAAGCAGGTCAAGGAATTTCAGGATAAGGCATTGAAAGAGGATCGAATCAACTCCGAAAGGATGAAAGGCCTAGTTGCGGAGTTGGGTGAGAACACACTCGGTATTAGAACCCGATTTGGGCGGATGTGGATTCCTTGTTACGGGGATCTATGGGGAAAGATCATGGATAAGGCCCATAAGGCTCGAACTCGATTCCCCCGGTGCCATGAAGATGTATCACGATATGAAGAATTTTTACTGGTGGCCGGGAATGAAGAGCGGCGTAGCAGAGTATATGAGTAAGTGCCTTACTTGCCTGCAAGTGAAGGCAAAGCATCAAAAGCCATACGAGAAGATCCAACCTTTGGATATACCTGAGTGGAAATGGGAGCACGTCACCATGGACTTCATTACAAAGTTGCCGCATATGGCAATAGGGTATGATGCCATATGGGTGATAGTAGACTGCTGACGAAGAGCGCTCACTTTTTGCCAATCCGTGAGACGTATTCATCTGAGAGGTTGGCGGATCTGTTCATCAAGGAGATCGTGGCTCGTCATGGTGTACCGGTGTCTATCGTGTCTAACCGTGACACCCGGTTTACATCTAAGTTTTGGAAGAGATTTCATGACGCGATGGGGACGAAGCTACATATCAATACGACTTACCATCCTCAGATAAATAGTCAGTCAGAGAGGACGATTCAGACGTTGGAGGATATGCTACGGGCATGCGTCATCAATTTTGCTGGAAGTAGGGACGAACATTTACCCTTAGCCAAGTTCTCATACAACAACAGTTATTATGCCAGCATTAGTATGCCTCCTTATGAGATGCTATACGGTAGGAAGTGTAGAATGCCCATATGTTGGGGCGATATCGGCCAGAAGGAGTTGGGAGGCATTGAGGTGATCGAGGCTACGAGTGAGTAGTTTGAGAAGATCAAGGCCTTTATGAAGGCAGCGAAGGATAGACAAAATTCGTATGCTGACAAGAGGCGTAGACCGATTGAATTCAAGGTGGGTTATAGAGTTATGTTGAAGGTCTAGCCTTGGAAATGGATCATCCGGTTCAGAAAGCGAGGAAAGCTAAGCCTGTTAGGTCTAGATCTTTTGTATAGGTTTAGATGATTTGTAATCCCTTGTAATGAACATCTGTAATTCTTTATCATTATGTAATGCAAGATATATATGTTAACCCAAATATTATTTGTGTTGATTTTATGTAATTGCAGGAAACATCATACTTGGTCAATTTGGAAAATTGACCAAGTGCAAGAACTATCTGCGGATGAACAAGTTTGTTCTTCCGTAGATGTTCTACGGAGCATAAATGAACAAGTCAATGTGCATCAGTGGATCTCCTGCGGAACCACAAGCACATCTACCGAAGAACAAGTTCAGAGATCAAGTTGATACTGCTGCGAAAGAAGGAAGTTTGCTCCTAAGGATGATGTTCAAGAACAAAGAACCAACTCCTATGAAAGAACAAAATACTTGTATGATCTCATATCATCAAGTACCCAACACAAAGTCAACAAGTCAATCTGTCAGAAGCAAATATTCCATGCACATCAGAATATCTTTGTAATTTTAAAGTGAATTCCTCTATCTATAAATATAAGGCATGGGTGCACTCATTTAGGCAGAGATTCAGAGATATCAATACAAAAATAGAGAATCATATATCAATCAATCAATCGATCAACATAGCAACACAGCAATCACAAGAACACCAAAAACATCATAGGAGATTATCATATCATCCAAGCATCAATATCATTATAATTGATTCATTGTCAATGAAAATCAATTGAAAACAATCTTTTTGTTGCATTATTTTATTCTGTTTCAAATTTGTTTCATCTGTTCTTTTTCGATTTTAATTTCATAAACAATTAATTAAACAACAAGTATAGATAATTCCATGAACTTTATTTGCTAAATCAAACTGATAATTCCTGTTTCGATCCTTAGATTCACAGGTGGTATCAGAGCCTCGTAGTCATTGATTTAGATCAATTGATCTATCAGTTTGATTATTTTAATTGGTTGTTTGTTTCATTAAAACATCAAAACCTTGTTATATCGATCATTAATCACTGTTCCATTGCTTGATTAATTTCGATTTGCATCAGAATGGCTTTTGATTCGTGGATTTATGATATTGTGCGATATCCCAAGGCTGTTCAAACAAGTTTGAACAAAACCAATCATCGTCTAACATCTTATTTTCAAATTAACTGAGAATATATTGAGCGATTTGACTAATTTTGACCACCACTTCTTATTTAATTAAGAGTGTGTTATTAATTAGTCCATTCTCAATAGAAGTCATTAATTCAAAGGGATTTTTGTCTTAGTTGATTTGAATATCAATATTATCAGTGATTTGTTATTGCTGTGTTAGTGTGTTTGCATTGTTTTTTTCACATTCATAGGATATTAGATTAATTGACAATTTTGATAATGTCAATTAGGTAATTAATATGAGCAATTCAGCTGTTGGAGCTTATCAACCTCCAAAGTTGGAGAACATATCTGATTTTAAAACATGGAAAATTAGATTCAGGAACCACGTAAATTATACAGATTCTGACTTATGGGTGTCCATTACTGAAGGTCCTTACATTCCACCTGCTTTAGGACCTGATTATAATGACAACAATCAACCCATAAGTTTGAAAAATCTGTCTCCTAATGATACCAAGAAAGTCAAAATTGACATTAAGGCCTATAGTATGCTTACTATGGCTTTACCTGAAGACCTCTTGATCAGGTGTGAAGCATACAAAACAACAAACTCATTATGAAAAATTCTTCACACTTTGTGTGAAGGAAGTGATGAGATCAAAATCATCAGGAAGGATACTCTTCATTCACAATATGAGACTTTTCATCATATTATGGGTGAATCTATTCCTTAACAACTCCAGAGATTTATGCAACTTCTTACTCAGATGAACATTCTTGAGCTGAAGTACAGTAATGAGGAACTGAACAAAAAGATGCTTCATACTTTGCCATAGAGTTGGACTCAAACTATGTCTATGTTCAAGAATACTCTTGATCTAAAGGCAATTGGGTTAGACACTTTGGTTGCAAAGGTGGAAACTTTGGAGTTAAATGAGAAAACTAGAAACAAGAGTGTAAAAGCACCAATAGCACCATATCAATTCAAAGAAACAAAAGGTGCATGAAGTGCATTCATCTCCAATAATGATGATGAAAGTTCTTGTGTTGAGAGTGATAATGAAGAGGAAACTAGTTTCTATGCTGCAAAGTCCTTTAAATTAAACTCTTAAAACACTTCAAACATGAAAGGAAAAGGGGAATCTGATGATTCGAAAAGTCCAGCAGCAAAGGGATCATCAACCAACAAAGGCAATACCCAATCTGAGCCAATTACTATGGTTCTAGAATCAGAAGAATAGAAGGCAGCCTTTGCATCCTTCAATTCAAGCTTTCAAGATTACTTGGGTAGTACCTTGACTCCTGCACACATTTGTCAATAAGACCTTGAAGAACTTCATCCTGATGAAGTAGAGGAAATGGATCTGCAATGGCAAATGGCCATGATTGCTAATAGAGCTAGTATGTATATGAGAAAGAATAAGGGACTATCTATTGTAGGAAGAACAACTAAAATTGGTGTTGACAAATCAAAAGTGAGGTGTTACAAATGCAATTTGTTTGGTCACTTTTCAAGGGAGTGCAACAGCAATCAGCAATCAACAACAGACACAAGACAAGCAAATCAGAGAAGCTTTAAGCAACCTCAACTAACAATCTCATCCCCAATAGCCACAAGCTCTTCAGTAGGTACCAGTAACACTAAAGAAACTGGTTTGATTATTTTATAGGATGGTACTAGTGACTGGAGCATGTATGAGAAGGAAGCACAGGAGGAAAATCAAACACTGATGGCAAACATGGAGAACAAAATTCCACCCATGGCCACAGAGGTAAGGGATAGATTGTGTTCACCTGTTTGTGTTAAAGAGGTTGAAAGATACAGAGTACATGCTCAATAATTGGCTGATAAAGTCAAAGAAACAATGATTTTAAATGAATCTCATTTGAGAGAACATAAATTATATTAGGTCAAAATCACCTCCTTACAAAAGGATTTGGATAAACTTGTATCTGAGAATTATAATTTAAAAGGACAAGTTGAGCATCTGATAACCTCTTTAACAAAATCAATGTCTGATCATGCATCTACTGAAGTGAAACTTCAGAAGTTTCAATTATCATCTCAGCAATATGAAAAACTCTTAAACTCTCATATTAAATCAAAGAACAGGTATGGGTTAGGTTTTAATGCTGTTGCACCTCCTATAAATGATAACTACACCATTTTACTTGAGTCCATGACAAACAATCTGTCAAACCATTTTGTATCAAGTACCAAAATTGAACCAGAAATTAAAACTAATAATTTGGTAAATGGTGATGATACTGAGATGACTGAAACTGAGATTGGGTCATCTGAATCAGAATGTTTAAAACAAACTGATTCAGAATTTGACTTTGATGAGTGTGATGACTTGAATGAATTTGATGAGACTAATGCTGGGTTGGGTAAGGGAAAGAATGTGGTAATTGAACCTTTAATTCCTAAAGTTCTTGATGAGATCAAGATGCCTTATCCCTCAAAATAAAAAAATTTGTTGAAGACCATCTATACCAGAATTGGTCAGCTGAATGAAGGGATTCATGAGCTCAACAAAAGGCAAAAACATCATTCATCAAAAAGAGCTATGGAAGAAAAGAAAATCACTTCCGCAGAACACATGCGGAAGAAAAAGGTTGATTTAGAACCATCCGTAGAAAAGCAAAGGAAGAAGACTGTTCCAAAACATTCAACTTCCATAGAAAAACTATAAAAGCAACAATCATCTACTTTAGTAGAAGAACTACGAAAGAAGAAATCATCTGCAGAATCACCCAGTGACAACAAAGTCAAGAAACAGCAGAGAATGGTGAATCCTCATAAACAAGAACCATTTGACATCATATCAGGAAAAGGTGAAGACTCATCAGCTGCAAAGTTTGAAAAAGAATTGAGGCAGCAGAAGGTGGCAATTATGAAGAAGCAGAAAAAGACAGTAGTGGAGTCTGACAGTGATGCTGAAGAAAAGTACTGCAAGTGGTGTGATATGCACAACCACAATACTAAAGATTGTTATTTCAGCAGCTATTGCTCCATATACAATGTGAATAATCATATGACTTCTGACTGTTACTTCAACAAACACTGTGCCATCTACAACAAAAACAATCATTCTACACAAGAATGCTTCTTCAACAAAAAGAACAAATCAAAGGTTCCAAAGAAGCAAAAAGCTGAGAATGTTGAATCAGATTCACAATCTTCTGAGAATGATGAATTAAAGGCCTCAAAGCAAAAGTAGCAGCAACTAAAGCAGAAGATCTCAAAGACAAAGAAACCAACATCTGCTGATGATAAATCAAAGAAGAAGAAGGAGAAGCAACAATCTCAAAGCAAGACTCCTCACAAGAAGGTAGTGTTGCAGGAAGATGAAGCCTTTTTTGATCACTTTAAAAAGGGTAATCATGTACCTCAATCAAAGACAAAAGATGCAGAAACCTTTTCAAGTCAAGTATCAGGATCAAGTTTAAAGAAAAAGACACTGAAAGAAGAGGTGACAGAGGAAGTGATCAAGAATCAAGATCAAAGTGCTTCAAGTTCATTTTCAACAGAATCATCCTCACCCCATATAGAACATAATGAATCAATTGAGTGTAAAAAAAATAGAGTAATAATCCTAGATAACAATGGCAAGCCCAAGACCATCAAGGCTTGGGCTCTACTTTTTAATTGATTTCATTATTTGTGCAGGAACATCCATGGAGGACTGGCAACAAGTAGTATGTTGAAAGTGGTTGTTCCAGGCATATGACAGGAAACTGTTCTCTCCTCCATGATTTCAAACAAAAAAATGCTTCATATGTGGCATTTGGTGGAGATAAGAAGGGAGGTAAAATTGTTGGTGAAGGAATGGTAACAAATGGTGTACTCAAATTTGAGAAAGTAAACTTCTGTGAAAATTTGCAATTCAACTTGTTAAGTGTATCTCAAATTTGTGATAAAATTATACCACTTTATTTGATAACACTTATTGTTACATTCTTAAGCCAGGTTTTCAAATTCTAGCAGACTGGATCCTTCTTAAAGCACCAAGAAAAGGCAACACATATGTTTTGGACATGAACAACACCTCTCTAACAAGCAATGAAATTTGCCTGATTTCTAAGTCATGAGAAGATGAAGCTCAACTGTGGCATAGAAGAATGGTTCATTGAAACATGAAGAACATGAACAAGTTGGTCAAAAATGACTTAGTCATTGGCCTTCCCAAGAAAGAATTTCACTGTTCTAATCATTGTTCATCATGTTATAAAAGAAAACAACATAGGGTGTCACATAAGTACAAAACAATCAACACAAACATAGCACCACTTAAACTGCTGCACATGGATCTTTTGGGTCCAACCAATGTGTTGAGCATTGGTAAAAGGCAATATTGTTTGGTGATTGTTGATGATTTCACTAGATTCACATGAGTCTTTTTCTTAAAACATAAAAGTGAAACATCAGAAACAGTAATGGAGTTTATCACTAAGATTGAAAATCAACTTGATTTAAAGATCAAAATCTTAAGAAGTGATAATGGATCTGAATTTGTTAATCATGTTTTAGATTCCTTTTGCAGGAACAAAGGCATTGCCGGATAACTCAGTGCACCAAAAACTCCATAACAAAATGGAGTTGTTGAAAGAAGAAACAAGACTCTAATTGAAGCAGCAAGAATAATGCTAGCTGATTCACAGTTGCCTATCATAATCTGGGCAGAAGCAGTGAACACAGCATGTCCTACGGATACATGTTATCCTTTTGTACCTCCAAGTTTGAGTGAAGTGCCACTGACTGCTGATCATCCCAGATTATTTCTTTCACTCACTTCTAGTGTTGCTGATCCAAGCCCTTCATCTCAAACAAGCAATGATAATTTTGGTGGAAATGGAAATTCAACTTCAGAAGAGGTAACTAATGCATCTGCAGAAGTTAACAATGCATTCGCAGAAGTTAACAATGCATCAGAAGTTCCTTCTACATTCGTAGATGTTCCTACTTCAGGAGATGATTCTTTTCCTTCATCTAAATTTCCCAATCCATCAGAAAACATTCCAACAACATACACATCTACAGATCAACAAACTACAACATCCGTAGTTGTTCCTGTAACTGCTGCGGAAGTTATACCTACATATGCGGAAACAAAAAATCATGAAGATGTAATTCATTCAGCATTAGAAAACCAAAATGATGAGAATTTTGACCATTTTGTTGATTCCTCATCTCAGTTGGATTCATCTCCATCAACCAACATCACTAACTGGAATCATCAATTCCAACAACAAGAACTCAAAAGTATCATCCAATAGAAACATTATTGGTAAGCTTAATGAAAGAACCATGAGAAGTCAAGGGGGAGCTGCCAATATTTGTCTATTCTCCTGTTTTCTTTCACATGTGGTTCCACCCAACATAACTGTAGCATTGAAAGACAACAGCTGGATTGAAGCAATGCAAGAAGAACTTCAGCAATTCAGAAAGCAGAAAGTTTGGAATCTAGTTGATCTTCCTGAAGGCCAATATCCTATTAGTACAAGGTGGCTTTTCAAGAACAAACTAGATGACAGAGGTATCATCATCAGAAACAAAGCAAGGCTGATAGCACAAGGATATACTCAAAAAGAAGGGATAGACTATGATGAAGTCTTTGCCCCAGTTGCCAGAATTGAAGCTATTAGAGTCTTTCTAGCCTATGCTTCACATAAGAAGTTCACAGTTTACCAACTGGATGTAAAATATGCCTTCTTATATGGTAAAATTGATGAAGAAGTCTATGTTACCCAACCTCCAGGCTTTGAAGATCCTGATTACCCATATAGGGTATACAAGCTTGACAAAGCTTTGTATGGTCTTCATCAGGCACCATGAAAGTGGTATGAAACATTGTCATCTTTCTTGCTCAAGCATGGTTACAAAAGGGGAACAATTGATCAGACTCTCTTCCTCAAACATGAACATCAAGACCTCTTGGTTGTCCAAATCTATGTGGATGATATCGTATTTGGATCAACAAACAAGAGATTGTGTGACGACTTTGAATCTTTGATGAAATCTAAGTTCCAAATGAGTTCCATGGGAGAATTAACATTCTTCCTTGGTTTGCAAGTTCATCAGAAATCAGATGGCATTTTCATCAATCAGGAAAAGTTTGTGAATCAAATCCTGAAGAAGTACAACCTCGCTGATTCTTCTTCATGCAAAACACTGGCTTCAACAATAGATAAGATTGTACCTGTTCCTAAAGGGAAGTTAGTTGATAAAAGATTATATAGATCTATGATAGGATCATTAATGTACTTAACTGCCAGTAGACCTGACATAATGTTTGCTGTGTGTGTTTGTGCTAGCACCAATCAGACCCCAAGGAGTCACATATGAATGCAGTGAAGAGGATTTTCAAATACCTTAAAGGGAAGCAAGCTCTTGGGCTTTGGTATCCCAAAGAAGGAGATTTCAACCTCTACTCATATTCTGATAGTGACTTTGGAGGCTACAACAACAACAGAAAATCAACAACCGATGGTTGTCAATTTATAGGACCAAGACTAGTTTCTTGGCAGTGTAAAAAGCAAACAAACGTTTCAGTATCCATAGCTGAGGCTGAGTACATAGCTGCTTCAGCTGGTTGCTCTCAAGTTTTATGGTTGCAAAACCAACTATTTGATTATGGTTACAATTTTCTTCAAACACCAATTCACATAGATAACTCAGCTGATATGTTCATCACTGCTAATCCAGTGCAACACAGTAAAACAAAACATATTGAAATCAGATACCATTTTTTGAAGGACTGCTCAGAAAAAGGTTTAATCAAGTTGATCAAAGTGGATACAACAAATCAGCTTGCTGATTTATTCACTAAAGCCTTTGATTCAGTTAGATTTAATTTCTTGATTGAGTCTTTAGGCATGATCAACTTAGATTAGTCTTCATCACAAAGAAAAGCATGTTCTGTCTGTCAAATTCATTATATGAAAAAGCCAAAAACATCTATAAAACATATAAAAATCCAAAAATATTGTCTTATTAATATTTTATATATATTTAAAAAAAGGCATTTCATATTATAGGAAATGATAGTACACTATACATTTGCTTACTTTCTTGAATTTTATCACACAATAAAGTCTGATCAGATGTGATTTGATATGTGAGTAGGTTTAGCTTGAGTAGAAAATATACAAGTTCATGCATAACATATTACCAAGGTGACTAATTATGGACAATTCCATTTTGAGGAACAAGCAAGTAAGTCTTATCCTGCTGTGATCAACTTACTCACCTAAGCATACTATGTTATGAAACTTTATAACCTCTATCTTTGCGTATCATGAACCCTTCGTTTTGTGTAAACAAACACCTGGGTTCATAGGCATCTCTATTTTACTTAAGTCAAGACCTGGTGTCCTGATGCTAATCATCAAAAAGTTCCACAAAGGAACAGCTCTAAAAGAATCCAATATGATCAATTGTATATTATCTCAAAAAGCTTCAAATATCATATCAGCATTAATAAGATTTCAAAGAAATCTTAAGATAGAGCTTATAACTTAAGGAACATAGTTTTAAGTGTGAAAAAGTGATAAATTGACTCATAAACGGAGGACAAACTCTAATGTGAATTGAATGTGGAGTCCATATTTGTCTATCTTTAATCAATCCAAAAACATGATAAACAGCATGATAAGTTGAAACTATACTCTTGCTTGAATTTATGTGGATCATAATACTTGCAACAACACTAGATCTCTGTCTACTATTATTAAACAAAACTGTTTCAGGAAGTTGCTTAGTGTCATAGTATGATCCCATTATATGATGTAAATGCTTGTAAATATAATTTAGTTTCTGTCTATAAACAAACATACAAAAAGATTTTGTCTTTGTTCTTTTATTTGCTAATAAGATTGACAGATAATTGCTTTTCATGCTATTCTCTTTATAAATTTCTGACAAACGCATTATTCATGATTAATCACAAATTTAGGGGGAGTAGTCATCAACATGAAAACTGAGTTTAACATTCTTACATGAAGAAAATTGGAACTTGAGCACTAACTTGGCTGCAGGATATCTGAAGTTTTTAACTAAATCAATTTTGCACATTTGCCATGAAGCAGAGTCAACAAGGTCCAACAACAAACAAATGATCTAACAACATGATGTTAAGATCATACAGCAAAAACATAACAAATTTTGCCTTCCGTAGTTGTTCCGCGGAAGAATTAATTTAAGGATAAAACAGCAAAAACAAGTTTTTCCTTTCGTAGATGTTCCGCGGAAGAATTAATTTAAGGATAAAAAGCAAAGAAAAGTTTTGCCTTCCGTAGATGTTCAGCGGAAGACTTAACTTGTGGATAACCACGGAAGGGTAATAAGGGTTAAGGGTCCTACATCATTAAATAAAAGGATTTAAATTTTCTAAGCACGTATAAATGATAACCTGACCGTTTTCATTTATATTCACTTTTTCAGAAACCCTTTTTCAGACCTAGAAAAAAGCTCATATCATAAACCCCTTTATCCACAAACATTCAAATTTCTCATTCCACACAACAATCCACACCTAAATCACCACTCAAACAAGATCATCAATATGGCCAACAGATTTGCAAAAGATCATAACGTTTATGCCTTTCTGAATCCAGACAATCCAGCAACAGAGGGATGTAGGGAAATTATCAACTATCTGAGAAGATCAAGGATTTCCTATGCGTTATCTGTAGACCCAGTCATCTATCATTCGCATATGATAGATTTTTGGCAGAAAGTCAGGATTGAAGAGAAGAATGATGAAAGGATGATTTTCGCAACAATAAGAAATGAAGAGTTGAGGGTGGATGAACGAACTATCAGGAGGGTGCTAGAGTTTGGAGAAGAAGAAGAGGGTCACCCAGATGTGTTCGACAATGAGTACATCAAAAGAATTTTTCACTTAATGGGTTATGATGGAGATTACTGAAATGGTGAAATCAAAAAAGGGAGGTTATACAAGCCCTACAGATTCCTGTGTCATACATACTTAAAGTGTATGTCCAACAGAAAGTCTGGTTTGGATAGGTTTTCATGGCATATTTCTTCTGGAATCATTGGTGTATTTGAAGGGAGGAAATACAATTATTCTAAATACATTCTTGGACGCCTGTGTTACCACATAAGGGTGCAGAAGGAAAACAAGATGTACATGTTTCCCAAGTTTATTCAGCTGATCACAAATGAGTCAATGCCCAACATTGAAAGAGAAGGTGGAATCTTTGTTCAAGCTCATCTTGGAAGATCTGTGCTAAACAAGATAAGTGGGCAATATCAAGGAGGAGAAATAGAGATGTTTGCTCATGTTATTGATGAGAATGCAGACATTCCCCATGAACTACTATACCTTGATCAAAAATAATAACAAACACCTCCAGCTGCATCACCTGAACCACCACAACAAGAACCCCATCCTCTATCACCTCTAGCTGAATCCCCTGAACCACCACAACAACAACCCTTATCTTCTTCCCATTCCCAAACATCTTAGAATATTGCTGAAACAGAAGTATTCACACTTGATGACATTCAACAATCACCATCACACCCATCACCACAACAACAACCACAGTCTTTTCACCAGCACCTGTAATAGACTTACCAGAAACACCACCAGCTCAACTAAACTCACCATCCAGTAAGCATACCCAACCTTTCTCATCTTCCCAATCTCAATCATCATTAAACACTACTACCACAGAACCTATCTCACCCATTCTCAATCAAACACCTTCTCATCCAACAACACAACCAACTTCCTCACCCCATCTGCTGAACCAACCTCACCTAATGAAAGCCCAACTCTCACTGAAAAGGTGAATATTGATGATGATGAGCTTGATGAAGTTATGGATGGTTCCACAGAAGAAATATGTCTAGAAGTTAAGGGGGAGAATGAACAAGAGGTTGAACAACTAGATGAGAGTGATAGTCATTTTGTTGACATCACTGCTTATGATGAAAATGAGTTAAGAGAGGAGGAGATAAATGTGAGCAAAAGTTTTCTTGCTGCTAAATACAACAATCTCATCATCAAAAGCAATCAAAATCTGGAGAAATTAAGAAAACTCAAAAGGGAGGTGAAAGAGAAAGATTAAACTATTGTATCTCTAGAAGTAACAATCAGGAACCTAAGTGAAGAGATTGAAACCAATAATGTAGTAATTGATACTATGGATCAGCTTGTGACTGAGTCCTGTGAGACTACTGAGAAAGAGCAACAAGAGAAGGAGAAAGTAATAGTTGAGCTAAACAATGCACTGGCAACTATCTCTGCACAGTTAGATTTGCTAAAAGCTAAAGATGAAGTGATAGAAGTCTTAAAGAAGAAGGTGACTGAAAAGGAAGTAAGTGTGCATAAAGAACAAATCAAAGAAACCACTGACATTCCCTTGTTGAAAGCAAAAGAACCAACAATTAAATACAATAGGAAAAGAAAGTATTTGGGAAGAATTGAAGATGAAGCTATGATAATTCAAAACACCCCAAAGAAATCAAAATACATGTCTCCTGAGCACACTCAATCAGTTGATCTTTCAACTCTCAAAACCATTGAAGACATTAAAGAAGAAAGTGATGCTGAGTGGATAGATTTAACAAAAGATGAGACTCAAAAGTCTGATAAAGAAGCAAGGGAAGGTGTCATGTTATCTACTGATGACATCTTTGAGGAAAGAGCCCAATCATCTATGTTCATGGACTTAATCAATAATGGCTTTCCATATGACATGGCAGAAAAAATGAACATGGATGAGATGATACAAGTACTGAAGGAGTTTGATGTTGCTAGATTAATGCTTCCAGTATGCAATAATGAAACCTTCACAAAGTACAATGCAATTGAGAAGATAAAGAATGATTTGGGTCACTGTGAAACCAAACAGCTTACCAAGTACAATATGATTTATTGGCTGCAAAGTCATAATTATAGATCAGATGAACCGAAGGGAAGAACAGTGGGTGAGCTAAGAGCAATGATGGATTATGTGATGAAGGTTGAACTAGAAACTGGAGTAAGATTCAGAACCAGAGCACCCAATCTAGCTCATAAACAATCAAAAAAATCTCCTGCTAAGCCAATAGTAGTTGAAAGCAAAGATATGCACAGGAGCAGAGAGAAACTGATCAGGGAGCCGAGAGATATAATCCCTAACAAAATCTGGCCCCTAGGAACAGTTGTGAGGGAAATTACAGAATAGAAAACAACTCTGATTCAACTGTTTGATCAGATGACTACACCAAGATCAGTAGTAGACAACAATATTATAGCTTGGAAGTTTGATCAAGAGTGGGATTGTGCTACGATTAAAAGGGCATCTAGGATGGTTCAATATTTCCATGGATGGAGACACTTCTTACACTCCCAGACGTAGACCTTTCTACTTTACAAAACATCCCAATCACCAACTACCCAATCAGTTCAAGGGGAGGAGATTTTTCTATTCTGATTGCAAAACTAAGAAATAAGTTTAAGGGAGATGTGCTGAAAGAAGTCAAAAGAGAGGATGCGGATCACAAAAGAAGAAAACAAAGTCAGAAAAGATCTCATTCCAGTTCTTCAAAACTTATTGATGATGAATTTCTGAGAAGAATTGGATATGCAGACAAGGATGATGCATCAATCAAAACAATGGAAGGAAATCAGTTCTCATATCCCATCACTGAATGAGGATATGTAGAAAGAACAAAAGAACTGGTGCTACAAAGGAATGATCCTTACAAAAAAGCACCAAGCATAAGATTATTTGTTCCATTGGAGATTAAACTGCTACATCCAAGTTACACATCTTATCTGCATGATAAGTATTTCCCAAAGTTGAATGACAAATATGCTCAAAGTGACATATGCTTATATGTGCACATCATTCAAGTCATAGATAAGCTGCATGCCAAAGCACACAAGAGAAGAAGATTTGAGGCAGGTCAGTTCATAGGAATTGAAATCCCATCAATTACTGACCTTAGAATGTCAGAGCAAGATGAATTGGAAGTAGTATCTCAAAATAGTGTAGTGGCAACACTGACCATAGAAGAAGATATTCTTGGGCTCAATTTTAAAACATTGAAGAAAATGGGAAAAATGAAGATCAAGTATACATACCAAGACCAAAAGGATGCTGTTGGATGTTTCAACACAAAGATTTTGGCCAGAGTTCAATAATTGAAAGATCTGAACAGATAATTACAAGAATCTAAACCTAAGGGGGAGTATTATTAGGTCTAGATCTTTTGTATATGTTTAGATGATTTGTAATCTCTTGTAATGAACATCTGTAATTCTTTATCATTATGTAATGCAAGATATATATGTTAACCCAAATATTATTTGTGTTGATTTTATGTAATTACAGGAAACATCATACTTGGTCAATTTTGCAAGAACTATCTACTGATGAACAAGTTTGTTCTTCTATAGATGTTCTATGGAGCATAAATGAACAAGTCAATGTGCATCAGTGGATCTCATGCGGAAGCACAAGCATATCTACTGAAGAACAAGTTCAGAGATCAAGTTGTACTGCTTCGGAAGAAGGAAGTTTGCTACTGAGGATGATGTTCAAGAACAAAGAACCAACTCCTATAGAAGTTCAACTCCTATGGAAGAACAAAATACTTGTATGATCTTATATCATCAAGTACTCAACACAAAGTCAACAAGTCAATCTGTCATAAGCAAATATTCCATGTCACATCAGAATATCTTTGTAATTTTAAAGTGAATCCCTCTGTCTATAAATATATGGCATGGGTGCACTCATTTAGGCAGAGATTGAGAGATATCGATACAAAAATAGAGAATCATATATTCATAGAAACGATATCAATAGTTCAATCGATCAACATAGCAACATAGCAATCATAAGAACACCAAGAATATCATAGGAGATTATCATATCATCCAAGCATCAATATCATTGTAATTTCATTGTCAATGAAAATCACTTGAAAACAATCTTTTTGTTGCATTATTTTATTTTGTTTTCAATTTGTTTCATCTGTTCTTTGTCGATTTCAATTTCATAAACAATTAATTAAACAACAAGTATTGATAATTTCCTTATATTTATTTGCTAAATCAAACTGATAATTCCTATTTTGATCCTTGGATTCACAAAGCCCGAGGTATATAGGGCCTTTTCGAATTATTGCGCGGGTAGGAGAGGTGGCCTATCGATTGGAGCTACCCGATGAGTTAAGTGGAATTCACCCGACCCATGTATCTCATCTGAGAAAGTGCTCAGACGACGAGGATATGATTCTGCCACTAGAGGGTACTGAGGTAGATGAATGGCTCAATTATGTGGAGCAACCGGTGGCCATCATTGATAGAAAGGAGAAGAGGTTAAGGAACAAAGTGGTTCCACTTGTGCGTATACAGCGGAAACACTGAAAGGGGTCTGAGTCTACATGGGAGACCAAGGAAGAGATGAGATAGCATTACCCACAGCTATTTGAGAGCTGACAGGTTTCAGGGATGAAACATCAATAAGGGGGGTGGACTTGTAACGCCTGAAAATTTCGAAGAAAAAGAAGGCAGGTGAAGTTCTCACATGAGAAGTTCATGCGAAAAGATCAACTGGGTATAAATAGCTGAGAACACCTAGTCTGACACCATTTCGGGCGAAAAGTTCAGCTGCCAGAGAGAGAAATCGGCTTCGTAGAGAGAGAAAGTGAAGAATCCAAGTGTTTAAGGTATGTAACTCGTGTTATGTACTAAGAAGGGGTTATTGATGAATATAACACATGGTTATGTAGTTTTCGCTTGGCAAAGGCTTCGGGAAGGTTACGTTTATGCTAGAACTTCAAGAAGTGAGTTTCTAGTCCCCTTTTTACGCAAGTTTTATGTTTTGGGGCTATTATGCATACTAAAACGTTTGTAAATGCGTGTTTATGCTTGGTATGATGTTGTTTAAGATGTTTGCATGTTAGAATAGCCTTAGACACGATAAGTTATTATTGGGCGGGAAAAACCTGTAGTTTTCGAGTGAGCAGTTTTGATGTACGTTAAGATTTTGAATTCTGGGAGGTTCTCGCATGAAAGGTGTAGTTTTCGCACGATATGCATGTTTTCGCGCAACAGGTAGTTCTCGTGAGATTTGTTAGTTCTCGCGCGACATGTGGTTCTCGCGCAACTTGACTGTTTTCGCGAGATAGGATGGTTCTTGCGCGAAAGGGTAGTTCTCAACCGAGATGTTGCTGATGTATGTTAAGTTTTCGCATGCTATGCTGTTGTGTTTGATGCGTTATCTTTTCACGTTAAACGATTTTAAAACTATATGCTTTGTGATGTGACTTTACTAGATATTATGTATAAGTATGTAAGTAAAGTATTACGTAACGAAAGTGAAAGATATTGGTGATGAAAGTGGAACGTAATGAATGAATGAAAGTCTTGCAAGAAAATTCAAAGGAGGTTCACAACTCATTGAGGGGTTGTTAGCTTAACTATGTGTGGTTTAGCTAACCCATGAGGATGCACATAGGGGGTCAGTCTTTGTGACTGATCAAGACGTACGAAAACGGGATCCTTATCGCTTGACCCCAAGATGGAAGTTGCTTCGTGCACAATGATGGGGCGTAGCATATGACAGGATCTAGATTAAAAGTGGAAGAACGTAAACAAAAGAAAGCACGAAAACGAATGATTATGAACGATGATGATAAGATAACAATAATTATTATCAAGATGTATGCGTGATGTGTGATCATGAACGAAAGTAAAGGATATGTTTTTAGCGAAAAGTAAAGTATTTTAATTATAAACTAGAACTCACTCAGCGTAGCTGACTTTTTGTTTGCATAATAGTTGGCAGGTAACCGTTTGATGCTGAGGAGGTGCAGGCATGGATGCATAAGTTACTGGGAATGATTTGCGTCTGGCATCCACATTTTTGGAAATGTTTATTGTATTAACAAAATTTTGAGATGTAAATGAATGATTTGATGTATTGACATGATTTTAATCATGAATGAAATGTTTTAATTCTGCTGCAAATGATGTGTTTTAAATGTATTGTGCGATGATTGACCAACTGTAAGCGTCCCGGGAACGGGGCCTTACACTAAATCATCCACAAACCCTTATTGTTCTTCTCTTTGTTCTTCCTAAAGCTTCCTAAAATGGCTAACCCTGAACCCAAAAACTAACTAGATTTCTTTATGCACCTACACAGGTAACATAACCAGGTTTCTCTGTTGTCGTCTGAGAAAGATCCTGGTTTCTTAGAAGTTTTCCGCTTTTTATCTCAATCATCATACCTCACCACACTCACAATAGATCCTCTATTATATGAAGAACAACTGCTAGAGTTCTGGAGGACCTGCAAAGAGGTCATCTTCGACAGTAAGAAGACGTTGTATGCATCAGTGCAGGGGAAGACTGTTTTCATCACCCCAGCCACCATCAACAATCATATGAGGCTGGATGATGAAGAAGACGAGCTTTATTTCCCTAAGGAAGTTGTTAATGGATCATTCAGGCAGATGGGCTATAAAGGGGACTACTCAATCAGGACCTTCAAGAAAGGTAAAGTTTCTTTCCAATGGAAGTAGCTCCTCTATGTTATAATCCAGTCTTTATCAAACATACATGGAGGATGGAATCAGATTCATGAAGACCTATCCTATATAGTCTATGGGATGGTCCAAGGGGTCAAGTTCAAGTACTCTTAGTTGTTTACATAAAATTGCTTGCTAACTTAGACTCCTTAGAGTATTACATGTTCCCTAGATATGTCCAACCCATTCTCAACTATGAACTGGGCTCATAGTTGAGGGGGATCGATAACATTCTTAAATTGGGATAGATGAAGCTTGACATCTTCAAAATCATGAGAAAAACCATTGTTGGTTTCTAAGGGGTAGAAATAGCCATGGTCCAAAAAATGTTAGAGCTCCCTACTCAATATGTGACAACTTTGCAGCACTAGAAAATGTTGAACCCACACTTTCTTTATCTTCACAACCCCAAAAGCCTCAAATAACCATCACCTACTACAGAAAATCTAAACAAACCCCTACTTAATCTATTTAGACTGACCAGGCCCCCATACAATCACCCATGCAGGTGGAAGTGGAACCAAGAGTGTGACAACTCACTTGATTTCGTTGTGCCAATGCAGTAGACTATTGATGTAACACAACCATGTAATGCAATTTTGGGAACGAAAATTCTTTCAACATGGGGATAATATGACATCCGGTAATTTTTCGTTACCAAATTCTGTTAGTTCGTTAAGTCTTGCATAAACGTGTAGTGAGCACACATAAGTTGTTGTTAGGCGTTGGTGACTTAATAATAATTAACTTTGGATAACAAGTAATAAATTAATTTATAATATTGATTATTAACACGTAAATTATATGATTTATGAATTGTAAATATTATTTGAGAATTTCACTTTATAACGTGAAAACGTGTACTATGTGATTCATGTGTAAAGTTTTCTAGTTAAAATACTTGATTTCTATTAGTTAGTAATGATTCATGTGTTTCATGGTTAAAAACTAATTAAAAGGTGAAAAAGATTAGTTTTATAAAAGATTAACATGGGAGGGTTATTGTGTAATTGTAATTAATCTAAATAATCAAAAATTAAACCCTAATCCCCCCACCCTTCCCTAAATCGCGGACGAACACTCCCAAGCATCCCATTCCTTGCGATTTTGATCAAGCACACTCAAATCCATCAATTTTGATCTAGTTTCAATCATTCCAACGTGTTATCAAGTGCAAGTGTTGATTATTACACGATTAAAGGTTAGATTTTGATTTGTTTTTCATAGTTTTTGATTTAAAAGGAACCCTAGTTTGATTTAGGCATGTTATCATGAAATTGATGTTGTTGGATGATGTTATGATGTTAGTTGTATTGCACTGATGTTAGTTTACGTGGATTATGCAAGAAATTTATGAAATTTACGTGTTGTTCATACCTTACTATAAGTAGTAATGTTTAGGTATGAGATTTGTGAATTATGATGAATTGATGAGGTTTATCATGTCTAGATGATTGTTATGAACTTGATTAGTTATAAAGTTAATGAATTTGTGAATGAATTGGATGACAGATACATTTTGGGTGTTACTTTCCTGAAAGGGAAACTTTATTGATGTGAATCATTGGATATTGTGATTTGGACATGTTAATGATGTTAGGATCATGCTAGAATGCTTATTGATGATATCTAACATGTTAGAATGTGTTAATTGGGCTGAATGGATGCTTGATGGATTATTTGGAAAGTTTAGGTTTTATGGAATATTGCAAGATATTGGATTATGTTAGGAGACTATGGAACCATGTATGGGATTATAATAGATCATTGTTGTGTATGTGAGTTGGTAAGAATTATGTTGAATAATGTGATAATGATCATCATACACGCCTGCGAATCTGAGGCCCCTACTTAGTAGGATTGACAGGGTTTAGGGTGTGAAGTCGTGAATGGCTTCACATGGCATGTAGTGCATGATTAAACTCAATGTATGATTTACTAGGTGTGATGTAACTATATTTGCGTTGAGCATGATATTTGATTTAGATTCGCATGGGTTGTATGAAAATATATGTTGTATGATAACCTAAGCTAGTCTGGTGATCTTGATGGGATTTAAGAATTATAATATGACTTATGTGCATATTTGGTGTGATGATCCATGAAATCATGATGGTTAATGTGATACCATATTTGGCTAAACAATAACTCAACTTAACATGTCACCAACGGGTCAAGCGGATCAACTAGGTCATTGGTGTTATTGTGTTTCCTATCACTTGAGTCTGTTTATTGAGCACTTAGGATCTGTTAAGTCATTCTAGTCATGAATACTTAAAAACTCATGTGTTCTAGGTAACCTTTGACGGGTTGTCTTTCCATTTATCGTAGCTTTGCATTATTCGGTTTGTTGGCGCACCAGGTGAGTTCATGCCCTACTTTTAAACACTCTCTTTTTGGGGGAGATAGCATACTCTTCTGCAAACGCTTTATTATTATAAGTTGTGTATAGTTTAATATAGTGTGATATACCTTGAAAGTCCTCATACTTTCGGATTGTTAATAATGGTAACTAGGGGGGAATTTTGGGTAGTACTACTGGGTCTGACAAGCCCCACCCTTACAACTCGAGGTTAGACGATCATCCTAAACACAAACATCGTCATGACCTGGTATGTCGTGATAGGAGGTAAACAAACAAAACACAGTCAGCTTCGATCGCAAAATCGCTCATTACTTATAAATATAGACTAGTTATCTATTTCAATGCATTACTTATGTTTTAAAACTGTTACTTCCTATGTTAAACGCAAACTCTTGAACTCACCAACCGTTGTGTTGACCCTTTTAGTATGCTATTCTCAGGTCGAGGTTAGCAGCAACGCCTAGGAGAACTTAGGGGTCAGCATGCATTGGAACAAACATTGTTTTACATTGGGATTTAATATAAATTTTGTTTTAATAATGGTCTGGCGCGTGTTAGCGCGTTTTACATTTCATTACCTTGCGTTTGACTTATTTACAAAACGCTTCCGCATAGTTTTAAAGTTTCTAAATTCTGAGTTGTTTTTAAATGATTCATATAGTGTCGAGTAACTAATGACTTAGATCCTGGCTTGTTCCCACGCCTCGCGGTAAAACCCCGCACTTGACAGATTGGTATCAAATCCATTGGTTATAAGGAACTAGGTTGCATACACACTAGTCTATAACCGCACATAATTAGTTAGTTACTCATTGCTTATTCTCTTAGTGTATACTCATTGGCATACACATCACATACATTGTAGTATGGCATCATCATCATCTTCATCCCCTGTTCAACTCGTGACAGGAAAGGAACCCGAGGTTCCTACTATTCCCTCGTCGTCTACGAGTTATGGTTCTCGACCCCTTGTGTTTATATCTGATGCGTACCTTACGGGCGAGCCTATGATTGAGCGAGACATGGCTAATCCTAAAAATTGGGACTGGTATTGTACTGCACTGATCAGGATGCTGGAAAAGGAGTGTGTTCCATTTTCGATCCCTACCATGGCTAGAGATTCCATATTATACCCTCTACCATGCACACCTTATAGAGCTATCTCCATTATGGTGGCCTCACATGATCTTCTGCAACGAAATGTGGAGGATAGATTTAAAAAGTTGGACGTGTAATAGGAGCACGACAATAGAGTGTACGGGAGATGGAAAACTCGTGGCTCGATATGCAAGGACGCCAAGATGGTCAGACAGCAAATATTCAGGCTCTACGTGGACAGGTTGCTAAGTTGACGGCTACTCTGAACGGGACGCGCGATCAGCTTCATGAGGCTATAGTTCATATACATGAGTTGGAAAACCAGCTTGAGCCTTAGGAGGCCCCGATGGAGGATCCTCAAGAGGTACAAGAGGAGGAACCAGAAGAAGATCCGGAGGAAGAGCCGGAGGAGGAACTTGAGGAGGAACCGGAAGAGATGGAAGAGGATAGTGATGGGTCTGAAGTGATAGACTGATTTCTTTTGTTCATCTGACTTGGACTGCATGGTGTTTTTTTTTTAAAAAAAAAACCTATGTGGGAAGGGTTGTTTCCCACCCAACTGAAAAACTAGAAATTTTGACACTGATTAAATATTTTGTGAGATACTTACAATTTATTTATCCTTGGTTATTATTTTGGTTATAATGTTGTGATTGATGAACTTCATTATTTCCTTACTATCTAATATGCTTCAATGAGATTAATACGTTAGATGTTACTCATTAAAGTGTTTGTGAATGTAAAATGAAAATGGAAGGAGGTGGTAGAGGACGTGGCGCAGGACGTGGACGTGGCGCGGGTGCAGTCAACATGACCCCTACTGAACTGGCTGCCTTAATAAATGAGCATGTACAGGTTGCAGTGGCCGCTGTACAAGCAGCACAGCCAACAGGTAATGATACAAGTGGCATTAACAAATACGTTTGTTGTTTGTTTAAGCCGTTGAACTAAATGTATTGGTATGTTGGCACAGGACCCCCACCTTATACATACAAAGCCTTTATGGATTGCAATCCCCATACCTACAGTGGAACAGAAGGGGCTATAGGGTTGGTGCGGTGGTTTGAGAAGATTGAGTTAGTCTTCATGAAATGCAACTGCCCGCCGGCCGATGAGGTGAAATATGCTACTGGAACTCTTTAAGGCGCAACACTCTCATGGTGGAATGTCTAGGTCCAGATGCTCGGTTAGGTAATGGCCAATGATTTATCGTGGGAAGAATTCAAGACAGTGATGAGTAAAGAATATTGTGCTCGTGATGAGGTGCAAAAATTGGAAGCTGAGCTTTGGCAACTAAAGATGCAAGCATTTGAGATTGAGGCCTATCCCACAGGTCTCATGAGTTGGCAACCTTGTGTCCAAGGATGGTGTACCCGATGCACAAGAAGATCGAGCTGTATCTACGTGGTTTGGTGCCTGATATCCAAAGTATAATGACAGCCTCTAACCCCACTACTATACAACAGGCCATCCGATTAGCTCATAAGCTAACGGACCAGGCGGTGGAGTAGGGAAAGTTACCTAAATAGGGAGCGGTGGTAAGTGTACCAGATAACAAGCGTAAGGGATGGTTCAGGTAGTAAATGTTTAACATCAAACAATCAACCTCAGTAGCAGCAACAGTGGAAATTTGACAATAATCGCAACTTCAACCACTCAGCTCCTACAACCCAAGGACAAGGTCGATATGTGAGGAAGTATCCAAAGTACAACCGATGCAACTATCATCACATCGGCAGGTGTGACAACTTCAAGTGTCAGCGTTATGGGAAGCTAGGACATGCAACAAAAGACCGTCATGGAGAATTGTTGAGGAAGCCACAACAAACACAGGAAACACCAAAAGGCTGCTTTGAGTGTGGAAAAGATGGGCATTACAAGAGGAACTGCCTTAATTAAAGACGAATGGTAATGGTAATGGAAATGGTGGGAATAATAACAACAACACAGGCAACAGGGATAACAATGGTGGGAACAATGGTGGAGCCAAGGGAAGAGCTTTTGTAATTGGCTCATGTGAGGCCCTAAACGATCCTAATATTCTTACTAGTAAATTTCCTATTAATGGTTGATATGCTACTGTGTTATTTGATACTAGAGCCGATAGGAGCTTTATTTCCACTAAGTTCAGTAGTCTCTTAAATGATATGTCTTCTATGTTGGAATCCAAATCCACCGTAGAATTAGCTGATGGTAAGCAACTCTACGTTACACACATCCTTAAGGGTTGCAAGATGGAACTTGCTGGGCATACCTCCAATATTGATCTTATGCATGTCACACTTGGGAGTTTCGATGTGGTCGTGGGCATGGATTGGTTGTCTGAGAAACAAACGAAAGTCATTTGCCACGAGAAGGTCATTCGCATTCTTCTCATGGGTGGAGAAATTCTCTCGGTTAAGGGTGAGAAGAGTGGTGTGGTGATAGGCATCATATCATATATGAAACCGCAGAAGTGGCTACGCAAGGGTTGCTTAGCCATATTAGCCCTTGTGATTGACAAGCAACAAGTGGAAAAGAAAATAGAGAATATTCCAGTAGTTCGTGATTTTCCAAAGGTGTTTCTAGAGGATCTGCCTGGACTACCACCTCATCATCAAGTTGAGTTTCAGGTCGATTTGACTCCTGGAGCAACTCCAATTGTGAGAGCACCTTATTGGTTAGCACTGATCGAACTGCAGGAACTATCAGCACAGCTTTAGGAACTGTTGGATAGTGGATTTATTTGAATGTGCTCATCATCGTGGAGAGCCCCTGTCCTTTTTGTTAAGAAGAAGGATGGCATATTCCGGATGTGTATCGATTATAAAAAATTGAATAAAGTTACAGTCAAGAATCGATACCCATTACCTCGTATAGATGATTTGCTTGATCAACTTCAAGGATCGAGTTATTATTCTATGATTGACTCGAGGTTTTGGCTACCATCAACTGAAAGTTTGAGAGGAAGACATCTCGAAAACCCCATTCTGTACTCGTTATGGTCATTATGAGTTCTTGGTCATGCCTTTTGGGTTGACTAATGCACCAATAGTATTCATGGATCTCATGAATCGTGTGTGCAAACCATACCTTGATCAGTTTGTTATCATGTTTATCGACGACATATTGATCTATTCTAAGACAAAGGAGGAACTCGAAGAGCACCTGCGCCTAATCTTGGAACTACTTAAGAGGGATTTTCTAAGATCTCTCAACCTCTTACAGCTTTGATCCATAAAGGTACAATGTATAAATAGGGAGAGAGTCAAGAAGCCGCTTTCCAGTTGTTGAAACAAAAACTTTGTAGTGCACCGATATTAGTATTACCAGAGGGAGTGATGATTTCATGGTTTACTATGATGCTTCTATTCAAGGACTCAGTTGTGTTCTGATGCAACGTGACAAAGTAATAGCCTACGCCTCGAGACAACTGAAAGTGCACGGAAAGAACTACACTACTCATGATTTGGAATTAGGTGCAGTGGTCTTTGCCTTGAAGATCTAGAGATATTACTTATACGGTACCACATGCACCATTTACACCGATCACAAGAGTCTTTAGCATATCTTCGAGCAGAAAGAGCTAAATATGAGGCAGCAGCGCTGGGTAGAATTATTGAATAATTATGATTGTGCTATTAAATACCACCCGGAAAGGCAAATGTGGTTGCTGATGCCTTAAGCAGATAGGAAACTGCTAAACCCCGATGAGTGCGACCCTTACAGTTTATGATTAGCACACAATTGCCTGAACAAATCAAGGGAGCTCAGACAGAAGCTTTGAAAATGGAAAATGTTGAATCCAAATCATTATGTGGGATGGACAAGAAATTTGAGGTGAAAGCCGATGGAATCCGTTACTTCATGGATAGACTTTTAGTACCTGTGTATGGAAATCTCAGTGACTTGGTTATGAGTGAGGCGCACAAGTCTAAATATTCAATACATCCTGGTTCCGACAAGATGTACCGTGATCTGAAGGCGCACTATTGGTGGCCTAATATGAAGGCAGATCTAGCTACATATGTGACCAAGTGTTTAACCTGCTCTAAGGTGAAAGATGAGTACCAGAAGCCATCTGGGTTGCTACAATAACCTAAAATTCCTTTGTGGAAGTGGGAGCAGATTTCCATGGACTTTATTACCAAATTACCCTGAACTACTAGCGGTTGTGACACGATATGGGTGATTGTGGATCGATTGACTAAGTCTACTCACTTCCTAACAATCAAAGAAACAGACAAAATGGATAAGCTAACTCAAATTTACTTGAAGGAAGTGGTATCTAGACATGGTCTACCAATCTTGATTATTTCGGATCGTGATGCTCATTTTACCTCCCGTTTATGGCAATCATTGCAAAAATCTTTGGGTACGCGCTTGGACATAAGCACTGCCTATCATCCATAGACCGATGAGCAAAGTGAACGTACTATTCAAACGTTGGACGACATGTTGCAAGCTTGTGTGATTGACTTCAGGAACAATTGGGAAGTCTATCTGCCTTTGGTGGAATTTTCTTACAACAATAACTATCACACTAGCATTAAGGAAGCATCGTTTGAGACGTTGTATGGGCAAAAGTGTAGATCACCAGTTTGTTTGGCGGAAGTTGGTGATAGTCAACTGACTGGCCATGAATTGGTACATGAAACTACTGAAAAGATAGTATAGATTCGAAATCATATTGCCGCTGCACGAGACCGACAGAAGAGCTACGTAGACAAGCGATCAAAACCTTTGGAGTTTCAGGTGAAGATAAGGTATTGCTGAAAGTCTCACCATGGAAAGGCGTGATTAGATTTGGCAACAGAGCCAAGCTTAATTTGAGATATGTTGGACCATTTGAAATTCTGGAAAGAATTGGTCCAGTGACATATCAATTAGATCTGCCTGACTCATTAAGTGGAATTCATAATGTTTTTCACATCACGAACCTAAAAAAGTGTTTATCTGACGAGACTTTGGTTGTACCACTCGAGGTGATGCAAGTAGATGAATAATTACGATTCATTGAAGAACCAGTTGGGTGATGGACTGTGAGGTCAAGACCCTTAAGCAGAGAAAGATTCCAATAGTCAAGGTTTGTTGGAACTCAAGACATGGACCAGAGTTCATGCGGGAACGTGAGGACCAGATGAAGCTCAAGTATCCTCATTTGTTTTAAACAACGACGACAACCGGCGAAGGTAATGACTAAATTTTGGGATGAAATTTCTTTCAACATGGGGATGATGTGACAACTCACTTGATTTCATTGTGCCAATGCAGTAGACCAGTGATGTCACACAACCATGTAACGCAATTTTCGGGATGAAAATTATTTCAACATGGCTAAACAATAACTCAACTTAACATGTCACCAATGGGTCAAGCGGGCCAATTAGGTCATTGGTTTTATTGTGTTTCCTATTACATGGGTCAACCTGTTTATTGAGCACTTAGGATCCGTTAAGTCATTCTGGTCATGAATACTTACAAACTCACGCGTTCTAGGTAACCTTTGATGGGTTGTCTTTCCATTTATCGTAGCTTTGCATTATTCAGTTTGTTGGTGCACCAGGTGAGTTCATGCCCTACTTTTAAGCACTCTCTTTTTAGGGGAGATAGCATACTCTTTTACAAATGCTTTATTATTATAAGTTGTGTATAGTGTAACATAGTGTGATATACCTTGAAAGTCCTCACTCTTTCGGATAGTTAATAATGGTAACTAGCAGGGACTTTTGGGTAGTACTACTGGGTCTGACAAGCCCCACCGGTATGACTCAGGGTCAGATGGGTGCAATACTTTCCTAAACTCAAACATCGTCACGACCTGGTATGTCGTGACGGGAGGCAAACAAACGAAACATAGTCAGCTTCGATCGTGAAATCGCTATTGTTATTACTTATGAATATAGACTAGCTATCTATTTCAATGCATTACTTATGTTTTACAACTGTTACTGCCTATGTTAAACGCAAACTCTTGAACTCACCAACCGTTGTGTTGACTCTTTTAGTATGATATTCTCAGGTTAAGGTTAGCAGCAGCGCCTAGGAGCACTCACGGGTCAGCATGTATTAGAATAAACATTGTTTAACATTGGGATTTAATATACATTTTGTTTTAAATAATGGTTTGGCGCGTTTTTGTGCATTTTACATTTCCTTACCTTGGGTTTGACTTTTTTACAAAACGCTTCTGCATAATTTTAAAGTTTCTAAATTCTGAGTTGTTTTTAAATATCGAGTAACTAATGACTTAGATTCTGGTTTGTTCCCACACCTCATAGTAAAACCCCACAAGTGAATTTGAGGGTGTGACAAAGAGCTCCCGCTTCCCCTGAGGTGCAAACCGCTCCCATCATTTCATTAATCAGTGCAGAGGTTCCTCACACTTAGCCTGATTAGCTCATTACCTAAGCTATAAGCCTTCACTTTGAGTCTCAAAACTCAGTTGAACCACCTTCAGAGGACAGTTACCATCTCCAGCTGTTAGGCTTAAACTAACAATCCCAAACCTCTAATTCTATGATGATGAGGATATGGGATTCAATGAGTACAAAGAGTCTCTCATCACCTCCCTGCTCAAGGAGAGATGAGTGCTCATGACACACCCATATCTTGCCCATATCATCCACCCCCAGCTAAGGTGGACTTTCCTGAACATGTTCAGGAGGTCCATATGGAAGAGGATTTCACTTTAAAATGTGATTACATCATTAAGCCCTCAACCATGGCAACCCAGCCCCTTCATGAAGCTTTCATGGAGTAGGGGAAATCCAGAGCCCAAGAACCAATATCTACTGGTGACGGAGATGACTTTGGTTCTCTCACACCCATGATTCTTCTGATGAAGATAAGGGGAGTCTGCAACAAAGGGTGCACACATTGTTACAAACCTGCACCTACTTAGTCTCTAAGGTTAGTCACTTGGAATCTCAGGTGGCCACATTACAAAGGCAGAAGCTTAGTCAGTAGCTTGAGATCACCGATCTCAAGGGCATGTTAGCTGAGAGGCCTACCAGGCATGTTCAACCAGGTCCACAAGAACCTGCGGATGTGCTGGACCTAACCTCTAGCTCACCTATGCAAGTGGGTAATGCTATCAAAAAGGGGGAGAAAGTTTTAACTACAATCATTGAACCTGCGAACACTTCCCAGAGTATGGACATTGAGGCCTCACCATCCTCTCTTGCAATTGTCCACACTTAACCTTCTCAGGCCCACATCAATGTGGATGCCTTAATTTAAAGCTTATTTGAAGAGGGTATACCAAGGGTGTAGGAACCTCTGAAGTTAAGAGGCTGATGCAACCAAAAGATACCAAAAAAACCAAGTCTTCCAACATGCACTTCGGAACAAAGGTGAACTAGCTTTGAAAGTTTTACACACTCAAGAAAAATGCTAAGTGTAAAATCTTCGAAGCCAAAGTTCAGAAGAAACTACTGCAGAAGCTTTACACTAAACTTGGAAAATATTCGAAGTGTAAAGTCTTCCGAAGCCAAAGACTCAACTCTTCCGAAGGTAAAAGATGAAGTCTTCCGAAGCTCTCAAGACAAAGTCTTCCGAAGCTGTTTAAAGACAAGACTGATTTTCTTCTGAAGAGAGAGACAAGATACCTTTTCCATCAACTTTATCATAAAGTAACCTACTTTTCGCTGCATACTCTGGTAGTTCACCTGCTATCACTAGTTGGTGAAACTTCCATACTTTATGATAAAGTAGATAAGGTCTTCGCCTGCAAGTTTCTATTTTTTTTCCTTTTTGGATTTTTGTAATAGGAAAGTCAGTGAGCTATGAATTGTCATAGTCACTAGTCAATAGGCAATTTGCCTTTTGACTTAGGCTGATCTTGTTGTCTAGATTAGTCACTTCCAACTATCTTTTTGCATATTGACGGTTGTAGGATGTAGTATAAGTAGTCTCCGGTTCTTGTTTTCAACATATACTTGTACAACACTTGTAATAGAACTAGAGAAGCAATATTCAACTTTCTTGAAATTTTTATCTTGTGTTCTTGCTCTTGCTTTTAGTTATGTTTGTCTTGTATCTTTTGTAAAAGTTCATAGTTCCCTATTTGAATTGTTAAGTGATCTTAGAATCCTCCTAAGTGTGTTAACTAAGTGCAAGCTTAAGTACCCTTTAACGGTCCTGCATTTGGTATCAGAGCATTCGAGGCTCTTGATTGTAAGATCTCACCATATTCAAATCCTCTTAGTTACACACATCACTTAACTCTTCAAATGGTAGCTATCTCCAAAGCTGATATGGAAACTGGAACTATGACAAAGTCCCCACTGATCACTCCTGAGGATTTTGACACTTGGTGTCAAAGAATGGAAGGCTTTATCAAGTCTCAAGATTCCAAGATGTGGGAGTTTGTTGTCAATGGACCTCATGTACCATGCACCTCTTCAGCTGCTGCTGGTGGTGGCATGATACCAAAGGAGAGGGCTGACTTTTCTGATAAAGACTGGAAAAGAATTGACATTGATCAGAAAGCCATGACAGCCCTCCAAACTGCTCTTCCAAACTCCATCTACAGAGGTTTCAAGAAGTGCAAGACCGCTAAATAGCTATGGGATTCACTGAAACTGATGTATGAGGGTTTAAATGAAGCCAAGGAGAACAAGAAGGATCTCCTGAAGCAGCAGTTTGAAAATTTCACCTTTAAGACAGGTGAAACCATGACTCAACAATAGGGATATTGTTAGGAAGTTCTTGTCCTCTCTTCCAAGACAATGGACACACTACTGTATGGTCATTAAGAGGACTGAAAACCTCAAGACCCTTACTCTCACTGAGTTGTATGGGATACTCAGTGGATACCAGACGGAGATGAATATGCAAAATTCATCTGGTAGCTCCAACACTCACCAGAGTTCAGCCCTTCATGTGGTTGAAAGGGATAGCAGAGAACCACAGCATCATCTCATCTACTATCCTGAAACCTCATAAATGGGTACTTTCATCACCTTCCCAGAGACACCCAGAGAGAGCTACATCCAAGGAAGTCCTTTCCAAGAGACAAGTTCTTCTCAAGCTTTTGTCTCCACTGATGAAAGTAAAGGAAACTTTCTCTTCACTCTTGAAGACCTGGACTGTATCCATCCAGATGATCTGGAGTACATGGAGATAGTCCAGCAAATGGGTCTTCTCATTCACAGAGCACAAAAGTTCTACAAGAGGACTGGGAGAAGGTTTCCTAACAATGCTGCCAGTGGCAAGTTTGGACTGGACAAGAGCAAAGTCAAGAGTTACAACTGTAACCAGATGGGACACTTTGCTAGAGAATGCAAGGCACCTAAGTCAAATGGTGGCCATGCTTCATCCAGGCCAAACTACACTAAAGAAGGGAACCAGAATGGGAAGCCAAGACACAAGCTGCAGTTGCTATTGAAGAAGGAGGCTTTGACTGGAGCTTTAAAACTAAAGATGCATCTCCAAACCAAGCACTCATGGCTGATCATGATGAAGCCAAGGTACTTGATCATCTTTGCTCTCCTGAATGCATTGCTAAAGTAAATAGATACAGGTCCTACAACTTGGAAATGAGATCTGATATTGAGTCTTTAAATATTTTAAAAGCTGATTTTAAAAGAGCTAAAAATGACTATAAACTTAAGATAGAAGATCCAGAGAAATCAGTTTCAACTCTTAAACATGAGCAAACAAACTACAGAACTCAAATTAAGGATCTCATTACCAAGTTGACTGAATGCCAGGCTGAGCTTGTGATCAGCAAAGCCAGGGTAGAAAAATATGTTCTTGAAGAAGAGACCTTCAAGAATATGATATCCTCATCTCTGCATGCAAAAGTGTGCTATTAGAATAAGCAGGGACTGGGATCTAGTGAGATAGCTCCTCCACACACTCTACTATCAGTCAGATCTCCTAGGTGTGGAACTGGTCAAGATGAGCTGCCATCCATAGACCCCAGTGATGAAGAGGATGAAGAGGAGAAGGTGAGGGATGACTCTGAGATGAGTGAAGAGAGTCAATCCAAAAAGGGTCACCATGCTCCTAAGGAGGAAAAAGAAGCTGGTTTGAGCAAAACCAAGAGAAAGAACTTGATCAGAAGAGCAAAGAAAAGATCCAGAAAAGCTCAAGAGATCAATACCACCTTTGATCCCAAACAGAAACAAGTATTTATCTCTGCAGGGTTCAAGGTGAAAAAAACTGAAGATCCTGTCAAGAATTTTAGTACCAAGAGTTCTACTTCAGCTTCAACTCACTCCAGCAACAACAAGAAGACTGATCAGCTGTGTGTCACTGCCACACAGCCTGAACCATCCATTTCAAAGAGCAAGCTTCACCCTAAGAAGCCTGCTGCATCATCTGAAAAGGTGGAGAAAGAAGAGGAAAGTGTTCAAGCTCAGTCTTCTTTGGGAAAGAAGACTCTCAGAAGGAAAGAATTGGATTATATTATGTGTGGTAGTACTTCACATCTAGCTAAGGATTGTCAATACAATTCCAAGAGTACTATCCACATGATCAAGAAGAAAACTTCTGAGAAGAAGAAGAAACAAACAGCTTCAGAAGGAAAATCTGTTTCCTTCGGAAGCTCCAAAATGAAGAAGAAGGCAAGTAGGAAATTGCCTTCGGAAGAAAAGTTGGTCTCGGAAGAAAGGAATGCTTTCGAAGCACTGAAGCTTGCTGCAGTGAAAGCAAGATCTTCTGAAGGATCCATCTCCAAAGCTTCCGAAGCTACAAAAGCTTCCGAAGTAGTGAAGGTCAAGCCCAATCTTCCAAAGGTGGTGTGGAAGATGAAGGAAGACCTTGAGACTAAAAGCTCCTCTTCAGCAACAACAAATGATCCTCAAAGCCTGAACATAGGATCACTTACTATTTTATTGCCTTCATCTGAACTTTATAAGCCTAAGACCAATGAGGCTTGGGTTTCCAAATGTAACTAAATCATCTCTTTTATGCAGGGACAACCAAAGGCAAGCAGAAATATGTGGATCATTGATAGTGGCTGCTCCAGGCACATGACAGGCAATGAGTCCCAACTTTAAAACTTTGAAAGAATTGTTGGAGGACCAGTTGCTTTTGAGGAGATGCAGGAGGTTACATCACTGGTAGGAGCATGGTCTCAAATGGTAAGCTCAGCATTGAGAAGGTAAATTTTGTCAAAGAGCTTGGATACAATCTTTTGAGTGTGTCCTAATTTTGTGACCAAAAACATCACATGCTCTTTACTGAGCATGAGTGCATTGTTCTCAAGCCCGGGGTTGACATTCCTCAAGAGCATATTTTGCTCAGAGCCCCCAGGAAAGGGAACATGTACAAGATGGACTTGCAGGAAACATCTCCCTCTGGAGAGATTTCTTGCTTTCTATCTAAAGCAAATAGTGATGAGTCTTTCCTTTGGCATAAAAGAATGTGCCATGTAAACTTTAAGAACATGAATAAACTAATTGATTAAGAATGATTTGGTAACTGGAATGCCAAAGAAAGAGTTTACAAGTGATGACCACTGTGTTGCATGCCTGAAGGGGAAGCAACACAAAGTGTCTCACAAGCCAAAGGAAATGAACTCTATCACTACTCCCCTACACTTGTTACATATGGATCTGTTTCCCCACCAGTGTAATGAGTTTAGGAAGGACCTCATACTGTTTGGTGATCACAGATGACTTCACAAGATTCACTTGGGTGTTTTTCCTTAGAACTAAGGATGAAACTCCTGAAATCTTAAAGAATTTCATTCTGAAAATTGAGAATCAATCTGATCACAAGGTCAAAATCATAAGATGTGATCAAGGAACCGAATTCAAAAACCAAATCCTTGATACATTTTGTGATGAAAAGGGTATTTCAAGACAATACAGTGCTCCCAGGACTCCTCAGCAAAATGGTGTTGCTGAGAGGAGAAACAGGACACTTATTGAAGCTGCAAGAACCATGTTGTCTGACTCTAAGCTGCCCATCACCTTCTGGGCAGAGGCTGTCAACACAGCCTGCTATGTGCAAAACAGAGTTTTGGTAGTTAAGACACATGGTAAGACTCCTTATGAACTGTGGCACAAAAGAGACCATTCATTGGTTTTCTCAGAACATTTGGATGTCCTTGCACCATCTTGAATACCAAAGATCAAATAGCCAAGTTTGCTGAGAAATCAGATGATGGACACTTTGTTGGGTACTCTTCTCAAGCTAAGGCTTATAGAGTATACAATCTCAGAACTAGAATCATTGAGGAGTCAGCCAATGTGACTTTCAATGAACACACCCTGTGTAAAAGGTTCTGGTCGGATTGGCTGTTTGATCTTGACTTAGTTACCAACTGTTTTAACAAATCTTGTGAGAATGTTTTAGGATCTACAGATAACAGGTCAACAGAAGATCCTGATCCAAGATTTGAGCTGAGAAGACCAAACAAGAAGACTACTTCAGCTCCAGTGGTGACTAACCCTGCAATTGAAGCTCCCATCAGCACTAGCATGACAAATACTGCTGATTCAAATGAATTGCCTTCAAATTCAGCTCAGAGGCTCAGAATTCAGGAGAAGGAACTTCAAATGCAGGAGGAGGAACTGGAGGTGGTGACAGTGATCAAGAATTTCTTGATGCTGATAACCACTCCATTAAGACAACATGAATGATGTCACACACTCATTGGATCAAGTCTCTCTTGATAAGTGTGCTGATGTGGTGGGAGACACCTTATTGCCAGATCAAAATTTCTCAAATTTAGATCTGTCTAACCAACTTGCTGTGATCCCTCAACTTTGGATCCACAAGTCACATCCCTCCACAAACATCATTGGAAATGTAAACTCAGGGGTAAGAACAAGAGGACAAGCTCATGATAGCCATGTTTGTCTACATTCTTGTTTCTTATCCCAGATAGAGCCAAAGAAGGTTGATGAGGCTTTGAAGGATGGAAGCTGGATTGAAGCTATGCAAGATGAGTTGCTTCAAATCAGAAGACAGAAGGTTTGGAACTTATGTCCTCTTCCTCAAGGGAAGAGTGTCATAGGAACCAATTGGGTATTCAGGAACAAGAAAGATGATAGAGGGATCATCATCAAGAACAAGGCTAGACTGGTTGTCCAAGGATACACTCAAGAAGAAGGATTGATTACACTGATGTCTTTGCTCCAGTTGCAAGACTTGAAGCTGTAAGAATATTTCTGGCTTATGCTGCATCCAAGGATTTCAAGGTCTACCAGCTTGATGTGAAGTGTGCTTTTCTCTATGGGGTGATTGATGAAGAAGTTTATATTAAACAACCACCTGGCTTTGCAGACCCAGATCATCCTGATTATGTCTGCAAGCTTGATAAAGCCCTTTATGGACTGCATCAAGCTCCAAGAAAGTGGTATGAGACACTATCAACATACCTCTGTCAACATGGATACAAAAGAGGTACTATTGATGGGACTCTCTTCATCAAAGAAACAGGAAATGACACATTGCTAGTTCAGATATATGTGGATGACATCATCTTTGGTTCAACTAATCCAAAGCTCTGCAAAGACTTTGAGATGCTGATGAAGAATAGATTTGAAATGAGTGCCATGGGGGAACTCAATTTCTTTCTAGGAATTCAAGTGAAGCAGGTTGAAGATGGCATCTTCATCAGTCAGTCAAAGTATGTACAGGACATACTTACAAGATTCAAGATGACTGACTGTAAGGTTGCAAGACACCATAGCCAGAAACCACTCCCTTGGTCCTGATCTTGAGGGGGAGTGTGTTGATGAACATCTCTACAGGGCTATGATTGGGTCACTTATGTATCTTACTGCTAGCAGGCCTGATATCATGTTTGCCACATGCATATGTGCAAGATATCAAGCCAACCCCAAGATGTCACACCTAATCACTGTCAAAAGGATCCTTAGATATCTCAAAGGTGCTCCAAATCTAGGCCTTTGGTATCCAAAGAATTCAGACTTCAATCTGTATGCCTATACAGATAGTGATTATGGTGGCTGCAACATGACTGGAAAGTCCACATCTGGGGGTGTCAGTTCCTGGGTGGAAGGATAGTCTCTTGGCAATGCAAAAGCAATCCTGTGTGTCTGCATCAACTGCTGAAGCTGAATACATTGCTGCTGCCAGCTGCTGTGCTCAAGTGCTTTGGATTCAGAATCAGATGCTAGACTATGGGTTCAATTTCAAAGAGACTCCCATCCACAAAGACAACAACAGTGCCATCTCTATTATAGAGAATCCTGTGCAGCACTCAAGGACCAAACACATCAACATCAGGTATCATCTGATTAGGGATAATTTTGAAAAAGGATTGATAAAACTAATCAAAGTTAACACAAATGCACAATATGCTGATCTGTTCACAAAAGCGTTTGATGAACAGAGATTTAAATATCTTGTATCAGCTATTGGGATGATTAACTTTGAGTAGATTTTTCTTAATAACTTAATCAATATTATTTCTTAAAACTGTGTGTCCTAGGTTGTCTATTAGATCACTTCATAAGCCCAGTTCTCTTTAGAAGAAAAAACAAACTTTTAAAATGATATCTCTTAGAATGATGAAAATTTACCTTTGGAAGAAGCAAAAGTTGCCTTCGGAAGAAATTTATGTCTAAATCGTTTAAACAGCTTATCTGAGATTTACCTTCGGAAGAAATTCTTGAAGTATCTTCCGAAGCTTAAATTTTGGTATAAGTACTTAAATGCTTTTAGGAACAAATTTCTTCCGAAAGCAATTTAGTCTCGGAAGACTCATTTATTTCTTCGAAGCCAAAATTTTCAAAACTCTTTGAAATATCTTCCGAAGCAAAATTGCTTTCGGAAGCTTTGATTGCAAAGCTTCCGAAACCAAAATTGCCTTTGGAAGCTTTTACTACTTCCAGGAAAACTAACTTTTTGGGCGCCTTTTTCAGAAGTAGGACCCACTTGCGGATTTCAAAGTTTATCTTTTTGTCATAACTTTGTCTCAAATCCAGAGTATATCTTTCTAAACGGTTCTATTTCATCTCACTTCTCTCATTGTTCCTTAACCTAAAATTACCCCCAAATTTTATCATCTTCTTCTTTCCTTCACTACCAAGCTTCTTCAAATGGCCAATCTTGGTCGTCGTAACGACCCTGATTTCACCATGCACATACACAGGCAACACAATCAAGTTGCTCTGTTAAACTCTGAGAAGGATCCAAGCTTCTCAGACGTGTGTAGGTATCTTTCTTTGTCTCACTACTTCACCTCCCTTACAATCGATCCTCCTCTCTATGAGGATCAGTTGCTTGAGTTCTGGCGGACCTGTCAAGAGGTCACCATGGACGGGGAGAAGGCACTGTCTGCCACAGTGTAGGGGAGGATGGTTTTCATCACTCCAGCCATTATAAACACCCATTCGCAGCTGGATGATGAAGCAGGTGAGCTGTCCTTTCCAAAAACTGCTGCCAACCAATCCTTTGAGCAGATGGGATATGAAGGTGACTTCTCAGTCAAGACCTTCAGGAAGGGGAAGGTATCATTCCAATAGAAATACCTCCTCCATGTTGTTATCCACAGCTTATCCAACAAACATGGAGGATGGGACCAGATTCCAGAAGACCTCTCCTTCATTGTCCATGGGATGGTTCAAGGGATCAAATTCAGGTACTCTTAGTTTGTATTTACAATTTACTTGCGAATTTGGATTCCTTAGAATATTACATGTTCCCCCGGTATGTTCAACACATTCTCAACTGTAAATTGGGACCACAGTTGAAGGGAACAGGTAATGTTCTTAAACTTGCACATATGAGGCCTGACATTTTCAAGATATTGAAAAAGCTAACTGTTGGGTTCTCAGGGGTAGAAACAGCCCTTGTCCCGAAAATGTTTGAGCTCATTGCTCAGGGTGACATCCTAGCTGCACCATCTAGTGATGAACCAACACCCTCTACTTCTCAACCACCATCAAGGCCAACAATTACCCTCACCTATAAAAGAAAACACAAACAACCCCTGCACTTGCTACTGAGCATGTGCAGGCCCCCATATCACAACCCATACAGGAGGAAGTGGAATCCAGAGCTCCCACTTTCCCTGAGGAGCAGACCACTCCCATCTTTCAAACAATCAGTGCTGAGGTTCCTCATGCTCAGCCTGATGAGCTCACAACTCCACAAACAGCCTTAAGCCATCACTCTGAGTCTCAACACTCTAGTGATCAACCTTCAGGGGAAAGCTACCATCCCCAGCCTCTTGATCTTAACCAACCCATTCCCAGCCTTGACTTCTATTCTGATGAAGATTTGGGTTTCAGTGAGTATCATGACTCTCCCCTCTCTACCCACACTCAAGGGGAGATGAGTACTCCTGCTTCACCCATGTCTAGCCCACATCAGACACCCCAAACTGAGGTGGATCTTCCTGTAATTGTATAGGAGAACCATGTGGAAGAGGCTCTCACTGTTGCCAGTGATTACATATTTAAGACCTCAACCACGGCAACCCAGCCTCTTGACACTGTCATTGGGTAGGGGAAATCCAGCAGCCAAGAACCCCATGCTGGTGGTGAAGGAGCAGACCTCGGTTCACCTCCTTCATCCCCCAATGATTCTTCAACTGAAGATGAGGGGAGTCTAAAACTCAGGGTGCACCAACTCGAAGACATCTGCACTCAACTGGTTTCACAGATAGCTCACCTTGAATCACAGGTGACTATCTTGCAAAGGAGGGTCCATGACCAGCAACTTGAGATCACCGATCTCAAGGGCCAGTTAGCTGAGAGACCTATAGGACAAACTCATCCAGGTCCACAAGAACCTGTGGATGTTATGGATCATTTCCCCAGCTCACTTATGCATGAGGGTGATGCTACCAAAAAGGGGGAGGAAGTTCTGACAGCCACAGAACCTGGGAGTTCTTCCTCAAGTATGGAGATACAGGACTCACCATCCTATCTTGCAGTTGTCCATGCTCAGCAACCTCCTCTAGACAGTGATCTAGAACTGCTCATTCAACAATTGTTTGAGGAGGGAGTACCAAGAGCAATGTCTGCCCCATCTGAGAACCCAATCTGGGGTTGGGGGTATGACAGTGATAGGAAAGCTCTAGTGATCTCTAGAGCTCAGGTTCAACAAGAAATTCTCAACATCTCCACCCTGAGTTTCTATGAGAGTATAAACTTGGTAGATCTGGTACTTGTCAACCCAAGCAATAACAGACAAGCTGTCAGATTAGCCAATCAAATTCAAGACTGAGTGCTGGCAGAATTCAAAAGGAGAACTGCATCATATAGACAGAGGCTAGCAGTTGAGGCCTTTGGTCAACTGGATGTTGAGGTAGACCCCAAGATTAGTTTTGAAGGGAAAGCCTTGACTGAAGGCCCAGAGGCTGAGACTATGAACCTTGAGACAAGATCTCCTCCAGCACCCCATACCCTTAGTGAGGCACCAGCTGGTGATGGTGCTTCATAACCTCTCCCTGGCCAGAGCTTGACTGCTGAATCAAGCAATGAAGGCCAAAGCTCTCCTCAGACTGAGTCATCAAGATCTGCAATTGACAAAGGCAAAAAGAAGATGACTCCTGAAGAGATTGAAGAAGAAAAGAGAGAGAGGAAGAGGAAGCTGAGGGGAGAGAGTTCAAGTGGTTCCCCAGGATTCATGCAAGCTGCAATTCTGACTGTGTACCAAACACTTAAGAAGATGAATTAAGGGCAGCCAGGCTCAACTATTTGGGGACCAGGAACTACAACATAGATGAACTCATCTCTCTCCCCTTAGAGGAGTTAAATGAACTGGCTGACATTGAATTGTCAAAGGAGAGGAAGGAAGCAGAGGATGCAGCCTTGACCCTCAAACACAAGGAAGAAATGAGGAGAAAAAGGCTTTACAAGAACATTCCTGTCCTCTCCCCAGTTCAAGAAAGTCCTGAGTCAGAGACTGTGGCTGCTGAACAACCTCAGGTAGTTGATGTAGAAGAAAGATTAAAAATGATCAACTACCTGAGTGCCACAAGTCTCTATCAGGCACCTGCACTCCTTCCCTTGCCTTATGATTATATATTATTTGAATACAATAACCAGCTGGAAGAGCAAGCCAAGAAAGAAAGGCAAGCTGCAAAGAAGAGGCAAAGGAAAGAAGCTGCAAAATCAAGAGTCATCATCCAAAAAAGTCAGAAAAAGTCTGCAGATAGGCAGAGGATGATGAGCTTCTTGAAGCTGTATGGGTTCTCCTAAAGGAGGCTTGGTCCCATGTCTCTATCCATAATGGATGAGCACATAAGGGTGATCAAGCAGAAGATAAAAAAGGGAGAGCTTGTGGACCTTCATTCATCATCAAGTCAAGCTCAACCTAAAGTTGAGGTAAAGGTGGAACCTACAAGACAACACCACCTGCACCTGAAGTTGCACAACAGCCAACATCATCTTCTAACCCACAGCAGGGTTCTTCTCCCTCTCCTTCTAAAACTGGGAGAGAGGAGATCCCAACTGAGAGGGAATCCACTGAAGAACCTGGTACTAAAGACCAACCCTCTCAGTTAAAATCATCAAGGAGGAAAAAGAGGATAGCCAAAAGAAGATCATCTTCAAAGAAGAAAAGAAGAAAGGCATCCTCCTCCCAACCTCAGGATGAGTCAGAACATCTTGAGAAGTGCATGAAGAGGACTCTCAACCAACTCCTATCATAGTAGAGCCTCTTTCTATTGGAAGACAAATTCTTCCTGGACTTTTGCTGAAGATCCAAACAGATGGTATGTCACTAGAGATCAGGGAGAATAACATGTCTACTTCACAAGTGACATGCTTGAACTCCCTTTGCATGATCTCTATGACATGAGAAGGTACATCATGAGTCTAAAAATCCAGATCTGCTGATGAAGAAAGGAATTCTAAAGATCCTCATGTGGACTATCCCAGTCTGAAGAACCTCTCTGTTTTGGTAGCATCAGCCTAGGGGGAGTTTGTAGGAACCTCTGAAGTTAAGAGGCTGATGCAACCAAAAGATACCAAAACAACCAAGTCTTCCAACATGCACTTCGGAACAAAGGTGAACTAGCTTCGGAAGTTTTACACACTCAAGAAAAATGCTAAGTGTAAAATCTTCCGAAGCCAATGTTCAGAATAAACTGTTGCGGAAGCTTTACACTGAACTTGGAAAATATTCTAAGTGTAAAGTCTTCCGAAGCCAAAGACTCAACTCTTCCGAAGGTAAAAGATGAACTCTTCCGAAGCTCTCAAGACAAAGTCTTCCGAAGCTGTTTAAAGACAACACTGATTTTCTTCTGAAGAGAGAGAAAATATACCTTTTCCATCAACTTTATCATAAAGTAACCTACTTTTGGCTGCATACTCTGGTAGTTCACCTGCTATCACTAGTTGGTTAAACTTCCATATTTTATGATAAAGTAGATAAGGTCTTCGCCTGCAAGTTTATGTTTTTGTTCCTTTTTGGATTTTTGTAATAGGAAAGTCATTGAGCTATGGCTTGTCATAGTCACTAGTCAAAAGGCAATCTGCCTTTTGACTTTAGGCTGATCTTGTTGTCTAGATTAGTCACTTCCAACTGTCTTTTTGCATATTGACGGTTGTAGGATGTAGTATAAGTAGTCTCCGGTTCTTGTATTCAACATATACTTGTACAACACTTGTAATAGAACTAGAAAAGCAATATACAACTTCCTTGAAAAATTTATCTTGTGTTCTTGCTCTTGCTTTTAGTTTTGTTTGTCTTGTATCTTTTGTAAAAGTTCACAGTTCCCTATTTGAATTGTTAAGTGATCTTAAGATCCTCCTAAGTGTGTTAACTAAGTGCAAGCTTAAGTACCCTTTAACGGTCCTACAAAGGGATATATCTACTCCATCCTACCTTGCTGAAAATCCTATAGTAGGGTGGAGGTACGACAATGATAGAAGAGCCCTGGTATTCTCTAGATATCAAGGTCAGCTATATGTGTTCATTTTTTAGACCCTAAAATTCTATGAGAGTTAACCACAGGTGATTAGCTAATTGCCAACCCGATTCATAACAGGAAATCTGACAGGTTAGCTGAGTGGATCCAGCTGAGGGTGCTTGAAGAGGTCAAGAGAAGATCTCATCTATATAGACAAAGGCTAGCAGAGAAAATTGTTGGTTAATTGGTTACTGAGGTAGACCCTAAGATAAGCTTCGAAGGGGAAACCTTAGTTGAAAGCCTAGCTGTAGACCCTGTGAACCTTGAGACTGTAACTGCTTTAGCACCAGTACCCTCTGTGAGACACCGGCTGATGAAGGTGTCTCACAGCCTCTCCTTGGCCAGAGCTCGAGATTAGAACTATCACACCCTCAATTTCCACAAACGGGGTTTTACCGTTAGGCACGTGACATACCAGGATCTCAGTTGTTAGTTACACCAAATGACATATTTATTACAAAACATAGTTATTCATTAATAATAAATATTCCCAAAAATATAGTTAATAACGAAATCATGAAAATACTTGCGGAAGCGTAATCAATCTTAAATCAAATGGCGCAAACACGCGCAAACCAATTAAATATTATTTGCAGAAACGTTGTTTAATCATTTAAACCAATTAGTGATGAATGCAATAATGAGACGCTCCTAGCCGTGCACACCATAAGAACCTGAAAGAAACATGCTAAAGTGTCAACACAGGGTTGGTGAGTTCACATGTTTTGATAAACAGTAATATAATCGAAAACAGATCCAGTAAACAAAGTAATATCAGTAGATAGCTAGTCTACATAAAAAGTTACTTACTATATAAAGTTCGCAACCGAAGCTGACAATGTAAATGAATGCCTCGGCTGTGGCTACCAGACCACAGCAACAGAAATTAGGTCAACTAAACACCCGTTTGACGTGCAGTCATGCTAGCGCGACTAGCCCGGGTGGGGTTTGTCAAACCCAGTAGATCTACTCAGGATTACCTCGCTAAAGTACATAAATTAACGGTTCGAAAGTGAGGATTTAAAATGGTACAACACTAGTAATCAAACGATAATTACAGTAATACTGATCTAATGACTGAACGTTTAAAAGTGAACTGTTTCTTTTCCCAAAAAGAATATATGTAAAGTGGGGCCGTAAACTCACCTTGAATCCACAACAAATCAGAAATGCAAGCACAAGTGGTTAGGTTAACAAACACCTGAATTTTAGTTAATATATAATTCACATTAATTATTAAATATTAACATAAAAATGGTATGGTTTTGTGTTCCCGACATGGTTACAATGCGAGCCATCAGTATATCCCCATTCCTAAGCAAGCACTACCCAATATAACCCTCGCATTTACTATACCCAGAGTCTATAACACACTCAACATATAACACATATATACTATACATGTTAAATATAAGACGTAACATATAACTCCCATAACATATATATATATATATATAACGTATAACACTCCCGTATTTTAAATTTCACACATAAATACATTATATAATCTATCTAGCACATAAATTTTACACCCTGTATATTGTGCATCAACATCCACAAACTAACAATTGCACATGGACAATATACATGCTTCAAAACCATGATTATTAAATAACCCCCCATGCACGATATGTACCAAACCCACTTCCATGAAACAACATCACCACTCAAGATCTCACACATACTCCCTGAGTATAAATAAATAAATAAATAAATAAATAAATAAATATATATATATATATATATATATATATATATATATATATATATATATATATGCGCACATACATACTACAACCTCACTGTCATTAACACCCATCTTGGCTAGCAACCACACACCCACGCATCACACACACACGGGTAAACACACTCACACACACACGGGTAAACACACACACACACGGCTAAACACCCACACAAACCAGAAACACACTCACGCCATCGCATATACATACATATATTCTCAATACATAGATACATACAATAAACAATGTAACACCTAAACAAACACAAGATCAAACCGATACACGGAAACATGCGCAACAATCGTAACCCAAGAACATCGAAACCGTATCATTACAAACAAAGGTAACAAAACAAGTAAAGAGAATCATACCGAACGGAGCGGTTTCGATTAGTTCTCGCGGTTGCGAAAGAGATGCCGACTGCCGATAACATGGAACTCACCAGGGATAACATCTTCAGATCCAAGGCTGTTGAGAACAAAGCCGGTGGTTACGATAGTTGGCTGGATCGAGTAGACTACCGCGTAGCGATGACGAAGGTCGCCGAGTGGCTCGCGGTTGCGGGTGAGGTGGGTTGCCGGAGGATTGCAGGTGGAGACAGTTGACGATAGTGGGGGTTTCACGATTGGTTTAGGGTTACCGAGAAGAAAATGGTTGATGTGCGAGTTTTGGTTACCACATAGGATGCCTAAATAATAATAATGTTAAGAGTAATTGATAATCAAGTATAGGGTGGTATTCACCTTGTCATTTGTTTTTGTTGTTTAGTTATAGTTTATGATAGCTTAGATATTAATGTAATAGGATCTAGTTTACTTTTGTCTTCTTTTGTACTCTGTGGCATGCGAAACTGCAGTTTTGCCCGGTAGTTTCTCATGCCATGGTGCATATAGTTTCGTAGTATGCGAAACTGTATGCAAAACTAGGTCTTGTATATATATGTATCTTTGTTCTTCATTATGTAACTCTTGAAACTTTATTGATATTACATATTTGAGTTCATTGAAAAAAAATAAAAATTGGTTAATGCGAAATTGTTATTTCGCTATACGAAAATACAATTTCACTAACCTAGTTCTGCTAGCGAAACTATAGTTTCGTTGGCCGGGCGAAACTGTTGTTTTGCCATGCGAAACTATAGTTTCGGCACATGCGAAACTATGGAGTATAAATACTAGTTTCGTCATTTGTTTCGCCATTTGCGAAATTCCCCATTTTCAATTGAAAAATGAACCGCCCTTTAGCCAAGGATTCAAAATCAATTTTTGAATTGTTTCTGTGCAAAACAAACCGGTAAACCTCATTTCTGAACAAGATTCGAACCTTCAAATGTGTTTTGTTTGCGTTTTTAAGCAAAAAATGTTTCGGTGACTTTTGGTTTTTCGCACATTCAATGTGCAAAACTAAGGTGTCTTGGTGTGAAATTGAACAAAAGTTCACTGATCTGTGAGAAACTATCTAGTCATGCTGCCCGTGCGTACTGAATAGTTTCGCCCAGATCTTGCGAATCTATAGTTTCGGAGTCTATGCGAAACTACAGTTTCTCTTTGCGAAACTACAGTTTCTCTTTGCGAAACTACAGTTTCTCACTCCAAGCTAATCTATTGAGTCTTAGCTGCGAAACTGTAGTTTCTCACGTGTACTCTCTTCAGTTTCGTTGGTTCTTGCGAATCTATATTCTTCGGTGTGAAACAATAGTTTCTTCTTGCGAAATTATGTGCGAAACTAATTAAAAAAAATAAAAAAATATATTATTAATTAATTATTTAATATATAATAATAATAAATAGTAAATAGATAATAACAATTAAAATTATAAAATTTTAAATGTTTTGTAATCTCTTGTGATCTAACGAATTCTTGGCTTCACCTGCAGCCATTATGGGGTGTTTGAAGTTTGATCCCAGATCTAACGTGGTGGTGTACCAAAACGGTAGAGATCCAAAATCTGCTGGCTATAGAGATGCCATTGATTGGCTGAAGAGATCTCCCATCTACTATGCCATTTCTCACTCTCCCATTATAGATGAGAAATAGATCAGAGAGTTTTGGAGAATGGCTGAGTATGACTCCAAGTAGACGATTATCAAAGCGTCGATTCAGGGAGAGCTATTTGAGATCTCGGCCAAGACAGTGGCCAAGGCCCTGCGTCTGGAGGATGACATGGGGAGAGCATAGAGATGACTGATTCAGAGGTGATTTGAACATTTAAGGATATTGGTTATGAGGGAAGCGACATCGAGAAGCGAAAGGAGATCAAGAAGTCATTTCTCTCGAAGGAGTGGATGTTTATAGCTCACATCTTCATTAGCTATTTGGATCATAGGAAAGGAAGATCAGATGGGCTAAATCTGAAATGGTCCATAACTATGATTATGTTCTGTAAAGATGAAAAGGCAAACATAGCCCATATCATTCATGACTACCTGTTAGAGAACATCAAGGCTCTGAAGAAGGATAAGTGGCTGCTCTATCTAAGATTCATTAAGATCATTCTAGATTATCTAAAGCCAAACTTACCTAAGCTCGGAGATGAACTGAGATTGACTCCAATGGACCTGAGGATCTTTGCTGATTGTGCTACATCCAGGCATGATTTTTTAGGAAAGATCACATATCTGATGGAGAGCATGTACACAGAAGAAAGGTGGAACTATATCAAGACTCTGATCCCTTTTAAGGAAAGAAGAGCAACAGAGACCAGAGGAAATGTTGAGGAGATTAGAAAGAGAAAGAAGTACATGATGGAGACTGATTTGACCTTCAAAGAGCAATTGGATGAGATTGATGAGGAACTGAGAAAGAAGAAGAAGAAGAAGAGTGTTGAGAAAACAATTAGAGCTGATTCCCCGATACGAGAAAAGAGGAGTAAGAGCAAGCAGCCAGTCATTCCTAAGACTAGGCCTGCAGGAGAAGCTGAGAGGGCAAGAAGGGATGTCAGATTAGAGTTTGATTAGGATATGATTAGGAATGTCAATACATCCTTATCAAATGAGCTAAGAATGATAAAGACCAAGCTAATTAACTCAGAGGAGAGGGAGAAAATAAGGGATTCAGAGATTGATGAGATGAAGAAAGTTATATTAAGCCAATAGGATTTGATAAAAAGGCTGTTGGAAGAGGTAAGTGATCTAAAGAGGACTGCTGGTGCTACCGATGTACTTAGTGCTGAACAAATCAGGGAAATGACTAACACATCCAAGTTCCCTTTTATTCATAAGACCCTAAGAGCAGGTGTGAGTGGTGTAGGAGGATCAAGAGTTGGAGGTAGTGTTGCTGGAATCTTTAGAGCTGGTGAAAGTGATGTAGGTGGTGATGAAGCTGATGTTGGAGGTGAAGCTAGTGGTAGTGGTGTTGGGTTTGAAGCTGGTGCAGGTAGTGGAGAAGGAGTTGCAGAATGAGAGGATGCTGATCAAGTGATTACAGCTGAATTCATTGATTTGGGGTTTGATTTGGACACCGATCTTCTTGGAAATGAGGTAATCAAGAAGGAGAGTCAAGGAGGTGACAAAGGGAATGTTGAGCTTAACTTAATCGATGAGGAGGAAGAGGTAGAAGAGCAGTTGGTGGACTATGATTCTGAGCCTGAGTTTTACATAGTTGATGAGAGGCCAATGACTTGTTTGGCTCAGAGGTGTTCAATCGAAGGAGATGTGGTTGAGTTGAACAAGGAGGATTGGTTCACTAATAAGGAGGAACCATAGAAGCAAACCCCTCTATTCAGAACATTAAAGAACCAGGGTGGAAGGAGTCAGACAAGAAGATTATGAGTTGGAAGTACAACTCAAAGAAAAAGATGTTTATGATTAAAAGACGTGGAGGGGGAATCTCTTATTTGCACAAAAGGAAGGCGTTTAAGACCCTTCCTAAGTGGGATTTGAGGAGGTTGGTAGAGATTCCCCTCCTAGATCCATCTTTGAGTGAACATGCTACTTTGTTGGAGAATGAGATCCATCAGGGCGTAAAAGACAACTTTGAAGCTTTTGGATATATGAAGCTAGAGAGGAGACGATCAAAGAAGGATCTAGACCGGGTGACCAGGAAAGGAAAGATTATGTTGAAGCTAAATTCAACAAAGGACGTCAACAGAGTAAGGATATCTGGTCAACAACCTTCTAGACTGCAGAATTTCGAGAAGTGCTTCTATGATAACCAAACAGGTGAAACAGTGGTGAGGGTGAAGGATGGAAATGAAATAAGGTTGTTTGATCCTATGGAGGTATTCTCATTTAGTGATGATGATCTAAAGGTGTTATGTGAGAATCAGATTAAGGCCGGAGTAGAAGAAGAGGGTTGCAAACAAAGCTCGAGGTGTGAGATCAAAGATTAAGCAGCTTGCAAAGAGCGTGAAAGAACATGAAGATCTGGAGGTAGAAGTTAGAGACTTGTTTAGAATGATGGAGCAAGCAAAGGCTAGAGCTGATCCTCTGGCAGGTGAATACCCCCTAGGGGGAGTACTGATGATCAAGTATAGGGTGGTATTCACCTTGCCATTTGTTTTTGTTGTTTAGTTATAGTTTATGATATCTTAGATATTAATGTAATAGGATCTAGTTTACTTTTGTCTTCTTTTTTATTCTGTGGCATGCGAAACTACATGCAAAACTGCAGTTTCGCCCGGTAGTTTCTCATGCCATGGTGCATACAGTTTTGCAGTATGCGAAACTGTATGCGAAACTAGGTCCTGTATATATATGTATCTTTGTTCTTCATTATGTAACTCTTGGAACTTTATTGATATTACAGATTTGAGTTCATTGAATGTTTGTGTATTGCTAGGAGCTTATATGTCTTATATTTGAGCATTATTCTTCTTGTTCTTCACAAATCATCTTACAAATAGGTATTATGTTTGATCTGGGTTCATATTCTCTCTTTACTTGGTCCAAAAGCTATTAGACTTAGTGATATCTTGTGGATTTCAGTGTTAAATCTTCATCAAAAGCACGTTCTAACGATCATCTGGACCAACAGTAATTGTAGTTTAATCCCTATTGTTTTATAAAGTTTGCATTTAGTGTTTTAATTATTTTTGTTAGTTTTGGTACCATTAGAGTTAACTACTAATAGTTATGATAATAAAACTAATAATAATATTAGTCATCTCATTTAAATTAAATAATTATAAAATAGTGGAGAGAGGTTAGATAATGGAAACGATGGTAACCTGAAAACATGAGGTGTCACAAGAACCAAGTCAATAAGGCCAAAGCCCTCTTCTCCCTAAGTCACACAGGCCAATGATTGACAAAGGAAAGAGGATTATGATCTCTCAAGAGATCGAGGAGGAGAAGAGGGAGAGGAAGAGAAAGGCAAGGGGAGAGAGGATAAGAAAGGCCCCCGAGTTTCACACAAGCTGCAATCAGGGCTGCCCCTAGGCCAAATACTCAGGAAGATGAGTTCAGGGTTACCAGATTGAATAATTTGGGGTCTAGGAACTATAACATTGATGAAATAATCTCTTTTCCATTGAAAGAATTAAATGAGCTGGCTGACACTAAAATGTTAAAAGAGAGTAAGGAGGCTGAGGCTGAAGAATTGCTCCTCAAGATCAAAGAAGAAAGGAAAAGGAAAAGAATGTATAAAGCCCCTGTCCTAACTCCAGTTCAAAAAAATCCTCAAGAAGTGACTATGGCTACTGAACAAGAAACTCAAGTAAGTAGGGAACAAGATAGAAAAAAGATGATAACCTACTTGAGTGCCACAGGTCTCTATCAGGCAGTAGCACTACTCCTTCTCTCATATGAGTATATTAAGTTTGAGTACCTCAAGTAGCAAGAGCAAGAAGCCCTAAAAGAAAAGAAAACTGCTAAGAGAAGATGAGGGAGGAAGCTGCTAAGTCAAGAGCCACCATCAAAGCCAATCAAAAAAAGTCTGCTGACAGAATAAAGATGGTAAGCTTCTTGAAGTTGTTTGGGTTCTCCGAAAGGAGACTTGGTCCAATGTCTCTTTCCATAATGGATGAGCATATTAGAGTGATCAAGTAGAAGATTAATAAGAGTGAGCTGGTAGACTTGCATTCTCCACCAAGTCAGGCTGCACCTAAAGCTAAGGTCAAGTTTGAAACCCAAGAGACAACACAACCTAGGCCTAGTGCTGAATCACAACCTGCTTTATCTACTGACCCACAACAAGGTCCTGAACCTTCTTCTTTTAAACATGTGAAGGGGAAGGACCCAACTAAGAAGGACAAAGAATCAACAACTGGTACTCAAGACCAACGTTCTCATTTGAAGTATAGAAAGAGAAAGAGGATGACCATCAGAAGGGACAATAAGAAGAAGAAGAAGTCCAAGGCATCCACCTCTACAACTCAGGATGAGTTAAAACATCCTGAGGGTGAACAAGAAGAGTCTGCTCAACCAACTCCACTTCAAGTAGAGGCTCTTGCTGCTGAGAGACCTATCTCGTCTTGGGCTTTCTCTACAAACCCAGATAGATTGTATGTCATAAGAAATCAAGGGGGTCAAGACATATACTTCTGGAAAAATATGCTTGACCTTCTTTGCATGATCTATTTGACTTGAGCAGATACTTTGAGAGTCTAAAGAATCCAAACCAACTGATGAAGAATGGTATGGTTCTAATTCTAATGAGGATTGTAAACAAATAAAGATCAAGTCTTAAAGTCATCCTTAAGTTTTGGTAGCATCAGCCTAGGGGGAGTTTGTAGGAGTTATCTTAGATGCTGAAGCATTCCAAAGAGCTCTAAGCACACTGAAGTACGAGGAAGTTACTTTGGAATATTTGATAAATGCACAAGGAAAATCTCTATGTGTCAAAGGTTCCGAAGCCAAAGACCAATTCTTTCGAAGCCAAAGATGAAGTCTTCCGAGGCTCCAAGACAAAGTCTTCCGAAGCCAACTGACTGATTTCTTCTGAAGATAGATAAGACATGCTTTCTCTGACATGCTTTTGACAAAAGTTGAACTGGTTTCTGCTGCCATATCTGATGAACCACCAACTTATATAAGTTAATGATATCTCCATACTTTTTGTCAACTGTAGATTAAGGTCTTTGAGTCTGTAACTTTCCACTCTTGTACTTTTATCCTTTTTGTAATAGATTAGGATGTAAGCTATGGCATATCATAGTCACTAGTCAAAAGGCAATCTGCCTTTTGGCTTTACATTGATCTTGTTATCTAGATTAGTGTTCCAGCTGGCTTTTAAAGTATAGTAGGCCGTAGGATGTCGTATAAAGTGTGTTATGTAACCAGTCCAGTGGAATAACCCTTGTAACAATTGTAAAACGCTTGAGAGCAATATACATCATTCTTGAACACCAAATACTTGTGTTCTACTTGTGTTCTTACCTTTGTTCTTAGTTGCATTTGCCGGTTCCCTATTTGATCTGTTAAGTGTTAAACTCTCCAACCTTGTGAAACTGTTGCATCACCTTTAACCGTTCTTGCAAAAGTTTTATCACAATAATAATAAATTTCATTATTAGAATTAAATGAAATTTAAAAAGTTTACAAAGCTTATAAAATTGTAAGTTAGGTATTAATTATGTTAAGGTTTTTATTTAACAAAATTAACTTTGGGGTTAAATTTGTAAATTTTAAAACTTAAACTAAAACCTTTTTGCATAAAATAATAACAAATCAAAAGTTCAAGGTCTAAAGTGTAATCATACAAAACCCAACCCAATTATACCCCATATACCCACCACCACTTCCGCTAACCTCCAACCAATCTCCGGCGACCCCAAAATCACCTAAATTCATTAAAATCAATCGAATCAAACTATTCTCCATTATGCGCAAAACTAATTCGAACCCATAACCCATTTTAGTTACAATCAAGTGGTTGTCATTGCTGATTCAACTCAAAACTAGAACCCCCATTTAAATTGAAATAGTTTCACTCAAGAATTAATCAAATGATTAAATCAAATGATCCAAATGCAATAGTGATCATTGTAGTTATAATAACAAAATCAATTGGAAATAATAACCACAAGACAATTATCAAATCAAATAACCCGAATCACACTTTATACTCGTTCGAGATGAAACCAATCAAAATGATGCTATATAATCGAGGAGATACATTCTTATTAAACCCTTTAAAGTCTTTGTAATCACAATTGCACTTTAAATGCACACACTTTTGGTCTTGTTAATGGAGTTACCATATAACCTGCAACTCTAGCGGACACCATATTTTGGATATCCTAATTTAAAATCAGTATGGGCTTTTGAGACTTATCACTCTCTGAAGCTCTACGTATCGTTAATTATGTCAAATCATCATCATCTTCTTAGTTTCTATTCATCTCTGTCATATTATATTTCTTTTCTTTTTATTATCAATCTAACACCAAAGCACACTGATTCATGAGGAGATCTTTGTTGTCTGTACAAGGAAACAATTATTTCATCACTTGCAATTAATGAAGTGAGTATTCGTAGCTCCTTTTATGCTTTTATCATTTTGGGGAAAATCATGCGAACCTATTTAATTAATTTGTTATTCGTTTGTTAACGTCATTCAAAAAATTAAATTCAATTCATGTTATGTTATTACTAGCTATGTGTGTTTAGAGTTAAATAAATAATATTTCTAGCACAATCATTAATTTATTAAAACCATGAGAAAAATGATAAATCTATTGGCTTGACAAACTCACCCCATTTTATTGAGGGTGATTGAAACCAGATTCATAAATGTACCTTATTTATTAAGACTTAATATGTGAATCGAGTCAATTCAGTCATTAAGTTTGATTGTGTGTTGCTTGCCTTATATGCTAAACATTTTTCTTATAAGTCTTGACATGTCATGAGAATTGAATTATTTAAATCAATATATTTATGTATGCAAAGTTGTGTTTTTACTCGCCAGCTAATTCTTTAGCAGACTATATTATTTTTCATATGATTTCAGAAAATGATGTTTAGTTGGATTTCATGAGTGCTTGCAACTAGGACGTTGGATCTAGTTAAAGAAAAAGGCAAATTCTATGTTTTTTTAAAATTATATATGGTTTTTAAACAATATTTGGTTATTTATAATTATGAAAGTTTGCATTTAATATTATTTTAATGATTTAAACCCCATGTGTTATGAACAATCGATTCACATTCGTCCACCCTAAGGTTTCCGCCATTGGTCGGGGTGTGACAATGATGTGGTGGTTGTTGCAGTTTTTAGGTTTTTTGTTTTGTGAACCCTATATGGCAATGGTCTAGTTATGGGCGGGTATGTGGTGGTCATTACGATTTCTAGCTAGTTGTGGGTGGTGATGTTGTAGGCGATGTTATGGGCGCTGTGCTTTTTTGACTATTTGTTTCATGAACCCTAGGTGGTGATGGTCTGGTTATGGGTGGCTCTGTGGTGGTCCTTGTGGTTTTCTAGCTAGAATTGATGTTTTGTCCTTGATCTTTTACTGGCCCAAACAAGCTAACTATAGTCTTTTGTTGTGTATTTCTCTTGAATCTAAATTAGTTTTCTTGTTGAATTTCTGTTGGTTCATAACTACTAATTCATTTAATCATTTCTTAAACTAAAGTAGGGTTTGGCTTAGTTTTGGTTTTGGCTTTTTGAAAACCTATGTGTTAGTGTGTGGTGTATGGATAAGGTGCTTATCTCCTCCCATAGCTGATAAAAAAGCTTTTGATGCTATGTTACTATAATTGTATGTTTTTTTGATTGAAAATTTAACAATAACCAAAATATGATGATGAGTTTGATTTTGTCTAGCTGGAATAGGATGAAGTTTTAATAATTTGCATCTTACGGGGGCAAGGTGGGTATTTATATGAAAGAAACACTACCCATTTGCAGCCTTGGCAAATGTATCATCCTTTGTTCCATTCTTCATTAATGTGAGCCTCATTAATTCTTATAATTACAACAAAAATATGTTCTAATGTTATTAACAACCCTTGTGGGGTGTATTTTTTAACATATGGTACACAATTTTGTTTCTTAAGTGTTCTAATTTATGAAGGAAATGAACAGTGATTTACTATAGGTTGTGCTTTGTGTACTTCTAGCTGATGCATACATAGCTTATATAGGATCAATCATGTTTAGTTTTCTTGTATGTGAGGTGGTTTGAGTCTAATTTTAAATGGTGTTGGAGGCTGGTTTTCTTACTTCAGAGAGAGACACTCTGTGATGGAAGGTAGATGAATGGAGGTGGTGGTTGCTCGGCCTCCGATTTCTTACTAAGGCAGTGTTTGCTTCCATATCAGGTTACCTGTAGGATCTGTAATCTTTGTGTTCCTCTTCAATACCTGTTTTTTTGTCATTCCTGATTTAAATTCTAAAACACAAGCCTAGATGCTATCGGTGGCCATTTCTGGTCGCCTTTGGTGGCGTTAATGTTATAGCCACTCGTCCATTTGTTTCTTTATCCAATACATATTTTTTGGCTATTTATATACTTTTGGGTTTTTAGATCTAGAGCTTTGTTTCTTCAATTAACCTTTAGTCCCTTAGGGTTTTTATCCTCTGGATTTTTGTGCGATAATAATGTGGTTTCTCTATGGACCTGTATCTTGAAGACCTATTAGGGTTGATGGTTCGATGATGATAAGCATAGGCTCTTCAGAGATGAATATGATTTGTTCTGATTTCAACTCATGTGTGTTATTTGGAGTTTTCTATTTCTCTAATGTTAGGATTTTTGATTTAGATTGATATGCATATAAAAATGTCATATTTGATAATTTAAGTCCTCTAAACTTTAATAAACTTTAACAAATCATTTGTGGTATGCATGCTAGCTCTAAAATACATAAAATACGTAGAAGTGGGGATCTTGGACTCACATTTTCACGTAGAACTCAAGAGAAACCCTAACCTAAAGAGTATGAACCGAGATATACATAACCTCACGTAAAGGTCTTAAGTTTATTTAATGATATGGTGTGTAAACACCCAAATAACATAGGTCAAGCTTAGATCTGTCATAATACACGTAAAAATTAGTACCTTGCTTGAACTTTCGACTTTCTCTCTCTAGAAATGCATCTTTTTCTCTCTAGATCTCTCTACTCACAAGGAGCATGCATGGGGGACCATACTTTCAATTTATATAGGGTTTTAGGTTGTTGAAATTTCATTTGTCCAACTTTAGTCCCTACTTTCTTTCAAAACATCAAGTTGTCCCCTCTTTCTTCTTAAACTAAGTTTTATAAAAAAATCGAGATGTTATAAGCCTACCCCCCTTATTTTAACATTAGTTCTTGAAACCTGCTATGCGTCAAATAACCATGGATAATGTTTTCTCATCTCCTCCTAGGACTCCTAAGAGGATTCTGAACCATTTCTATGCTTTCACCGTACCGTACAACTGGAATTACTTTTTTCCTTGGTTGTTTTGTCACACCCCAATTCACGAGTGCGATCAATTGGTTAGTCAGTCATTATCTTCTAAATGAAGATCTTTCTCAACCCTACTGCTAAGTCTCCTTGACCTAGCTAGTTCCTTCCTACACTTCATGCGTAACTTGCATCGCGAGCTAAAAGACACAAGCAAACACATTGTTGGTTACTCATAACCAACAACTCCAAAATAGACGACCAACATAACATAACAATGTGTGTAAGTAACTTTTCTAGCAAATCAAATCTCACTAAGCAATGGCACATCACTGGTAGTGTTCGCATAACATATATGCCACTCCAGGTTTCAAAACAATGACGGTGGGTATGTTAAAAGCACTGTGGCCGACCCATCCTGAAATCTCAACAACAGACAAAGCCAAGTGCATCACCAATCATTTTGGATTCATTGTCTCACCTACCTCATCCCATAGGACCACAACGATTGGCACCAGAACATAAAGTACCGCAACATGAGAGTGAGGCCCTCTTACCTAGATCAGATCTAACTAAGTGCACATATACCTTCAGGTGATCAACAATTCTACTTGAACCTGTCCACTCACCTTAATGATTTACATAAGACTAACAGTGACAAATTCTGTATGTTAACTCACTAGGAACAATTTAATTTACAACCACAAATCAAAATATTTTACACAAACCACTTATACAGCTCGGATACAACCCCAAAACATTAAGTAAGAAAAGATGGTTAGACTCACCATAATGAGCTTCCCATAGCAAACAACAATGACCTATGAGCTTATGGAGCCTTGTGTAACTCTTTTGTGCATTACCACACCCATTACGCCTCAGGATAGAGCAAGTAAACCCCAGGTCTTTCTCACCAGAGCTACCCAAAGCTACCTTCTCCAGTCATGTTTGGGACCTCGAGCCAGAGTCTACCTGAATGAAGTCAAATAATAACCATATTTTCTGGACGACCACACGTCGACGAGCTAGGGTTTACATAAACATGTCCAAGCCTCGTGACCAAACCAACCAAATTTATTAAAACACCAAATCCTTTTCGTGTTTGAACCTAGTGGTAGTCATATGGACATAGCATGATAACCCATGACCCATTTCAGACTAAAACCAGACTTCATCTTGTGACACCACATTATTATATATTATGGGCTCTCCAACTCTTTTTCTAACCCGAGATATATTCTATCTAAGTTTGGGTCATTTCTGGATAGCTTTTCATTTTGCTTCGCTTCCGGTTTTCGCATAGGTTTGCCACGACTCCCGTTTAGTGATCGTTGGACATTTTCCAATGTCGTCATCTCTCCTTCACCATCCCAAGCCACCATCTCTCTCTTTCTCATGTGTTAAACATGGCTTTCGAGCTGATAGGTTACATCCTCTCCCCCTTAAAAGGGATTTTTTCCCTGGAATCACCTTAGTTTGTAAACAAATGAGGATATTTCTTCCTCATTTACGTCCTTCAGTTCCCATGTATAGTTGGGACCATACTAAGCATTCCATTTGACTTTCACAATTGGAATGTGTTTTCGCCTTAACCTTTTTACTTGCCTTTCGATAATCTCTATCGGCTCTTCTACAAAGTTTAAGCGATCATCCACCTGGATCTTGTCTAGTAGAGTCTGTAGTGTTTCATTAGAGAAACACTTTTTCAAGTGTGACACGTGGAATACTGGATGCACTCCATTCAACTCATCAGAAAATTTTAACTTATAGGCCACCATACCTATTCATTTGGTAACTTCAAAATGTCCAATATAACGAAGACTTAATTTCCCTTGTTTCCCAAGACAAATGGTCCCCCATCATGGTGACACCTTAAGCATGAATTTGTCAGCAACCAATAATTCCAACAATTCCGCCGTCTATCGACATAAATATTTGATAGTCCTGCGCCACTTGTACTCTTTCCCAGACATTTTTCACTTTCTATGTGGTGTCCATTATTAGCTTAGGGCCCATCAACTGCCCTTTACACACTTTGAATTAAGAAAATGGTGTCCAATACTCTAGGCATTACAAGGCCTATGTAAGGCCCCATTCCCGAGACGCTTACAGCTGGTCAATCATTGCACATAAAACATAAAACATATATTTAGGTGAACTAAAACAACACAGCTGAATAATTTAAAATCATTTCATTCATTGCTTTTGCAAAATAATACAACATTCATAATCGTTACAAAATATTGTTTGTTCGCATTATAATGCAAAAACGTCATAATTTAAACAATAGATGCCATCCCAAAAATGCCAAGTAGCTGCCCTGTGCCATCCTCAGCAACATTACCTGCCAACTGGAAAATACATAAAAGTTAGGGTTGCTGAGTGAGTTCTAGTTTTATAAAACAAAATACTTTTCTTTCGTTTAAAACCATTCTTTCTTTACTTTCAAATGTGATCATGCATCATACATACACATAGATAATAATTTATTATTATCTTTCATCATCGCCAGCTTACATTCATTCATTCATTCATTCTTATCGTACATTTCATTCGATCATTATTGCTTTCACTTCTCTATGCTCCAGGCTAATGCCTCGAGCTATACCCCAAACATCATGCACAAGGCGGGTACTGGACCGAAGACTATAAATAGACTTCAAACATCATGCCCGAGGCGGGCCCAGCACCGGGGTATCATCATTTGGGCCAATGCCATTTGCTATACCCCAAACATCATGCACAAGGCGGGTACTGGGCCGAAGACTATAAATAGACTTCAAACATCATGCACAAGGCGGGCCCAGCACCGGGGTAAGCGACAATGGTCCCGTACGTATGGTCAGTCACAAAGACTAGACCCCAGTGTACATACCTCTGGGGTAGCTAACCCGCACACCGTTGAGCTAACACCCTTCATTGGGTGTGAACCTCCTTACAGTGCTTGCAAGACTTTTCTTACTTGTGATCGTTCATTAATGCATGCATTCATTCTTTCTTACATCACTTTAGTTATCTTCCACTTTCGTTAAGTACTACTTTACATAAGCATATTCATACGTCACACCACGTAAGGTCACGACATAAATATAACATGGAACAACATCATCACAGCAGCATACAAAGCATGCAAACCGTAAACAAACACAGTCCCCCATAAAACCTCATTTCTCAACACTTAAGCTCTACATCCCAAAATCTCAGAAAATTTTGTCCCCTTAAAGAAATGCGGATGAGCACACAAATGTGGATGATCACCTCAGAAAATATTCCAAGTGTCCCAAAGAAATGTGCATGAACACTGTAGCGAATGCGCATGAATAAAGCACATGAAAGTTTCCCGAAAATATTCCGTCCAATGAAGTGGGCATGAACCAAATGCGGATGACTGAAGCAAATACGCATGGACAAAACAAATGTGGATGAACATACAACAAATGCGGATGAACATACAACAAATGCGGATGAACACTTAGCAAATATGGGTGAACAAAATAGTCGATGTGTTCATCAAATGCAGATGAAGGCTTAACTAACGCGACACGCAAATATTCAAACTTAATGTGGATGATCAACTAACCTGAAACCGCATCTTACACTATAATAAGTTCCCAATCCTTATTCTTATACATTCATCGCACCGATCTAGCATGCTAATCTCTTAAAACAAGCATACAACCACATAAACCGAGCAAAACATGCAGGCCCTAACACACCCACTAAAGAACAGGGCCAAACTTACGGTACAATATACTTGACATATTAAAAAGTTAGTTACATGCAATTCCAACCCCAAAACAGGTTTAAAACATAGAAACCGAGGATCTAGAACTCACCTTAGCATCCTTCGAGTATGACTTCCTTCAAACCCATTTGCACTATGAGTTCAACCACCTAGAAACCCACCAAAAACACACACCCAAACACAACAAACACACATAATCATATAACCTAGGCATAGGCCGGCCAAGAACAACTTAAAACGATGAATTCTTACCTTGAATTCGATCTCCTTGTTCTACTTCTCCAAAACCCGAGAGCTCAGCTCTTTCTCTCTCTAAAATCTGGTGAAAAGAAGATATGTAGAGAAGAGTGGGTGGCCATGCCCACTTTATGCACCCACTTCTTAATCTTTTTGTCCTTTTGACATATTTAGCCCCTCAACTTAGGTTAAATTGTGTTTTCTTTCTTTTTCTGCACGTTTATACTTTCTTTCTCGTCTTTTAAAATTTTCCGGGTGTTACAAGTCCACCCCCCTTATATAGGTTTCGTCCCCGAAACCTGTTATTCCTCGAACAGATGTGGGTAATTCTGCCTCATCTCTTCTTTAGTCTCCCACGTAGACTCGGATCCCTTCCTGTGCTTCCACTGTACACAAACTAGGGGAACCACTTTATTTCTTTAACCTCTTCTCCTTGCGATCAATGATTGCCACTAGTTGCTCCACATAATTAAGCCTTTCATCAACTTCAATGTCTTCCAATGGTATAACCATATCTTCGTCAGCTAAACACTTCCACAGATGAGATACATGGAATGTAGGGTGAATTCCACTTAACTCATCGGGTAACTCCAACCTGTAGGCCACCTCTCCTACTCGAGCAATGATTCGAAAAGGCCCTATGTATCTCGGGCTCAACTTGCCCCGCTTTCTAAACAGAATGATCCCCTTCCACGGTGAGACTTTCAACATAACTCTATCTCCCACCTTGAACTCAATTGGTCTACGTCTCTTGTCAGCATACGACTTCTGCCTATATTTGGTTGTCTTCATAAAGGCTTTGATCTTCTCGAGCTTCTCAGTCGTAGCCTCAATTACCTCAATACTTCCCAACTCCTTTTGACCAATATCACCCCAACAAACGGGTGTTCTACACCTCCTACCGTATAGCATCTCATAAGGGGCATACCAATACTGGCATGATAACTATTATTGTATGATAATTCCGCTAACAGTAAGTGGTCATCCTAAATACCTCCAAAATCAATGACGCATGCCCGAAGCATATCCTCAAGCGTCTGAATAGTTCTCTCCGACTGACCATCCTTCTGTGGATGATAAGCCGTGCTAATGTGTAACCTTGTCCCCATTGCATCATGAAATCTCTTCCAGAACTTAGATGTAAACCGAGTGTCACAATCAGAAACAATAGACACCGACATACCGTGACGAGTTACAATCTCCCTGATGAATAGATCCGCTAAATTCTTAGATGAATACGTCTCTCGGATCGGTAGGAAGTGTGCACTCTTAGATGAAAACGATGAATTCTTACCTTGAATTCGATCTCCTTGTTCTTCTTCTCCAAAACCTGAGAGCTCAGCTCTTTCTCTCTCTAAAATCTGGTGAAAAGAAGATATGCAGAGAAGAGTGGGCGGCCATGCCCACTTTATGCACCCACTTCTTAATCATTTTGTCCTTTTGACACATTTAGCCCCTCAACTTAGGTTAAATTGTGTTTTCTTTCTTTTTCTGCATGTTTATACTTTCTTTCTCGTCTTTTAAAATTTTTCGGGTGTTACAGCCTAAAAAGGTGCGGCCTTCAAGCTCGCATGGTAACTATTATTATATGAAAATTTTATTAACGGAATGTTAACATCCCAACTACTGACAAATTCAATCACACATACATGAAGTATGTCCTACAAATTCTGCATAGTTCGCTCGCTCTAGCTATCTGTTTAGGATGGTATGCCATGCTCATCTCTAACTTGGTCCCGTAGGCATCTTGGAAGGTCCACCGGAAAGGAGATGTGACCCTACCATCTCGATCAGAAACTATCAATGTTGGCACTTCGTGCCTCGTTACTATCTCTTTAATATACAATTGGGCCAACCATTCCAATTCATATGTTTCTTTAATAGGTAAGAATTACGTAGACTTAGTTAGTCTATCCACTATGACCCAAATAATGTCATGCCCCTTTCGCATCCTTGGTAAATTGACAACAAAATCCATTGTAATTTTTTTCCACTTCAACATGGGAATGTCTAAAGGTTGTTACTTTCCTGAAGGTTTCTCTGTTCAGCCATTATTGGAAACAGGTCATGCATCTTTTGACAAAAGCTGCAATGTGTTTCTTCATTCTAGGTCACCAGTAGTAGTCCTTTAGCATATAATACATCCTATCAGCACCAGGGTGTATCAAGTACTTTTGAATTGTTCGCCTCCTCTACTACTACCCTCCGTAGATCCCAAAATTTGGTATTGAAATTCGACTCCCCATGCGAAGCAATCCATTTCTTCCGGCAGCCAACTGTTTTACCCTTTCAATCATTTCCTCATTTACACTGTTATCCTTAAGGAGTGCCCCGAACTGGACCTTCTTTAATCTATCAAACATATCCATATGTACGTCTAAATATATAGCACGTACCCATGTTGGTTTAGCTTGTTCCTTCTGCAGGACCATTGAAGGGTGGTAATGCAACAGTTTCATAATGGATGGAAAGATTAGAACACTTAACAGATCAGATAGGGAACTAGCTAAATGAAACAATCAACATAAGTAAAGAACATAATAAAAACACAAGTAATTGGTTTTCAATAATGATGTATATTGCTCTCAAGTGCTTTACAGATGTTACAAAGCTTGGTTCTAAGGACTGGTACTTGAGATACTTTATACTACATCCTACAGTCGGCCATACTTTAAAAGCCAGCTGGAACTCTAATCTAGACAACAAGATCAATATAAAGTCAAAAGATAGATTGCCTTTTGACTAGTGACTATGACATGCCATAGCTCACATCCTTATCTATTACAAAAAGGATAAAAGTACAAAGTAGAAAGTTAAAGACTCTAAGACCTTAATCTACAGTTGACAAAAGCATGGACATATCACCAACTTGTATAAATTGGTGAGTGTTTAGAGATGATAGTGGAAAGTGGTTTAGGCTTTGTCAAAAGTATGTTAGAGAAAACATGTCTTCTCTGTATTCAGAAGAAATCAGTCTCTTTCCTTCGGAATACTTTGTCTTGATGCTTCGAAAGACTTCATCTTTGGCTTTGGTAGAAATGGTCTTTTGGCTTCGGAAGATTTGATACTTAGTGAAATTAATTGAGTTGTATCAGCCTCAAAGTATAACTCTTACACCTTCAGACTAAAGGCATCGGTGACCACGTTCGCCTTGCGCGGATGGTATTGAAGTTCAAAATCGTAATCGGACTGGACTACTATCCATCTCCATTGACGCATACTGAGATCCTTTTGTTCAAATATCTATTTCAAACTATTATGATTTGAATACACGATAAATTTCGTACCATATAGATAATGTCGCCAGACTTTTAGTGCAAACAGCACCGCACCTAAATCTAGGTCCGTGTGTCGCGTAACTTACCTCATGCTTCTTTAGTTGTCTCGAGGCATATGCACTCACACCATCCTTCTTCATCATACACACCCCAACCCATTTATGATTACATCATAATAAACCATAGAGTCATTGTTCCCTTTTGGTAGAATGAAAATGGGTGCACTGCTCAATTTCTATTTCAGTACCTTAAACGCTTCCTCTTGTTTATAACCCTAGCAAAATTTCACATTTTTCTGTGTAAAAATAGTAAGTGGTGTAGTAATCTTAGAAAAGTCCAGAATGAACCTCTTGTAGTATTCAACCAACCCAAGAAACCTACAAATCTCAATTGGGGATCTAGGAACTTCCCATCCCATTATTGCTTCCATTTTGTCTGGGTCCACCTGTCTCCCTTGGTCATTGATGACATGTCCTAAAAACAAGACTTCCAGCAACCAGAAGTCATATTTGGATAACTTTGCGTTCTCATTTTTTAGCAACTCTAGAAGCATCCTAAGACGTCCTTCATGTTTTTTATTTGTGCGTGAGTATACCAAGAAATTGTCAATGAAGACAATCACAAATTTATCAAGGTAGGGCTTGCATACCCAATTTATAAGATCCATAAAAACTGCAGGTGCATTAGTCAATGCAAATGACATTACTAGAAACTTATTGTGTCTATACATGGTGCAAAAAGCTATCTTCGATGTATCTTCATCATGTACCTTCACTTGGTAATGATAACCAGACCACATGTCAATGTTGGAGAAATAACTTGAAACTTATAGCTGATTAAACATGTCATCAATACGTGGAATAGCATATTGATTCTTAATGGTCACTTTATTCAGGTCTCGGTAATCAATGCACATTCTCATGGTGCCGTCTTTCTTTTTCACGAATAAGACTAGGTCTACCCACAGGGATGAGCTTGGCTTTATGAAACCATTCTCCAACAATACTTGGAGTTATGTCATCAATTCCTTCATCTTCGAGAGCATCAATCAGTAAAGTGCTTTGCTATAGTGGGCAGTTCCCGGCACCAGGTTGATATGAAGTATAACTTGTAAATTTAGAGGCAATCTTAGTAGGTCTTCAGGGAAAACATTAGGATAATCAATCACCACCAAGATGTCCTCGATATTTCTTCCCGTCTTGTCAGATATTAAGTACAACCAAAACCCCTGATATCCGTGTCATAGGCACTTTTCCACCCGTATAATCGATATCATTTTAGTTGGGCATCGTGGATAATCACCCACGATTTTTGACCTTTGCCTGTTTGGCAAATCAATCTCTAATAATCTTCGCTCACAGTTTATATGGGCTTTATTCTTGTTTAACCAATCCATACCTAAAACTATATCAAATCCACCAAACTACATAGGTAATAGTTTGAGAGGGAGATTTTGATCATTGATATTAATGTAGCTATTTTCAAGCATAACCTCTACCTTGACCTCCTAGTCGTTCATAATTTCAATAACATAAGGGGTTCCTAATTTGACCACCATACTATTTAGACAAGGAATATAATTATATGAAACAAACCTTTTATTTTCCCAAAGTCAAATAATACACTAGCATAAATATGGTTAACAGGAAACATACATGTCACAAGATCACTGGTACTCATAGCTTCCTCAGCTCCCATTTGAAAAACTCGAGCATTGGTCACTAGTGACCCCATACCCTTCACCATGTAAGTAGGAGTGGGTGTATCTCCTTTTTGCAGTTTGGGTAACATATGGCCGTTTTGTCCACACTTAAAACACCCCTTATATCATGGGCACTCTCGGGAGAAATGGCCAATTTTTCCACTCGTCTTACACCCGTCACCTTCATATTCACTAATATGGTGTCATCCACACTTCTAGAACTTAGGGGTATCACACTTCCCCTTTGAATTAACTTTTCAAAACTTAGTCCTACTAAAACCCTATTTCTTCCCATCTCTTAATGTCTTTCCAAAAAAATTATTTATTTCCTACTTTCTCTCCTATGCTTGTACCCACCCTTATATATCTGGCTTCCTTTTGCTCTGATGAGATCCTTAGTTAACTCAGTAGTCAATTCCATAGTAGATTGTAATATGATAGGTCTTAAGGTCCGTAGGTCACCTCAGATATCCAAAATAACACCCCAAATGAACGGTCTGGTGAATTTCATTAGCAAGCCTACCAATTCAAGAAAATGAGCGGTCTATTTTCGGTAATCAATACCTTCCATAGTCAGATGAAGGTACTCATCTTCTAACTGCTCCACCTTATGATGCGGAAAAAACTTCTCCAAAAATAACTTGCAGAACTTCCTTAATCCCATGATTAACACTTTGCCCCGATCTCCTATGAATAAGATAGTCTTCCACCATGTATGGGTATTATCTTTGAATGACTGGGCAGTAAACTTCACCTTAACCTCTTCCTTATAACCACTAACATCCAGAATGGTCTCATTCTCCACAATCCACCAGAGAGCATCGATGGATGTTTTGTCACCCCTGAATATTTTGAGTTTACATATCATGTACTTTCGGTATGTGCATCCTTTGAAGTTAGAAACCTTAGGTTTATCCTTTTTAGGTTTGTTGACTTCACCTGATGCATCCAAACTTGGGCTGTTGTTCTCCTAACCATTGTCATCTGATGGTTTGAATGAAGATTCTGATGACCCTTCAGCCTTTGAGTCCTTCATCTTCTTGTTGTCAGTGGGCTTGCCCTCACCTTGTATTGCCTTTATCTCTCCGACTATGATGGCAGGCATGGCTGTAGCTATCCCAATCATAGATATTTGTGGCAATTCAGTTGCAAGTTCAGCCTTCCTCTTCTCCTCAGATGTAGGAACAGACCATTCCTAATCTCAACAGAAGGGGTGGGGCCCTTGCTATGATTAGCATGGGTCATTCCCCTAGTCCTCCTTAATGGATTCATCTCGGTAACTTCGTTGCCCTTATCCTTGGCCATTCTAAATGAGCATCAAATAGATAGATATTAGATACTAGAAATTATCATACATTTTCAAGTCATACAAATGCGGTTATGAATGTCATAATTCCAACCCTAATTACAAATGACCATCCCGTTAGGAAACCAAGTGATACATGGCTAACTATAGCATTGTTGAATCATCATAATCCAAACATCATTCGAGGGTTTCATCTATTACATAATCTAAGAACATCCTATTTTATTTCGTCTCGCTTCTTACGATACAACCAAATCAAACCATATTAGACTCATATACACAATCAGACCATTATCATTGCATCCAAACTACTAATACTAATCTATGTAATTTCCTCAAAAATGCTGGTTTCTTTATAGCTGATATCTTCTACATAAACCTCCCATCATATGCCTTCGTCGGTCTAAACCACGCTCCTACTTGTCCACCTGATCTTTAGATCTACCCCACACTCTGTGGCTATTATCCACACGGACACTAACCGATCTTCGAAACATGTCAAAAGAATGATGATGGAAGGACGATCTAGTTCCAAAAGAATTTAGGGGTAGTTCAGAATACAAAGGATACGAATGGCAATATGCTGTCTACTAATAAAGATGATAAGGTGCATATATCGTCGGCGTTGAATAGGTGGGATTGGGTTCCTGTACATAACCTACTGGGGTGGCTTATAAACAACAGGTGGAGGTGGGTACATTGATGATGGTGGGTACATAGGTATTGGTTGACATGAATACGGTGGTCTATAATAGTGGTAATAACTATGCCTCATAGCCTCATGAATCTCGACCCTCTGATGCTAACATAACCTCTCATAATCCTCGTAGAGTTCAATATGTCTCTATCCTTCCTATGGCTATTGCCCTTGCCCAGTTCGAGAATTTGGACCTTTTGCTCACGTCCTAGCATAAGTGTAATCAAAGTCCATCGGGGGTGACTCATCCAGATTATGAGGAGCAATATGTCTCTTAGTCTCTAACTCACCATCGCCAGCCTCCTCGTCATCATCGTTACCGCCCTCCGCCTTGGGCTCATTGTTGTTGGCTGCTCTAACATGACTGTTGTCATCAGAAATCCAAATGTGATTTGGAGCCTCTAGTTCCCCCTTGGGCTCCTCAACCATCCTTAGATAGTGCATGTGTCATCTTGGTAGGTATTACTTCAGGTATTTTGAAGAATTCTTGAATTGGTAGTTGTGTGTACTTTCGCGTAGTCTCATGGGTGCCCGACCTCCTCACCTTCTTCGCCATCTTAGTCATAACCGATAAAGGTGACTTCTTTAACCTTAAGGCCAAACCTGCTATAGTGTAGTAGCCTGATGCGTCATTCTCGACAAAGTATCGAGCTATGCTCGAGCTCTGTCCCTTCTTCGAATCACCAGGCTATCCTTTCTCTGACATTTTCTGTATCACATATCAATTTCCATCAGTAATCAATAATCTTTAATATCATATGCAATGCTTATTCCATACGCTTCACTTTTCCTAACGAGATTTTTACGTTGGTCCACACAACAGACATCATATAAGTGTGTTCATATAGAGTTAACTCTACGACCACGTTGAACGGGTGTGTTTGTTTTATTTCTTAGGTGTGCACACCCATAGTCCCTTTTCAAGTTTTCCAATGATCGTAAATGTAATGAAAATCCTATGCAATGAAAACCTTGGGGCTCCAATACAGTCTAAAGCATTGCCCTAGGTAGTTTTAATTCAGTATGGTTTTTATGGCCTTGAATGATAAGTCCTCTACTATGTATAATGTGATGTGACCCAACTGGTCGCACCCATGGATTGGGCTATGACATTCTTTTCCTTTCTATCTATAACAGCCACAGGCTATTACACATATGTCACTTTGTCATCAATTTCCATATCGTGAAGTGGAACATGAGCACCTTCGTCAGCTTAAACTTACGTAGATGTAATACATGGAAAGTGGAGTGAATTCCACTTAAATCATCTGCTAATTTTAGTTTATATGTCACTTCACCCACAAAGGTTACTATTTTAAATGGATCAACAAACATGGGACTTAGCTTTCCCCATTTCCTGAATCAGATAACTCCTTTCCCCGATGAAACCTTTTGCATCACTTTATCACCAACATTAAACTCTATCACCTCTAGTCATTTATTTGCATACAACTTTTATATTACTTAAGTTTTCATGTAGGCTTTGATTCGTTCTACTTTCTCATTCATAGCCTCTATAATATCTATTCTTCCTAATTAGCATTAAGCATCTCATACAGGGACATTTGATACTTGCATGGTAGTAGTTATTCTATGAGAATTTGTGTAATGGTAGATGAGTATCCTAGCTCCTACCAAAGTCTATAATACATACGTGAAGCATGTCTTCTAAAGTCAAAATAGCTTTTTTCAGACTAGCCATCTATCTGTATGTGGTATGCTGTATTGATGTGCAATTTTGTTCCTATACCATCATTGAACTTCTTCCAAAACATAGATGTAAACCACGTGTTGCTGTCACAAAAGATCGACACTGGTACACCATGATGAGCAACTATCTTTTTAATGAACAATTCAGCTAGCCACTCCAAGTTATATGTCTCCTAGATTGGTAAGAAATGAGCATTCTTCATTAATTTGTCAATTATAACCCATATGGCATCATAAACCTTAGCTATACATGGTAGCTTTGTTATAAAATCTATAGTAAAATATTCCCAGTTCTATTTGGGAATATCCAAAGGCTGGATCTTCCCATATGGCTTTTGAATTATGCTTTAACCAAAAGACATGTCCAACACTTCTTTACATATTGGCTACATCAGCTTTCATCCCCAGCCACTAATAATTCTTCTTTATATCCTAGTACATCTTGGTGGTTCCTGGATGAATCAAGTAGCGAGTCTTATGAGCTTAATCTAAGACTTTCATTCATAAATCTCTATAATGTGGAATCCACATACTCCTGAATTTGGTTTTGAAACCATTAGTATTTCTTCCAGATTCTCGACTTATCCTTTAATTCTTTTCTTGTTCATTTGCTTGGGCTTTAGAGCTTCCATATATGCTTTACAAACTTGCTTTATGTTGGCAAGCGTAACTATCAACGGGTAAGATATCACACGGATAGGTTCATGACTCTCTTTGTAGGTTAAGGAGTCAGCCACCACGTTAGCCTTACTTGGATGATAATTAATCTCATAGTCGTAGTCCTTTATTAGCTCCAACCATCATGTTTGTCTCATGTTGAGGTCTTTTTGCTTGAAGAAATACTTTAAGCTCTTGTGATCCATGAAGATCTTACACTTGACACCATACAAATAGTTTCTTCAGATCTTTGTGCAAACGAAACAACTACAAGCTTTCAAGAAGCGTAAGCTATCACCTTACCACATTGCATCATTATGCAACCCTAACCCTTGACTAGAAACATCAGAGTAGACTACCAACTCTTCATTCTCTTCAAGCAAAGTCAACAATGGAGTATGTGTGAACATCTTCTTCAATTATTGGAATGCATCGTTTTGACTATCGCGCCATTCAAACTTTACATCTTTCCTGTTAAACTTCATCAACAACAAGGCATCTTGGATAAATCCTAAAAAAACATCTAGTAGTATCCCGCCAATGCAAGGAAGCTTCGGATTTCAGATGATGTCTTTGGCGAACTCCATTGCATAACAACTTCTACTTTAGAAGGATCCACCAATATTCCATATGGGCTAATTACATGACCCAGAAACTATACTTTATGTAACCAAAATGTGCATTTGGAAAATTTTTCATACAACTTCTCCTTTCATAGGGCTTCCAATACTTTATGGATGTGACAAGAGTTATTTCCCTTATTCTTTGTGTAAATGAGGCTACCATCAATAAGTGCTATCACTGATCTATCGAGCATCTACTGACAGACCCTATTCATCAAGTCCATAAACATCATAAGAGAGTTTGTAAGATCAAACGACATCACAAAGAACTCATAATGTCCATATCGAATCTGAAATGCAATCTTTGGTATATCATGCACTTTAACATTTAACTGATGATAACCTGACCTAAGATCGATCTTTGAGAACCAACTTGCACCTTGCAACTAGTCGAATAGATTATCAATCCTAGGTGATGGGTACTTGTTCTTCACTATCAAGTTGTTTAGGTCTCTGTAGTCTATACAGATTCGCATGCTTCAAACTCTCTTCTTTACAAACAACACTATAGAACCCTATAGAGAAATGCTTGGTCTGATGAATCCTTTATCAAGGAGTTCTAATACTTTGGTTATTAATTTACTCATCTATGATGGAGCCAAATAGCATAGTGCTTAGGCTAGGGGCTGAGCTTCTAGCACAAGGTCTATCTAGAACTCTTTTTCCTGATTGGTTGGTACTCTAATAAGGTAATCAAGGAACACATCAAGGAAAGCACATATTATAGGTACACATATCAACTGTAATGATTCTGCTTTAGTGTGTTTCATATACGCCAAATAAGCTCCATGCCCTCGCCTCATGAACCTTACTACTTTTATCATAAAAGAATCTTAGGAACAGTGCCGACTTTATTATGGTACACTATGACTAGACTACTATCAAGTGCTATCATATGAATCATCTTCCTTTGACATATAATCTTAGCCCTATAGGTGGCCAATGAATCCATACCTAGAACTACTTTGAAACCACCTAAGGTAATAACATGCAACTTGGCAAGAAAACTATGACCTTCCAATTCTATGCTACAGTCATCTATTGTAACATTTTACCCATTTGTATTGTCCTGAACCCATTTGGGTCATTCATGTAATAAACAATTATTATTTAAACAATATTGTTTGATTATTATGTTTAACACTTTAATTATATCATTTATTCAATTTATTGTAATTTTTTTATTTATAAAATAAATTTATATAATTTATAAAGTTTAACCAGTAATTAGGAGATTTTATTATTTAATTAAGGTAAATAATTAAATTACAAAGCTTACAAGATTTATAAAGTTTATATAGTTTTATAATATATTAATTTGATGAATTATTAAAATTAGAGTTTTTATGATTAGAGTTTAAATTATAGTTAATATTTTATTTAAGTTTATATTTTTCAAATTTCAATCATAACTCCCGTTTAAAAGACTTTTAGCTAAAAGATCGATGTGCCTCTCACTCCTTGACTCTTAAGTGGTGGCTAGATCAAGAGAAAGCCATTCAAACTCTTAAGCAAACGTTGTGTAATGCTCTAATATTGACCATTCCCGATGGAAATGATGATATCATTGTCTATTATGATGCTTCAAAGGAAGGTCATGGTTGTATTCTTATACAATGAGATAAAGTCATAGCTTATGCCTCAAGGCAACTTACAATCCATGAAAAGAATTACATAATTTATGATCTCAAATTGGATGTTTTTGTTTTTGCACTGAAAATCTAGAAATACTATCTTTATGGCACCATTGTATTCACTGATGAATAAGTGTTCGACATATCTTCAATCTGAAATAACTAAACATAGGCAACGAAGATAATTTGAATTACTTAAAGAGTATGAATGCGACAATCATTATCATCCTGGAAAATTGAAGGTCATAGCCGACGTATTGAGTCGTAAGGATTATGTCATGCTTCAAATATTAAATTTCAATACGATCTCAAAACTCGTATTCTTGAAGCCCAACATGATTTAGTTATCGTAGGCAACATGTATGATGGAATGTCATGGGGCACTGAACTTCAATTGGAAATCTAATCCGATGGTTTGCTTTAATTTTTTGAATCATGTTTGGATTCCTACCTATGATAACCTCCGAACAATCATCATGAATGAGGATTATAAGGCTCATTATTCCATTTATCCCGGTATGGATAAAATGTTCATGAATCTTCACAATCAGTATTGGTGGCCTAGCATGAAAAAGGACATTGCTTTGTATGTGTCCAAATGTCTCACCAGTTCAAAAGTCAAAGCCGAACATCAACATCCCTCTGGATTACTTGTTCAACCCAAGATTCCTTTGCGGAAGTGGGAGAAGACATCCATTGACTTATTCACCAAATTGCCTTGCACCCAGTGGTCATAATACCATCTAGGTTATCGTTGATCGATTCACTAAGTCAACACATTTCATATGGATTTATGAAGATTATTGAGTAAAGAGATTGGCTCATATCTACAACAATGAAGTATTCTTCATCATGATGTGCCTCTAAACATCATCTCCGATCATGAGGGTTAATTTATCTCTTGTTTTGGCAAAGTCTTCAATCAATATGAACTCAAGTCAATCTCAACATAGCCAATTATCCTCAAACTGACAGTCAAACCGAAAAAACATAGAGACACTCAAGGATATGCTTTGAGCTCGTGTCACTGATTTTGGTGGCTCTTAGGATTTTCATCTTCCATTGATGGATTTTCATCTTCCATTGATCAAATTCACATACAATAAAAGTTATCACACCAGCATCAAGATGACACCATTTGAAGCCTTGTATGGTCGCAAGTTCTGAACTCCCATCTGTCGGTCGGAGATTAGTGAGGTACAAACCATTGGTCCTGAACTGATTCAAGAATCTACCAACAAAAACCCATATGATCTACAATAACTTGCTTTGAAGGTATCCCTTGGAAGGGAGTGATTTTCTTTGTAAAGAAAGGAAAGGTAGTACCTCGTTATGTAGGTCCATTTAAAATGCTTAAGTGTATTGGGAGGGCTTACAAGCTTGAACTACCCCAAGAACTTAGTCTTGTTCACCCAACATCTCACGTGTCAAATCTGAAGAAATGCCTTGCCGATTAAAATGTCCACATTCCACACGATGAAGTTCATGATTCCGGGCACTTTATTTATAAACCCGTCGAAATCATTGATCAGGAAGTCAAACAACACAAAAGTAGTTGAAGACCAATAGTCCTAAAGTTTGTTACGAGTTTAGACACAGCCATGAGTTCTTTGGAACGTGAAGACCAAATGAAATCCAAGTATCCTCATCTTTGCATTAGCCTCCTCGAAATAAATTTGGGGATTAAATTCCTAAAGTAGGGGAGAGTGTAACATTTGACCAACTTGTATTGTCAACCTGAACCCATCTAGGTCATTTGTCTAATAAACAATTATTGTTTAAATATTGTTGTTTGAGTATTATCTTTAACACTTTCATGATGTCATTTTTTCAATTTATAGTAATTTTTAAAATAATTTTTTTGTAGATTTATAAAGTTCAATCATTAATTAGGAGATTTTAATTATTTAATTAGGATAAATAATTAAATTACATAGTGTATAAGATTTATAATGTTTATAACTAGTAATTTGATAAATTACTAAAATTAGAGTTCTAGTGAAATTATAGTTTAAATTATAATTATTCTTTTATTTATTAATATTATTTAAGTTTATATTTTTTGTTTCAAATTCCAATCATAACCCCCTTTAAAAACTTGTAACTCACCATTAAAACCATTCATAACCCCTCTTAACATCAACTATAAAAGCAAGACTTACGCCACACTTTTTCTTTGTTTATTCTCTAAATATCTCAGTTGCAAACATTTCTATCATCCTTTGTTTTTGACTAATTGTTTTACAAGTAATTTCAAGAATTGTCTAGTGCTAAGGTAATATTGTATTGTGTTTCTTATTTTGCATTTCTTTTATGTTGTTTCAATTTTCTTTATTTTGTTTTAGTCTAAAGAATAATCCTAATATCCAAACATAAATTATATTATTGTATGATGGATGTAAGGAATATAATTGATGAACAAGTCCATCAATGACTTGATTTACCTATTTTTCTCATGATTTCATGTTCTTACTTTATATTTCTTCTAGTAAAACACTTTTTATTTTCATCTTCTTTGCACATGAACGGCTATGTTGCCATATTCGGTTATTCCACATGATTATTTCTCTAAATGTTGGCTACACCAAAGTCTTGGAATGTTCTTCATAAGTCAAATGAACTATAATATCCTATATTCGACATATTAAGACTCATTCAAACCCGTTTCACGCTTTAACAATTCTAAAAGTGCACATAAGTGCCTTACTAGAATTTAGGAAGAATATAGTCTCCCTTCAACTAATCATAACTTGGTCACAAGTAACTAAATTTGAGCAAACTCGAACTCTAATATTAATTTCACCAAATTACCTTATTAATGATAGATTATATGTTTTCAAACTCAATAAGACAACTCCATGACAGCCTTCACAAGATTAGTGCCCATTTTAGCGCCTTCTGTATTGTGCAGTTGTTTTAACATATTTCGGGTCTTTCATATAATCATTCCTAAGCGAAAGTTGTCCGGAAGACTCTAAACTAGTTGGCTGTGAATTCTTAAAATTTTCTAAAACTGTTTGACATTCTTAAAACATGTTCACACATGTATCCACCATTCTTTCTTGATTCTAAAATTGATGCAATAATCCTTTTTCAATCTAACTTTTTCCTTTTGCCATTTCTTAAACTTCCTAACTTTTTGTAATGACTTTCGACCCTAAGTTATTGTTTTTTATCCTTTAGGACATTACCCTTGACTCTTGAACATCCAAACTTCTTTGTGAACCATACAACAATGTAACACCCGAAAATTTGCTAAAAAGAAAGAAAAGAAAAGTATAAAGAAAGAAAGGAGAATTTTCATAAGTGGAGGGGCTAAAGTTGTATAAAGGACAAAACCTTATTATTTTATGTTTAAAAGAGCATGGCCGCCCACTACATCTGGATTTCACCTCCTCTCGGTTGCAAAGAAGAGAGAAAGAAGAAGAACAAGGTTTTCATCGGTTTCTAGTGAGAGAAACCTTCGAAGGGGTGTGTTTTCTTGCGTTTTTGTTCGGTTTCAGCTGAGTTTTCAGCTTCAGGACCGATTCTTATGTGTTCTTTGTGTTCGGTTCTGCGTTTTTTATGTGTTTAGATGTTTGAACTCCAAGTGCTTCCGAGTTTGGAGGAGTTTTGCTCGAAAGCTGCTGCAGGTGAGTTCTAGATCCCCGGTTTTTATGTTTTATACTTGTTTTGGGGCTGAAAATGCATGTAACTAACTTTTTATTTATTTCAGCATGTTTAACCGTATGTTTATACCCTGTTTATACGGGTGAATGTATGTTTGTGTATGATTTGTTGTGTTTTGTGTTTATATGCTTGTTTTAGGTGTTTGGTATATTAGATTTGGGTTAAGAACATGTTAAAACAATGATTGGGTCTGAAAAATAGTGTAAGTTCGAAATTACAACTACCCATGCGCCCAACATAGTGCCCATGCGCCTGGAATTTTGTCCATGCGCCTAAGTACCTGGTCATACACCTAATATAGTTCTCATGCACCTAGAAATTTTGCCCATAAGTCTAAGTGTTGACCATGCGCCCAAACAGTACCTCATGCGCATACTGCTCATGCACCTAAGTGAGGTTCATGCGCCCAAATAGTACCTCATGCGCCTAAGTGCTCATGCACCTAAGTAAGGCTTATGCGCCCAAGCAGTGCTCATGTGCCTAGGTTTCCTCATTCACCTAAGTGTCCTCATACGCCTAAGGTCCCGTGCGCCTACATAGTACTCGTGCGCCTGCATAGTACTCATGCGCCTAAATGCCTTAGAAAATTTCTGAAATTTCGGGAAATAAAAATTTTAAGAGTAAGCCCTGGGATGTTTTGATGGTTATGTTTGTTGGTGTTTTTCATGTTTATGGCCTGTTGTTATGTTCCATATTACGTATTATTACGTGACTTTACGTGGTGTGTTTATGCTCTTATATGTAAAGTATTATCATAAAAGGAGCGAAAGATTAATGCTAATGAAAAGTGGAACATAACGAATGAATGAAAGTCTTGCAAGCAATTGAAAGGAGGTTCACAGCCATTGGGTTGTCAGCTTAACTGTGTGTAGTTTAGCTAACCCGAAGGATGCACACAGGGTCAATCCTAGAGATTGATGGGACCCTTGTTGCTTGCCCCAGGTACTGGAGTTAGCTTCTTTCAAAATGTTCGGGGTCTATGTATAGGCCCTAGGCCCAGTACCAGCTTCATGCACAATGTTCGGGTATTGCACATTGGTTCAGAAGAAAGTGAAAGATAATGATGAAAGTATGAAATGAATGAGAAATGATGAAAGATAATAATGAATATTATCTTGCTGTATGTATGATGTGTGAACACGTACGGAAGTAATGGATTTTATGAAAAGGTAGTATTTTAAGAAAAATGATATTTTTATATATATACAAGGGACTTTAATTTTAAAACTAGAATTCACTCAGCAACGCTGACTTTTATGCATTTTCAGCTGGCAGGTAACTTGTTGCTGGGATGGCACGTGGGTGAGGCTACTTGGCAAGCAAAGACTGGCATCCATTCGTGCATAATGATATAGTTATTTTGTAATACAACTGAATGATTCTTTTTGTAACTTTTTAAATACAATGATGTATTATTTAGCAACATCAAATATTAATGCATGAATGGTTTTTGATAACTTAATCCGCTGCGAGGTTTTTATTAAATGTATTTATTTTATATGAAAAATGCTGTGATTGTCCAACTGTGAGGTCTCCGGAAACGGGGCCTTACAAGTTGGTATCAGAGCCAAAGTTTAAGAGAAATGGGTAAAGTATTTTAAAAGAACCTAAACTTAAACTGAGAATGGGACCGAATGGAGGGATGCCAGCCCAAGTAGCTACATGCCATCAGGTAATTCGTTTACTTAAATATTAACCGGTATTATGTGCGTGTGCTATCTGATTTATGTGCTCTTAGTAGATTTGGATACTGATATAGTCAGGATAGGCAATGCTTGGGCGATGAAGAGTAAAGTAAGTGGCTAATCACAACTGGTCACTGTAATTAGGGACTTACTATACTTGACATCAACTGAGCTATTACCTTAAATGACCGTCTTGGTGTTTGAACCTTATAGTGTTTTGAAGATGGCTGGTGGTAGATCGTTGAAAGCTTCTCGAGGAGGAGTACGGGGTGGTCGTGGTGCTGGACCACATGTCACAAGGAACAAGACTAAGACTGCTGAGACGGCTCCTGTTGAGCCCAAGCTTCATCACCAGGAGGGCGGTGATGAGAGTGCTAACTTGAGAGCCTCAGTAAAGGAGGCAGTTGTGGAGGAAGTGCATCAGGTCATGCAGACGATCCTGCCATCTGTGGTGACCGAGGTCATTCGTACGGTGAGAGAAGATGAAAAGAAGGAGAAGGAGGAGGAGAGAAAGAAAACTGGTGGGAGAAGGAGGGATGATAGGGGTCATGATGAAGGGGAATGACTAGATACCGAGATGGTTGCCTCCAGCAATGAGGAGGAGGAAGCAGTGCAGGAGACTGCGAAGGGGTGTAGCTATGGAGCATTGCAGAGATGCAAGCCCCCAACTTTTAATGGTAATGGTAATGTTGCTGCTGCTCATCGATGGATGAGAGAGATGGAGGTTGTGTTAGAGATCAACGAATGTAGGGAGGATCAGAAGGTAAAGTTTGCTACCCATTCATTCGTTGACTCGGCTTTATGTTGGTGGGACAATATGGTCCAGGCCGAGGGTAGCAGGGTTATCGGAGGATGAGGTGGAACGAACTGAAGAAGATGGTGATCGTGGAGTTCTGTCCTCATAGAGAACTTGACAAGATAGAGAGGGAGTTCTTACAGTTAGAGGCGGGAACTATGACACACCAACAATACAAGACTAAGTTTAACAAGATGGCAAGGCTGGTACCAGACCAGGTTACGCTGTTGTCGAGAAAGATCAAGAGGTACATATAGGGTTTGCCGGCAGATATCCACAGGCACATGATTGCTGCCTGGCCGAGTATGTTTAGGTCGGTGGTTGATCTGGTAGAAAGGCTATATGATGAGAGAGAAGAAGTGGTGGTGGTGGAGGTGAGCAAGAAGAGTGGTGGTGACAGGAACTGTGACAAGAAACGATTTGGTCGTGGTGGTTTCACCCCGATCAACAAGAAGGCAAGGGTGGATGATCGAAGGGTAGTGTCGGCAGGTACGGGGATGTGTTAGACTTCTTGAAAGATTAACATTTTGTCTTTATGTTGTTTTTTGTCATAGTATAGGGACTTATTTGTAAATATATATTCCTTTGTTTCTTGATAGTATAAATAGGATATTTTATGTATGTGCAGGGTAGACTTTAGAGACTTTAGAAATTTTAGAGACTTTAGAGACTTGAGAGATTAGACATCTCAGATCTAAGAAATAGTTAGAGTCAGTTGAACGAATTGTAACCTTACACATTTTATCCGTGCATTTGCTATCAATGAAATCATTGAATTTTTTTGATGTGATTGCATGTGTTTGATTAATTTGTGTTTGAATTGATCATTGCATCACAATATCATCACAGATTCGATCCTTTTGAACCAATCCATTGGTATCAGAGCCTTCGGTTCAGTGATTAGTGCTTATCGACTTTTTGAGCTCTTTGAATCACTTGAAATCTGTGATTGATTGCAATTTGATCAATTAATTGGTGTTTTCAGTTGTGTTTCATCCATAGAAACATGATGTGAATCACAATTTTGTGTTCAATTCGTTCAAATCTGAGAAATTGATCGAATTTGTGTTCGAACTTTGTTCTTCATATTCGGATTGAAATTCAATCAGAATACTGATTTGTTGTTGTTGTTTGATCAAATTGAGGATTAAGGATTGTTAATCGACCTAATTACTACCTAATTGGAAGTTTTTAGATCAATTACTCAAGTTTTGAAGATTTTCATAAGATCTGAGTTCGTTGAAGCTGATGAATTAGGTGCATTATGGTTGAAAAATGCTGAAAATTGTCTAAGTATCTAGGCGCATCACCACTATTTGGGTGTTTTAGTACTGTTCAGACGTTTTCAGTTTAGGTGTTTGACCACTGTTGAGACATTTTGAGACTGTTTGGACACTTGGTACTTTGTAGAAACAAAGTAATTCTAGGTGCATTTCAACTGTTTAGGCGCATTTCAACTGTTTGGACCCTAGGTGTTTAACAACTGTTTGGGCACATTTCAACTGTTCATGCACATTTCAGTTGGGCGTTTTTCAGAATTCTTCTAAGGCATTCCCTTGGGCTTTTCTACTTCAAAGTCGGGAGTTTGAGAACTGTGTAGGTGTTTCACTACTGTGTAGGTGCTTGACAACTATTCAAGCGCTTCAGCTTTCAGACTTATCAGTTTACACTTAGAATTTTTTTTTTCAGAAACTAAAATCCAAAAATATTTTCATTTCATAGTTTTTAATTCAAAACTTAAAAACAACAAAAACAAGTCTTTTTCTTAAATTCAAAAATACAAAATGGTTAAGTCTAAAGATTCTGAGAACAGGGTTCCAAAGCTAAAGAACAGAGCTGATTTCAAGAACTAGTCGCTTAGACTGAAGCATCATCTAAATTCTATGGACACTGACTTGTAGAAGTCAATAGAGAAAGGACCTTATATCCTAATTACATCTGATGGTCCTGATAGAGGATTTGTTTACACAAAAGACTCTCAGAACCTTATCCTGAGGATGGTCTGCAAGGTGATGACTTAAGGAAAGTAAAGAATGATATCAAAGCTTATTCACTGATGTGTAAAGGATTACCATTATAAGTCTTGACTAGACTTGATGGTTATCAAACTGGGTACACTCTGTACAGAGCTTTGAAGATTATTTGTGAAGGTGATAAAGAGGATTCAGAAGAAATTGCACTTATGGCTTTGTCTGACCAACCAAAGGTTGAGAATCTATCATCTGAATCTAAGACTTCTTTCTCAAAATATCCTAAAATTCCAGTTGAAGTAAGAGAAAAAATGTGCACTAAAGCTTGCTTTGAACAAGTAGAGTACTACCGAACTTATTCATATATATTATGGGACAAGCTCAAACAAGAGGAATTAATGCATAACAAACTTAAAAACGATCACAAATATCTGATGAAAAGATCCTCTCTCTACAAACATCATGGAATAAAACTTTGAAAGAACTGGAAATTGTTACAAAACAACTTGAAGAAATGACAAATAATTTAGAATAAGAGAAAATAGCACATGCTACAACATAGGTTGATCTTGCAAAAGTTAAAAGTTCAAAAACAATTATAGAACAACTGGTAAGTGAGAGAAAAGACAAACAAAAAGCAGGTCTAGGTTTTACATATGAACCAATGCCTGAATCAATCACAAACACATTACCAGAAAATTTCAACATGCATGATCAGTCACCTGAAAACAAAGCTAAGCTAAGAGCATTCCAAAATAAGAAAATGAATTCTGAGAGTGATGAAGAGAAAACGAATGTTGAGATATTTGAGGAACATGATTCTGAAAAGATAAAAAATGGTCATCCAGTGAAAATTAAATCTTATGAACAACGACCAAAGACTAAGAAAACTTTTGTTCCAAAAGAGTCTGTTGTTGAAGAAATAAGTGACAGGAATGACAATCAAAACTCTAAAAATAAAGAAAAAGCAAAGATAGATGAAATAATATCTGAAGATTCATTTTCTTATGGATTAAATAATCCAGAATTTATAAAATGGCAAAAAGAACAGAAGAATAAAGAAAATGAAAAAGAATCTTCACCTGAAGATGTTCAATCTGAAAGCAAACAAAGATCATCGAGATCTAGAAACCAAAGACGAAGAAAGAAAAATACTAAAGCTAAATCAACACAGAATGCAATTCAAAACAATCAAATCAAAAGAACAAATCAATCAAATCAGCTTAAACCTGTAAAATTTGTATCTGCAGGTATTTTTGACATGAACGAAATTCCAAAATCAAATCTAATCCAAAGAACAAATCCAACTTTGATCTGAAAACAGGTTCAGATTCTAAGTCTTCTGCTGTCAATAAACGATTTGTATCTAAGGAGTTGAGGAATGATGTCAATGTTAAAAAATCTAAACTCAAATTTCAAAAGAACAAATTCACAAATAAAAAACAATAGATTAACTTTTCAACTCCCAAATCCAAACAAAGATCAAATGTGGCATCCACATCAAAAGTTAATCAATAATTGTTTAAATTTAAAAGGTACTGTGAAATCTATGATATGTACAATCATAAGACTGAAGAATGTTTCTTAACAGGTACTGTCATATATGTGATATGAAAAACCATTCAACAGTTGAATATTATTTCAACAAATATTATACCTATTGTGATGAAAGAACTCACAAAACTAAGAATTGCTACTTCAGAAAGAACTCGTCGAGAAATGGATATGTAAATTTTCAATTAAGAAATGGATATGTCAATCAACAATTTCAAAGAAATCAAAGTGTTGGTTTTCAAAGATTGACAAAACAACCTTCCTTAGGCTTGAGATCTTTTCGAAGAAATGATTCTGTTTATGATAATTCTTATTCTGCAAAACCAAGGCAGTATAATCAAGGAAAATTCGCTCCACGATCTGTGAGAATGAATGGTGGGAAGTTTGGTAAACAAAATTCTTTGTCTGATGGTTTGAAATATCTTGATGATGATCTTGAAAAACATTACAATGTTTTAAGGACAAAACAAATCAAAGATAATCGAAAATTTGTAAGAAACAGAATTGGTAAATTTGTCAATAATAAGCCTGATTTGAAAAAGCTTCACTTTAAATAGTTTACCATTGTTGATAAATTTGGCAAGCCCAAGACCATCTCGGCTTGGGTTGATAACTCAACTTAATTCTTTTTGAAATGCAGGTACGCCCAAGAAGACCTATTAACATGTGGTATATTGATAGTGGGTGTAGCCGGCATATGACAGGCAACCATGCCTTGCTTCAAGAATTTAAGTTAAAGGATGGTACACATGTTGCTTTTGGAGGTGATGCAGGAGGAAAAATAACAGGAGAAGAAACTGTATCCAATGGGATTATCAGCTTTGATAAAGTCAACTATTGCTCACAGTTGAACTTTAATCTTTTAAGCATTTCCCAAATTTGTGACAAATCTTATTCTGTTTTTTGATGATTCATTTGTTATATTTTGAAGCCAGGTTTTCAGATTAGCAAAGAATGGGTAGTTGTTAAAGCTATTCGAGATCAAGATGTATACAAGTTAGATATGTCTCAAGTTGATCCATCTACAGAAACAACATGCCTAATTTCTCAAGCATCAAATGACGAAAGTCAGCTTTGGCATAGACGTCTCGAGCATTCCAATTCAAGAACATGAACAAGCTTGTATCGGGAAATCATGTTGTAGTCTTCCAACAAAGAAGTTTGCCACAACTGATCTCTACTCAGCATGTTTAAAAAGAAAGCAACATAGAGTCTTATAAGCCCAAGCAGATAAACTCAAATTCCAAACCTCTCCAGATGTTGCATATGGACCTATTCGGACCAACAAATATTCGGAGTATTGGAAAGAAATCTTATTGTTTAGTTATCATTGATGAATTTACAGATTTTCTTAGGTTTTCTTTTTTCATGCTAAATCTGAAACGACTGAATTATTAAAAGAATTCATCATTAAAGTAGAAAATCAATTAGATCAAAAGGTCAAAATAATTAGAAGTGATAATGGAACGGAATTTGAAAATGCTAATATTGACTTGTTTTGTGCAGAAAAGGGTATTGCTCATCAGTTCAGTGCTCCTTGAATTCTACAACAAAATGGAGTTGCTGAAAGGAAAAACAGAACTTTGATTGAAGCAGCATGGTCTATGTTAGCAGATGCTAAAATTCCAATCACTTTTTGGGATGAAGCTATCCACAGCGTGTTTTGTGCAGAATCGTTCATTGATTATGAAAGATAAACAGAAAACTCCTTATGAGTTGATGTTGGCAGGAAACCTAATATATTTTCTTAAATCTTTTGGTTTTCCATTTTTGATTTTAAATTCAAGTGATCAACTAGGAAAATTTGATTCAAAATCTGATGAATGATTTTCGTTTGATATTCGTCGGTTTCAAAAGCCTATAGAGTTTATAACTCTGGGACAAATGTTATCCTTGAAACATTCAACGTTAAATTTTTGAAAATTCTTTTCCATCAGTTGCAAATGGTCCAGCTTGGTTATTTGATTTAGATTCATTGTCAAACTCTTTTCATTCTAACTTGTTTGAATTTACAGGTAAGAAGAAAAATCAAGCAGGAGATCTCGGTTCTTTCATTGATGATTCTGATTCTGATGATATGGATGACTCAAGCCCAGATTATCCATTTTTCTCATTTGTTAGAGATCCTATATTTGGCCTCAACAAGCTAAAGAGCATCCCGTTTAGAAAATTCAAATGTTTCACAACCTTTTCCTAATGATGGTCCTGAAATTGTACAACCTGAGTCTGAAACGTCATCAATCTATGATGATGTAGTTGGTACTAATAATCTTGATTATTTTATCAACTCACCAACTCAAGTTCCAAATTTCAATACACATTCTTCAAACTTATTGCATCAGCTTTCTGACTTGAACCAATCTAATCTGGATGTTCATGTTAAGGGAATGAGATTTCAACATCTCGTATTCACAAGAACCATCCAACGTCTCAGATTATCGGTCCATTGAATGAGAAAACGACGAGAAGTAAATCAGAACAAGCAATCCTTTGCTTATACTCATGTTTTCTATCTCAAATTGTTCCTAAAAATGTCACCGAGGCACTAAAGGACAATAGTTGGATTGAGGCAATGCAAGAAGAATTATTACAATTACGCAAACAGGAAGTGTGGAAGCTTGTGGATTTACCTGAAGGAGAAAATGCCATAGGCACAAAATGGTTGTTTAGAAAACATACAGATGATCGTTGAATTGTTGTTCGCAACAAAGCGAAACTCGTTGCACAAGGTTACACCCAATAAGAAGAAAATATATATGATGAAGTATTTGCTCCAGTTGCAAGACTTGAATCAATTTGTGTCTTCCTGGCTTATGCATCATTCATGAAATTCAAGTGTATCAAATGGACGTGAAAGGTGCTTTCTTATATGGACCAATCACCGATGATGTGTATGTCAAGCAACCTCTAGGTTCGAAGATTCAGATTCAGAATTTCCTCATCATGTGTACAAGCTTAGCAAAGTATTGTATGGTCTACATGAAGCTCCTAGAATCTAGTATGAAACGTTATCACAACATTTGATCCAACATGGATACACGCGAGGGAAAATTGATCCTACTTTGTTATTAAGAAGGATGCTGGTGATCTCTTATGTGTTCAAGTGTATTTTGATGATATCATATTTGGTTCTACAAGTCCAAAGTTGTGCAATGAATTTGAAGAAATTATGAAGTTTCTTTTCAAATGAGTTCTATGGGAGAAATTAATTTTTTCTTGGTCTTCAAGTGAAGCAATCTGAAGATGGAATTTTTATCAATCAAGAGAAATTCGTCGATAAACTCTTGAAGAAATTTAAATTACAAGATTGTCAATCCATAAGAAATCCGGCTGAAGTAAATTCCAAGATTGAACCTGGTCCGAAAGGAAAATCTGTCGACCAAACTTTATACAGATCCATGATTGGTTCTTTGATGTATCTTACTGCATCTAGACTGATATAATGTATGTTGTTTGTGTCTTTGCCAGGTACCAATCCGACCCGAAGGAATCCCATCTAATCGCTGTTAAACGAATTTCAGGTATCTCAAAGGAAAACTAGCTTTAGGGCTATGGTATCCTATGAAGGAAACTTCGAGTTACATGGATATAATAGTGATATGGGGGATGTTGTCAAGATTGTAAATCTATACGGTGGTTGTCAGTTTTTAGGTCCCAGATTAGTCTCATGGCAATGTAAGAAACAAACAAATGTCTCCATTTCAACCACAGAAGCTGAGTACATAGCTGCATCAACAGGATGTTCTTAAATCCTTTGGTTACAAAACCAACTACTGGATTATGGGTTCAATTTTCTTAAAAACTCCTAGTTACATTGATAACATTGTGCTCTGTTTATTACAGCTAATTTTGTCCAACACTCAAAAATAGAACATATTGAGATTCGATATCATTTTCTCAGAGATAACTCTGAAAATGGTTTAATCATTTTGATTCAAATCACAACTGAAAAACTATTGGCTGGCCTATTTACAAAAGCCTTTTTACAGGGTGATTTGAATATTTGGTCGAGTCAATTGGACTTATTAATCATGTTTAAAAACTGGTTTGAGTTTAATTTAGTTGTTTGATCATTAAAAATGATAAGAACCCTCCTTAGCTTAATCTTGAATTAGAGAAACTGTCAAAGTTAACTGCCTGATTGTATATAGTGTGTGTATGTTCAATAGAAAATGGAAAAGCAAATACAAAAATAGAAAATTTAAAAATCAAAAGAGAAAGATATAAAACCCAAGATTACAAAAAAATAGAGGTTTTCTTGTTAGTTAATTGTTTAGGACTGAATATGTCTTTGCAATTATGAGAAATGATAGATGCATTAGTTTTGATTAGTTGCAACTTCACTCGCTACTAAAGTCTGACGT
>CM046434.1:15369000-15465042 GCA_025506505.1 Flaveria sonorensis
TTGCAACTGAGATATTTATATTGTTTGCTCATTCTAGAGCTCAAAAAGATAATAAGATCACTGAAAACACTTCAATCATGCAACTTATGATGCAAAATGATATGGAATACATTAAACAAATAACAAAATGAACGCAGTGCTAAAAGAATGACCCCCTCTCACGTTTTTTTTTTTTTTTTTTTTGAATCATCAATTAGAACTTATTGCAATCACACAAAAGAAGAACTAATAAGAAAAACTGAAAAAGATATGTGGGTCCAACTTTAAAGAATAGCTTAATTGTAGAAACAATCTTAAGGTGAATAAGAATTAGATTATTGAGTAAATCACACAGATTGTCCCCGTGGTATGTCCAAATTACGATTTTAATCCCCAAGTTTGGAAAACTACAAACTCAGTCTCAAAGTATACATAATCGTAACATATTTGGATCCTGACATGGATGGACGGTTACCTTTCTTCGTTAAGTTATTTAAAATGACCAAAATACCCTTACTTTTAAATATTAAAACTTAAAATTAAAAATAATAAAGAACCATTTCTTTTGTCACCAACGACAGCCCATGTTCTACACTAAACCAACAACACCGCATCACCAACACTGTGACAACAACCTGTCATCTACCATATCCAAACCACTAACCCTAATATTTTCCCCACCGCCACCCCCACCACAAGTACGAGTACAGTAGCGACGCCAAGCAGTCCCCCACACCAATCACCAAGGCCGGCTCAACGTTTTTTGGGGATCGAACTAAGGAAATGGGCCCCTTTTCTAAAAAAAAATTTATTAAAACCCTCCTCCTTTATTCGGGCTTGGGACCGATATAATAAACTAATACATTTATAGTTGGCGGAGTTAAAAACTCTTTTTGAATTATATATTGTGTACGTATATATGTTTATATTAAATTTATTTTTCTAGCCTTATATGATATAAATTCGTTAATAAAATTTTTATAATCAAATCCTTCTAGAAATTCTTTTTCAATAGCCAAAGTGGATAAGCCGTTTAATCTTTCTTGTGACATTGTAGATCTTAAGTAATTTTTTATAAGTTTTAATTTGGAAAAACTTCGTTCTGCAGATGCAACACTTACATGAATAGTTAACAAAGTTCTATAGGCAATCTATGCATTTGGAAAAGAATTAAAACTTTTAATATAATTCAGTATATCAATTAGTGTGTCTGATTATAAAAAAAATAATTTCTCTTAACATTTTTAGTTCTTGAAATTAATCTAAACCATTAATATCTACAGCATCGTCATATATTTTCAAGGTTAATACAGTTTTCTTTTAAACCTTACAATCATAGATTTTAACTTTTTAATAGTAAATAAAAAACCAAAAATACTTTCAAACTCTTTAAATTTTTCAAATCTATTTTTAAATGAAAAGATAGTTTGGACTACTATGTATAGAAAGTAGTCGGTTCTAAAACTTTCAATGGGTGTTTTCAAAGTTTCATTATCAACATTTTCATCAAATTTTTTATTTCTACGAATAATACGTTTTTCGTGAAAAGTAGGTTCTACATTCATCTCTAGTGCAATTTCTTTAGATGCATTCATAGCCTTTTCAAATCCCTCATCTTTGTACTTTTTAAAAAAACAAATAAGTCCATCTAATTGAGTTATAGCTTCATCAATATTCATGTCATTTGCTTGTAAGTTTTTACTAACTATATTAATAACATACAAAATATCATACCAAGTAACCAAGCCTAATAAATATTCAAAATTACCTAATTCAGTTCTAGCTAAGGATTTAGCCTCATTTTTAAATTTAAGATCATCATCATCATCATCATCATCATCATCATCATCATCATCATCATCATCATCATCATCATCATATATAATTCTAGTAATTCTTCTTTTAATTGTGGAGCATGAAATCTAATGGTTTTGATACTTTCTATGCGACTTTCCTAACGCGTTTGTGATAATGACTTAACAGTTAAATGTGAAACATTATCTTTTAAAATTTTCCATCTTTTAGGGGATGATGAAAACAAACAATAAACACGTACTATTCAAAAAAAATCCCTAGCTTTTTTACAACATTTAGCCATATCATAAATTAGTAAATTTAAATTATGAGCACCATATGGTGTGTAAAATGCTCTAGGATTAATATCTAATAATCGGTTTTTTACTCCTTGATGTTTTCCTTTAATATTTTCTCCATTATCAGAACGTTGTCCCCTAATGTTATCTACATCGAGACCTATTTTATTAATTTCTTCTATAATAGTATCAAATATACCTTTACCTGTTGTATCATCAACTATTAAAAATTCTATAAAGTATTCTTTAACAACTATTGGGGTTAAAGAAGTATCTAAACATCGTAAGATAATAGACATTTGTTTTTTGTGACTTGTGTCGGGTGTACAATCAAGTATAACTGAAAAATATTTAGCCTCTTTAACTTTATTAATAATTTTGTTTTGATTTTGTTTGCTAATAAGCTAATTAGTTCATTTTACATATTGTGTCAAAGATAATAATTATGAATTTCTTTACTTTTTATACGTCGGATATGTTCTTGCATTATTGGATCAAATTCCGCAATCATCTTAATAGTACTTAAAAATTACCATTGTTTTCTTGAAATGTTTTTCAATTGGTCCATGAAATGATACCCCATTTTTACAAAAATTCATTACAATAAAAATAATTCTTACCAACACATTTCTCTAGTGTTCTTTATCATTATTTATTCGATCTTGTATATGTTTATCAGTAGTCTTATTTTTTGCCAATCTTATCTCTAAATCCATCCATGTTCTCATATTGGTAATGTGTGCATTGCTTGTTTCATGTTCTTTTAGATTTCTACTCATATTATTCCAATTGTTACTACCTTCATTTGCTAATTTACTTGTACATTGATTCACATTAAATAACTTACAACAAAAGCAAAACACTCTATCTAACTCTATAGAATAAATCAATCATTTTCTTTCATATTTTTCTCCATTCGGTAATGTTTGCATACAAAGAGAAGTACAAAGGTTTCTTGAATATTTATCTTTTGGAAAATTATAATTATAAATTTTAACCAGGCCTTTTTCTATAATTAGATCTCTTAAATTATTACTAAATTATTCCATTGACTTGGATCAACAAAATTTGGAAGCTCATTATCTTTATTTGAAGTTTCATCACTATTTGTAGTTTTATCACTATTTGTATATTCATCTAGGTTTCTAGGCTCATCTAGATTTATTGCTTCATCCAAATTTATTTGTCCATTAAAGTTAGTTGGTTCAACTGGGTTTTTAGGCTTATCTAGATTTATTGGTTCATCTAAATTTATATGTTAATTAGTGTTGCGATCAAGATTTGTACTATTTGTGTAAGACCCCGTTCCCGGAAAACCCACAGTTGGTCATTCATAGCACTTTTCATATTAAAACACATTCAGATTTATCAAAACAAGAAAACTTTGTAGCGGATTAATCTAATAAAATCATAGCTGTAACACCCCGAATTTTTATTTAAATGAAGAATAAAGAAAAGTATGTAGAGGGAAAAGTAAATGGGTACAAGTTGAAGGGGGCAAAGTGCAAAAGTGCACAAACTTCAATATGTTAATAATAAAAGAGGCACGGCCACCCCATAAAAACAAATCTGCTTTTTGGCTCTCGGCCAAAGAAGAAAAAGGAAGAAAGAATCGGATTTTTGGAGAAGAAGAAGGAAGAAGAAGCTGCAAAAAGGTTAGTTCTCGGGTTTATGTTCGGTTTTAGCTTAGTTTGCAGCTTGTAACCGAAGTTCTCGGTGTTTAGAGGTTGTGTTCGGGATTTTTGAAGCTGCTGTTGCAAGTGGGTTTCGAGTTGGAGGTGCTTGGTTCGAAGAGCTGCTTCAAGGTGAGTCTTAGGACCCCTCTTTTACTGATTTTTAAAGTGTTGGGGCTATTATGCATACCGGGCAAGCATTTTTAAAAGATAACCGTGAGTTTATGCTTTATGTTCGAGGGATGTTTTGTGAATGTTTATTTAGAGGTTGTTTATGGGTTAGACTTGATGTTTAGTACGTTCTAAGTGTGTGGTATGATAGATCTGAGCCATGGATGTGTTAGGATGATGATTGGGAGCTGGAAATAGCATAAGTATGTTTCGGATTAATCTGTTCATCCGCATTTCTTTTATTCTCCCGCATTTGCTATAGTATCCAAACTTGCTATAGTGTCCATATTTGTTTCATCAGCATTTCTTTGGACAGAATGTTTTATTAAGACTTCATCCGTATTGTCCATCCGCATTTAAGTATTTTGTTCATGCGCATTGTTGTTTGTTCATCCGCATTTGTAGATTCTTATGCGCCTAAGTGTTCTTCCGCATTTCTTTTATTCATGCGCATATGCTACAGTGTTCATGCACATTTGTTTCAGTCATCCGCATTTGGTTCATGCGCATATGCTACAGTGTTCATGCGCATTTGTTTCAGTCATCCGCATTTGGTTGATGCGCATTTCTTTGGGTCACTTAGAATATTTTCTGAGGCATTCATCCGCATTAGTGTTGTTCATCTGCATTAGTGTTGTTCATCCACATTAGTGTTGTTCATCCGCATTAGTGTTGTTCACCCGTATTTTTCTTGCTCGTCCGCATTTCTTTGGGGACTAGGGTTTCTTTTCTGTAATTTTGGGAAGTAGAATTTAAGTGCTAAGAAATGATGTCTCGGGGTGGCTTATGCTTATTTATGAGGTGGTGGCTTGTGATGATGTCTTTGGTGTGATTGTTGCGGTTGTATGTATGTGTTGTCTTTCTTCGTTTAACGGTTTTCAAAATGTATGTATTATGTTATAATACCTGTTGTGTATTATGTTGTGACTTTACGTGGTATGATGTATGATTATGTACGTAAAGTATTATGTAACGAAGTGAAAGACAATAATAATGAAAAGTGGAACGTAAAGAACGAAGGGAGTCTTTATGGCTCGAAGGGAGTCCTTATGGCTCGAAGGGAGTCTTTATGGCTCGAAGGGAGTCTTTATGGCTTGAAGGGAGTCTTTATGGCTCAAAGGGAGTTCAACCCTTGAGATTGACTCGAAGGGGATCCCTGTCGCGTACCCTGGTCTGTCTTCGGTAGGAGACGGGGGTATTGCATGTGACGAGATCCATATGAAGGTATATGATAATAATGAATGAAAGAAGAAATGAATGAACAATGATGAAGATAATAATTATTATCAATGTGTACTTATGATGTATGACCGCGAACGAATATAAGTTTTGGTTTTAAAGAAAGTAAAGTATTTTTATTATGAAAACTAGAACTCACTCAGCGTCGCTGACTTTTTGTATGCATAATAGTTGGCAGGTATTTTGTTGATGCTGAGGAGTTGCAGGCATGGATGCATACGCTACTGGGAGTGTTTTGAAGGCTGGCATCCACGCTTTGACATGTTAACGTAAATTGAAATATGAACGAGTGTTGTAATGAGATGAATTAACATGTTTTTGATTATTAATGAAAGTTTTTAAAATTCCGCTACAAAAGTGATGTTTGTTTAAATATTTTATGCGATGACGGTCCAGCTGTAAGCGTCCCGGGAAAGGAGCCTTACCAGTTGGTATCAGCGCTAAAGTTTAAGAGAATTGGGTAAATATTTTCAAAAAGAACCTAATCTTAAACTGAGAATGAGACGAAAGAAAAGGGATGCCAGTCCTAGTAGCTACATGCCTGCAGGTAAAAGTTTTAAGTAAAAGGTTTTAGGTAAGTTAATGTTAACAGGTATTATGTGCGCATGTTATGTGGCTTGTGTGCTTTTGTGTAGATTTAGATACTGATGTAGTCAGGATAGGAAATGCTTAGAAAATGAAGAGTAAAGTAAGTGGCTAAACACAACTGGCCACTGTGATTAGGGACTTACTATACTTGACATATCTTGAGCTATTACCTTGATTGACCGTGTTGGTGTTTGAATCTTGTAGTGTTTAGATGGCTGGTGGTAGATCTTCTAAGGCTTCCCGAGGTGGAGTGCGTGGTGGACGTGGTGCTGGAACACGTGCCACAAGGAGAGGAGTTAGGGATGCGAAGACGACTCCTATAGGTCCCCAGGTTCATCAGCACGAGGGCGTTGATGAGAGCGCAAATTTGAGGGCCTCAGTGAAGGAGGCGGTGGTTGAGGAGGTTCATCAGGTCATGCAGACAATCTTACCATCTGTAGTGATCGAAGTTATTCGTGCTATGAGGGATGACGAGCAGAAGGAGAAGGAGGAGAATAGGAGAACCGCCCAGCGAGGGGGTGAAGCTGGAGGTTCCGGGGATATGGAGCAACCCGATGCGGATATGGTTGTCTCCGATGATGACGAGGAGGCAGTGCCGGGAACTGCGAGGGGATGCAGTTATGGGGCATTTCAAAGATCCAGGCCCCCGACGTTTGATGGAAACGGAAGTACTGTGGCTGCTCAGCGTTGGGTGAGAGAAATGGAGGCGGTGCTTGACATCAGCGAGTGCCGTAAGGATCAAAAGGTGAAGTTTGCTACCCACTCTTTTGTGGATTCAGCCTTATGCTGGTGGGACAATATGGTCCAGGCTGAGGCTACCAGGGCAGTCGGGAGGATGAGGTGGAAGGAACTGAAAAGGTTGGTGGTCGAGGAGTTTTGTCCACATAGGGAGCTGGAAAAAGTTGAGAGAGAGTTCCTGCAGCTGGTGGCGGGAACCATGACGCACCAATAGTACACCACAAAGTTTAACGAGATGGCAAGGCTGGTACCAGATCAGGTGATGCCTGTGTCACGAAAGATTAAAAGGTATATTCAAGGTCTGCCGGTAGATATTCGCAGACATCTGGTCGTTGCCCGGCCAAGCACATTTAGGTCGGCGGTCGATTTGGCGGGGAGGCTGTATGACGAGCGAGTTTCGGTGGTGATGATGGATGAGGAGGAAGAGCAGAGTTATGTTAAGAATGGGAACGGAAGGCGGAATGATGATGATGGTGAATTTGTGGCTGGAGGTAAGATGATGAGGTTCGATGATCGGAAGAGGATGTCTGAGAGGGAAGAGGTATGCAAGAAATGTGGGAAGGAGCATGCAGGAGTATGTAAGCGGGGATCGAATCTCTGTTTTTAGTGTGGAAAGGAGGGCCACTTGGCGAGGGATTGTCGTGCAATAAGATGTTACAGGTGTGGTGAGAGTGGACACAGGAGCAGAGACTACACGAAGTCAAGGGCAGGAAGCTCCGGTGCAAGGAAGGAGAACAAAGGATGAAGGTTAGAGCAATTGCCTTGACTGGGAGGAGGCTAGAGCGGACTTCAACGCGACGTCAGGTATGTTTCTGGTAATTTGAAGTTATGCATCTATGCTGTAATTGTGGTGCTATTAGTAGTTTCATTTCTGCTGCCTTTGTGTTAAGTTGCATGTTAGGAGTAGGAAGATCGATGCATCCTTCGATGTAGAAATTGCTATTGGTAAGTCCACTAGGTTACCGGATGTCCTAGAGAATTACGTGATAGTTTTGAGAGAGCGCGTGTTTCCTGCTAGACTGTTCAGGACAGACATGGATGGATAGACATGTGCCTTCGGAAGGATTGGCTAGCAGCCTATGAGGCAAACACCGAGTGTTGCAACAAGGTGGTTTGAACGACCGCGCCCGACAAGAGTTCGGTGCTGACCTACGGAGATGGAGTAATGATGAAGGCCTCGTTTTGGGAGAGAAGATCACCTAATTTCGAAAGTGAGTGAAGCTAATACTGAGGTGTAAAGAACTAATCTGAACTGTTGCTCAGGAAAGAGAAGTGGCATGTCAACTGGAGCTACTCGATGTGTTAAGTGAAGTGTCCAATATTTCATGTATCTCGTCTAAGAAAGTGCTCAATCAATGAGGATGTGATCGTGCCACTTGAGAATGCCGAGATGGATGAGGGATTCAACTACGTGGAGCAACTGAGGGTCATTCATGATAGAAGGAAAAGAAGGGCTAAGGAGAATGGTGGTTCCACCTGTGCGAGTACAGTGGAGCCCAGAAGGGGACCAAGCCTACATGTAAGATCAAGGAAGAGGTGAGACAGCGTTACCCGTAACTGTTCGAGAAGCGACAGGTTTCGGGGACGAAACCTATATAAGGGGGGTGGACTTGTAACACCCCGAATTTTTTTTTAAATGAAGAATAAAGAAAAGTATGTAGAGGGAAAAGTAAATGGGTAAAAGTTGAAGGGGGCAAAGTGCAAAAGTGCACAAACTTCAATATTTTAATAATAAAAGAGGCATGGCCGCTCCATAAAAACAAATCTGCTTTTTGGCTCTCGGCCAAAGCAGAAAGAGGAAGAAAGAATCGGGTTTTTGGAGAAGAAGAAGGAAGAAGAAGCTGCAAAAAGGTTAGTTCTCGGGTTTATGTTCAGTTTTAGCTTAGTTTGCAGCTTGTAACCGAAGTTCTCGGTGTTTAGAGGTTGTGTTCGGGATTTTTGAAGCTGCTGTTGCAAGTGGGTTTCGAGTTGGAGGTGCTTGGTTCGAAGAGCTGCTTCAAGGTGAGTTCTAGGACCCCTCTTTTACTAATTTTTAAAGTGTTGGGGCTATTATGCATACCGGGCAAGCATTTTTAAAAGATAACCATGAGTTTATGCTTTATGTTCGAGGGATGTTTTGTGAATGTTTGTTTAGAGGTTGTTTATGGGTTAGACTTGATGTTTAGTACGTTCTAAGTGTGTGGTATGATAGATCTGAGCCATGGATGTGTTAGGATGATGATTGGGAGCTGGAAATAGCATAAGTATGTTTCGGATTAATCTGTTCATCCGCATTTCTTTTATTCTCTTGCATTTGCTATAGTATCCGCACTTGCTATAGTGTCCGCATTTGTTTCATCAGCATTTCTTTGGACAGAATGTTTTATTAAGACTTCATCCGCATTGTCCATCCGCATTTAAGTATTTTGTTCATGCGCATTGTTGTTTGTTCATCCGCATTGGTAGATGCTTATGCGCCTAAGTGTTCTTCCGCATTTCTTTTATTCATGCGCATATGCTACAGTGTTCATGCGCATTTGTTTAAGTCATCCGCATTTGGTTCATGCGCATATGCTACAGTGTTCATGCGCATTTGTTTCAGTCATCCGCAATTGGTTGATGCGCATTTCTTTGGGACACTTAGAATATTTTCTGAGGCATTCATTCGCATTAGTGTTGTTCATCCGCATTAGTGTTGTTCACCCGCATTTGTTCTTGCTCGTTTGCATTTCTTTGGGGACTTGGGTTTCTTTTCTAGAATTTTGGGAAGTAGAATTTAAGTGCTAAGAAATGATGTCTCAGGGTGGCTTATGCTTATTTATGAGGTGGTGGCTTGTGATGATGTCTTTGGTGTGATTGTTGCGGTTGTATGTATGTGTTGTCTTTCTTCGTTTAACGGTTTTCAAAACGTATGTATTATGTTATAATACCTGTTGTGTATTATGTTGTGACTTTACGTGGTATGATGTATGATTATGTACGTAAAGTATTATGTAACGAAGTGAAAGACAATAATAATGAAAAGTGGAACGTAAAGAACGAAGGGAGTCTTTATGGCTCGAAGGGAGTCCTTATGGTCGAAGGGAGTCTTTATGGCTCGAAGGGAGTCTTTATGGCTCGAAGGGAGTCTTTATGGCTTAACATGTTTTGACATCCAGGTTTTGACATGTTAACGTAATTTGAAATATGAACGAGTGTTGTAATGAGATGAATTAACATGTTTTTGTTTATTAATGAAAGTTTTTAAAATTCCGCTGCAAAAGTGATGTTTGCTTTAAATATTTTATGCGATGACGGTCCAGCTGTAAGCGTCCCGGGAACGGGGCCTTACAATAGCATTCATTAACCATTACTTTTGCCAAGAAATACATTGTTGTTGCTAGTTACAAAAAGGACATCTAGTTGCATTTCAAAACAAAAATAACTTTTCATTGTGACATGGATGCCGGTCTTTATTTGCCAGGTAGCTTCAACCTCAAGCCATTCCCAGCAACCATTACCTGCCAACTGATATGCATAAAAAAGTCAGCGTTGCTGAGTGAATTCTAGTTTAATAATATAGAAAAATATACTTTTGTAAACTTCACTTGGTGATCATTCATCATTATACATAATCAAGCATTAAGAGATTCATTAGTCTTCTTTCTTTCATTATCTTTCCCTTTCATTAACTGGGATTGCACAAAGCAATAGCCTACATTGTGGTTGGCAACAGATGCCGAACCCCTGTCGGCAAACGTTTATCTTGGTAGGTAACCCATCGACAGCTGACCCATACTGCTAGCCACAAAGCTTGCTCATGAATACGGGTCCCATTCATCATACATTGGTCAATCACAAGGATTAGACCCCAGATGTGCATCCTCATGGGCTGAAACAACCGCACATCAGTTGAGCTAACGACAACATGGTCGTGCATCTCCATTCATTGTGCTTGCAAGGCTTTTCATTCATCATAAGGGCTCGTGGGTAACATTCATTAAGTTTTCACTGTCTTTCTTTTATTTCTTTGTGTCCACTTGGTTATGAATAATACTTCCAAAATATTGATCACCTTATAATCATATAACATGAAACGTAATAATTATAAACCATAACAGCAGGCCATAAGAAAAGAATCAAACATTTAAAACAGCAAACAAGCATAATCTTTCCTTATACATAGGTACTTGACACTGAAATTCTATTCCTGAAGTTTCAGAATAATTCTAAGTGTCCACAACGCATGAGTAAGTTATACAGCGGATGGCTTAATGCTAAGTGTTCATAGCGGACAGCCAAAGCCCACAGCGGACAACCAAAGTCCACAGCGCATGAATAAAACACTAAGTGTGTTCACAGCGGATGACTTAAAACATTCTAAGTGCCCATAGCGGACGGTTTTGGTCTACAGCGAACAATCATGAGATCTCTAAGTGCCCACAGGGGACATGCAAAGTCCACAGCGGACGTGCAAAGTCCACAGCGGACAGTCTAAATATCTAAGTGTCCACAGTGGACACTTTATGTCCACAGCGTACAACAAAAAATCTCCAAAGTGTCCACAGCAGACATGCAAAGTCCACAGCGGACAGTCTATGTGACTAAGTGTCCACAACAGACAGTTTAATTGCCTTAAGTGCCCACAGCGGACACTGTATCCATGATCAAGTGTCCATAGCGGATGGCATGTTCCACCTGCAATCCAACTTATGCAATTTCTAATCCCATACATATTTTAATCGTATTCTTAGCTTAGATCTATTAGTTATACCCTTAGAACACCATAAACAACCATACAACTTCATAGAAATCTATAAAACACGTATATTTTCAGAAAACATCATTTTACCAGTGGAAAACATAGCTTATCCAGTAACATCATTTTTCAGTATGCATATCAGCCCCAAACAAGTAGAAAAATCAGTAAAAGAGGGGATTTAGAACTCACCTCTAACTGCTTTTGAGTAAAACTCCTCCAAAACCGAGAGTAACCTGGAGTTCTAGCACCTAAAGACACAAAAACACACAACCAAACACATAGAAACACTTAAGGATTGGTCCAGAAGTTGAAAACCCAACTAAAACCGAGAAGAACACCATAGAATCTTACCTTTTGAAGACTTTCTCTCTCTAAAATAGGGTGAAACTTCTTCTTTCTTCAGCCAAGATTTCTTACATGAGAGAGTAAAGTATGGGCGGCCTTATCACCTTTTTGAACCCATTATAGGCAAGTTTGGAACTTGCCCTCTTTTAACCCCTTATTTTACAATAATTCTTTTTTTTCCTTGCTTTCTTTTCTTTTCTTCATGCTGAAATTTTCCGGGTGTTACAAGTCCACCCCCCTTATATAGGTTTCGTCCTCGAAACCTGTCACTACTCGAACAGCTGTGGGTAATGCTTTCTCATCTCTTCTTTAGTCTTCCACATAGACTCGGATCCCTTCTTGTGTCTCCACTGTACTCGCACCAGTGGAACCACTTTATTCCGTAGCTTCTTCTCTTTTCTGTCAATGATGGCCACTGGCTGCTCTACATAGTTGAGCCGTTCATCCACCTCGATATCCTCCTGTGGCACGGTCATATCTCCATCGACCAAGCAATTTCTTAGGTGAGATACATGGAATGTTAGATGAATCCCAATTAACTTATCAGGTAACTCCAGTCGATAGGCCACCTCTCCTACTCGGGCTATGGTTTTGAATGGCCTGACATACCTCGGGCTAAGATTACCCCACTTTCTAAACCGAATGATTCCCTTCCAAGGTGAAACCTTCAACATAACTTTATCACCCACCTTGAACTCAACTAGTCCCCTTCTCTTATCAGCGTATGACTTCTGCCGGTCCTTTGCTGCCTTCATGAAGGCCTTGATCTTGCCTCAATGATCTCGATACTTCCCAATTCTTTCTGCCCGATATCACCCCAACACACCGAGGTTCTGCACAGCCTCCCATACAACATTTTGAACGGTGGCATGCGTATACTGTCCTGATAACTATTGTTGTAGGAGAACTCTGCCAACAGTAGGTGTTCATCCTAACTTCCACCAAAATCAATAATGCACACCAGGAGCATGTCCTCCAGGCTCTAAATGTCCGTTCTGATTGACCGTCTGTCTGAGGGTGGTAAGCTGTGCTAATGTGTAACCTTGTTCCCATTGCATCATGAAATTTCTTCCAGAACTTGGAAGTGAACCGAGTGTCCCTATCAGAAATAATAGACACCGGCATACCATGGCTAGTTACAATCTCCTTCATGAACAGCTCTGCCAACCTTTATGACGAGTAAGCCTCTCGGATCGGCAAGAAGTGAGCACTTTTCATCAAGCGGTCTACAATCACCCAAATGGTATCACACCCTCTTCCCATGCGAGTCAATTTAGTGATGAAGTCCATGGTGATGTGTTCCCACTTCCATTCGGGTATATCCAAGGGTTGGATCTTCCCATATGGCATCTGATGCTCTGATTTCACTTGTAAACAGGTCAGGCACTTACTCACGTACTCCACCACGTCACGCTTCATCCCTGGCCACCAATAATCCTTCTTCAGGTCATGATACATCATTGTAGCACCTAGATGGATGGAATACCGAGTTTTGTGAGCTTCATCCATGATCCTTCCCCTCAGCTCCCCATAACGAGGAATCCGCATCCGCCCAAAATGGGTTCTAAAGCCAAGGGTATTCTCCCCTGAATTCGTTACCTGCCCCTTCATCCGTTCAGAGTTGATTCTATCATCCTTCAATGCCTCATCTTGGAATTTCCTGATTTGACCCAGGAAATCCAACGTCACAACCAGCTGACAAGCTTTCACCCGAATCAGTTTAGGCCTCTCCTATTGACTAAGGGCATCAGCCACCATGTTCGCCTTGCCCGGATGATAGTGTATTTGGCAATCGTAATCTTTGATCAACTCTAACCATCTTCTTTGCCTCATGTTTAGATCCTTCTACGTGAAGAAGTACTTTAAGCTTTTTCTGTCCGTGAAAATCATACATTTGACACAATATAAGTAGTGTCTCCATATTTTCAATGTGAATACCATAGTAGCCAGCTCCAGATCATGGGTAGGGTAGTTCACTTCATGAATCTTTAACTGTCGAGATGCGTACGCTATGACTTTGCCTCACTGCATTAGTACGCACCCTAACCCTTGATAAGAAGCGTCGAAATAGACAACCAAGTCCTTATTCCCTTCTGGTAACGTTAGCACCGGGGCTTGCGTCAATATTTTCTTTAGTTCCACGAACACATTCTCTTGACTGTCACCCGATTTGAACTTTACATCCTTCCTCATCAACTTGGTCAATGGCGAGGTAATCTTGGAAAAATCCTAAATGAATCTCCTGTAATAACCTGCCAATCCGAGGAAGCTTCGGATTTCAGACGGTGTTTTAGGCGAATTCCACTTCGTCACCGCCACCACTTTAGCGGGATCAACCATGATTCCTTCTGGGTTAATCACATGGCCTAGAAACTGCACCTCGCGTAACCAAAATGCGCACTTACAGAATTTCACGTACAACTTCTCCCTTCTTAGAGTTTCCAGCACCTCACGGAGGTGATAGGCGTGGTCTCCCTCATTCTTTGAGTAGATCAGGATATTGTCTGTGAACACTATTACTGATTTGTCGAGTATCGGTCGACAAACTCTATTCATCAAGTCCATGAATGTTGCAGGAGCATTGGTTAAACCAAACGACATCACGAGAAATTCATAATGCCCATATCGCGTCCGAAACGCAGTCTTTGGGATATCTTATTCTTTAACCTTTAGCTGATGGAAACCCGGCCGAAGATCGATCCTCAAGAACCAACTTGCGCCCTGGAGCTGATCAAACAAGTCATCAATCCTCGGTAACGTATACCGGTTCTTCACGGTCAACTTGTTCAGTTCAAGGTAATCTATGCACATCCTCATACTACCGTCCTTCTTCTTCACGAATAGGACTGGAGCACCCCATGGAGACATACTTGGCTGAATAAAGCCTTTATCCAAGAGGTCTTGCAGTTGCATCATCAGCTCTCTGAGTTCGGATGGAGCCAACTGGTATGGTGCCTTTGCTATGGGTTGCGCTCCTAGTATCAAGTCAATCTGAAACTCGATCTCTCTATCAGGTGGGACTCCTGGTAGGTCTTCGGGAAACACATCAGGGAAATCACATACTACCGGTACGCTTGACAGGTGAGGAACGGTAGCATCCACATACTTCACATAAGCCAGGTAAGCACCACACCCTCATCTCATAAACTTCTCTGCCGTGATCATCGAGATCACTCGTGGTGTAATGTACTCCTTGTCTCCATGTACCGTAACCAAGCTGCCATCGGGCGTAGTCAAACGAATCGTCTTCTTTCGGCACACGATGTTTGCTTCCTAGGCCGCCAACTAATCCATCCCTAATACCACATCAAAACCTCCTAGGGCCATCACATACAATCTAGCAGGAAACTTATGACCGTCCAACTCTACGAGACAATCGTCTATCACATCAGTCACCCTGGTAGACTTTCCTATCGCTGTCTCAACATGGAAGGACACGTCTATCTTCTTATTCTTACCATGTATTACACAACAAAAGGTGGCAAATACAAAACTTCTACTAGCACTCGAATTGAAGATAATAGAAGCATACAATTGGTTTACCAAAAACATACCAGAAACTACTTCAAGGTTCACTCTGGCTTTTTCCCAGGTCATGTTGAATGCCTTTTCCTTGGCTTTGGTGCTCTCACTTCTCCCTTTCTCATGCATAGTCTGGGTCCCTGAGCTCCCTACTCCACCCTTCTTACAATCTCAGCTCGAGTGGCCTACTTACCCGTATTGATAACATCACGGTACCCTGCACTCTTTAGCATAATGGTCTTCGCCTCCACACTTAAAACACCGGTTCGTCCCCACTTTACACTCACCCATGTGAACCTTCCCACACTTCTTACATTCCCTCCTCTTGTTCCCCTTATTCAATCCTGGGCGACGATCTTCAATCCTCATCTTCTTCTCCCCGATCCCATAGTTGTCACTCCAGAACCTCTTCCCATTACTATTCTTGCTCCAACACTTCTCAACCTTCCTCTGAATTGGCACTGGGTCCGTCTCATCATACAATCTTCCGGCCAAATCTACCACAGACCTAAAGGTGCTCAGTCTAGTGGCTATCATGTTCCTCCTAATGTCCATGGGCAAACCCTGCATGTAGCTCTTAATCTTCTTGGACTTTGGAGTTACTAGATCCGGTACAAGTCTTGCAAGTTTATTGAACTTAGAGGTATACTCTTGATGAGTCATGTTTCCAGCCTTCAAATGCAAGAACTCCTTCTCAATTTTATCCAACTCCCGGTGTGGACAATACTCCTCCAGTACCATTTCCTTCAAATCTGACCACCTCATCCTTGCTATAGACCGTTTTCCCTCAGCTTGGATAATGTTGTCCCACCAGCATAATGTCGAGTCAACGAAAGTGTCACACCCTCAAAATCCGCGAGCGGGGTTTTACCGCGAGGCGCGTGACATACCAGGATCTCAGTCATTAGTTACCAAGAACGACTCTATATGATAAATAAACAAAACCAGAGTTAACGTTTAAAATACTGCGGAAGCGTTTAAAACAGAAAACCCAAAACAAGTAATATGTAAAGAGAATGCGCAAAACAAACGCGCCCCAAACACAAATGTATAAAATGAAAATAATCCCAATTTGTAAACAATGCAAATGTAGACAACTCAACAATGCTGACGTGCGTGCTCCTAGGCAACTGGCAACCTTAACCTGAGAATAGCATACTAAACAAGTCAACACATGGTTGGTGAGTTCAAGAGTTTGCGTTAAAATATAAACCAATCAATAGTTTTCAGAGCATAAGTAGTGTATTGCAATAGATAGCTAGTCTATTAACATAAAAATATTAATCATAGTGATTTCGCGATCGAAGCTGACTGTGTTACGTTTGTTGCCTCCCGTCACGACTTACCAGGTCGTGACGAATATGTGTTAGGACAAAATTGCACCCGTTTGACCTCGAGTCGCACAGGTGGGGCTCGTCAGACCCAGTAGTACTACCCAAAATTTCCCCGCTAGTCAATATTAACAATCCGAAAGTGTGAGGACTTTCCATGGTAAACAACACTATATCAATATTATACACACTCATAAATAAAGCGTTTGTAAACAGTATGCCATCTCCCCCAAAAGAGATTTATGTAAAAAGAGTGGGGCAAGAACTCACCTGATGCGCGCAAGAATTAACTAGAGCTTAACTTGAAAGAAAAAGACAACCTTCAAAGGTCACCTAGAACACAAGAGTACATAAGTACGTGTATACAAATCAACACGAAACCCTAAGTGCTCTACAAACCAAGGAACTCAAGGTTTAAGAAAGACAAGACACATTTGACCCAGTTGACCCGTTTGACCCGTTGGTGACATTATAGGTGATAATTCGTTAAACTAACACAACAGCATATCATACATGATCAACATACAACTTGATTACATATAGCACATCATTAACCACATGTACTACCTAGATCATCATACAACCAATCATACAAGTCATGCGAATCACAACAGGCCAAAACAGATAACAACCCAAATCAACATTCATACAACATAAACAACACATTTAGTCACCTTAGAACCCATCCATGAACACACTAGCATGATCCTAATATCCCAAACATGCTCAAATCATCCAATTCAAGGATTTGCACAATTAAAGTTTCCCTTTTGGGAAAGTTCATCCCAAATTCATCAAACTCACACTACATTCATGAATTCATCAATTATATACCAATTCAAGTCCATGACAACATCTAAACATGATCAACAACACCTAATCATCATGATTCATCAACATTCAACACCAAAAGTTACTATCTTTAGTAAGGTATGAACTACAACATGCATTCTTGAATTCCTAACATTCATATCAACCATCTAGCATCTAATCATCATCACAAACACATCCATAACATTCACACATCATCCAATCACCAATTCATGCAAAATAAAGTTACTATTATTAGTAACCTATGAACCATAAATCAAAATCGAAGCTTTCTTGCAAAATCGACGTTAACCAATATGCATACAACCTAACTAGCATCATTACAACATCAAACAACCAACATTCAACATCCAATTTGATCCAAAATCGCCTCAACCTCTCGGCCAAAGATGATCATATGAACAAACAACCAAAATCCAAACTTTCTTGCATAATCAACGTTAACTAGCATATATACAATCCAACTAACATATTAACATCACCAAACAAACAAGAATCGACCTCAATTGCAGGTTTCGACTAGGGTTTCGGCCAACACCAATAATGCATGAAAACACCAAAACTAACCTTTAATTCGCGAAAGAAAACAAGAATCGATGTTCTAATGTGTTGTGGAGCTTGAAATCGATCCAAAACCGATGCTTTGTGGGTGTTCTTGGCCGAAATCGCAAAGGGAGAGGGAGAGGGAGTGAGGTCGCGGCCGATGGGGTGGGATTAGGGTTGGGTTTTGTGTTTTAAAAATATAATTTTTGCATAATACCCTTTAAACCCTTGCATTTTGTATTTTATAAAAATTAAGCTTTTTGAATAGATTTTAAATAGTTTTTAACTACTAAACACAATTATTATTAATCACAAATAACAATCATGCATAATTCCCATTTATCACAAAACACACGAATAAATATGCACGTTTTCACGTTACGCGATAAATTACAGTTAACATTCAAATCACATAAGCATAACTTAATAATCACATTGTTAACTAATTATCATCAATTTAACATTACTGATTATTGTTAAGTCACCAACGTTCAACGACAACTAGTGTGTGCTCCCGACACGTGTATGCAAGACTTAACGGAACAAACGGAGTTTGGTAACGGAAAATTACCGGATGTCACATTATCCCCATGTTGAAAGAATTTTCGTCCCGAAAATTGCGTTACATGGTGAGTGTTCCATCACTGGTCTACTGCATTGGCACAAGGAAATCGAAATCGTGTGAGTTTTGGATGAGTTGTCACATCATCCCCATGTTGAAAGAAATTTCGTCCCGAAATTTAATCAATACCTTCGCCGGCTGGCATCGTCCTTTCAATAGCTGAGGATACTTAAGCTTCATTTGGTCTTCACGTTCCCACGTGAATTCTGGTCCACGTCTCGAGTTCCAACGAACTTTGACGATGGGTATCTTGCTTTGCTTAAGCGTTTTCACCTCACGATCCATCACTTCGACAGGTTCCTCAATGAAACGTAATTGTTCATCTACTTGAACTTCTTCCAGTGGTACGACCATCGTTTCATCCGTTAAACATTTCTTTAGATTTGAAACATGGAATACATCATGGATTCCACTCAATGAATCAGGTAAGGCTAGTCGATAAGCCACTGGACCAATTCTTTCCACTATCTCAAATGGTCCAACGTATCTCGGATTTAGCTTTCCTCGTTACCAAACCGAACTACGCCTTTCCATGGTGAGACTTTCAATAAAACTTTGTCACCTGTCTGAAATTCCAAAGGTTTTCGTCGTTTGTCAGCATAGCTTTTCTGTCTGTCTCGCGCTGCGGCCATGCGGTTTCTTATCTGAACAATCTTCTCAGTTGTCTCGTGTACTAACTCGGGACCCGTTAATTGACTATCACCAATTTCAGCCCAGCAAACTGGTGATCTACACTTTCTCCCATATAAAGCTTCAAAAGGTGCTGCCTTTATACTAGTGTGATAACTGTTGTTGTAAGAAAATTCCACCAATGGTAGGTGAACTTCCCAGTTATTCCCGAAGTCAATCACACAAGCACGTAACATGTCCTCCAAAGTCTGTATAGTACGCTCGCTTTGACCATCAGTCTGTGGATGATAAGCAGTACTCATATCCAATCGTGTACCTAAAGCTTTCTGCAACGACTGCCAGAAGTGTGATGTGAAACGAGAATCGCGATCAGAAATAATTGAGATTGGTACTCCATGCCTCGAAACGATCTCCTTCAGATAAAGTCGGGTTAATTTCCATCTTATCTGTTTCCTTTATCGCTAGGAAATGAGCAGATTTTGTCAATCGATCCACGATAACCCATATTGTATCACAACCCGTAGAAGTGCGAGGTAACTTAGTAATAAAATCCATTGATATTTGATCCCACTTCCACATAGGGATCTCGGGTTGTTGTAGTAGACCAGATGGTTTCTGATACTCCACTTTAACCTTCGAGCAGGTCAGACACTTGCTCACATAAGTAGCTACATCTGCTTTCATGTTAGGCCACCAATAGTGCGCCTTCAAATCGTGGTACATCTTGTCAGATCCAGGATGTATAGAATACTTGGACTTGTGAGCCTCACTCATGACCAAATCTCTCAGATTTCCATGTAGAGGTACCCATAGTCTATCCATGAAATAACGAATTCCATCCGCTTTTACTTCCAATTGCTTTTCCATTCCTCGTAACCCTTCTAAACTCATATTTTCTACCTTCAGAGCTTCAGTTTGAGCATCACGGATTTGTTCAGGTAATTGCGTACTAATCGTTAGTTGCAGAGCTCGCACACGTCGAGGTTTAGCAGTCTCTTTTCTACTCAACGCATCAGCAACTACATTTGCTTTCCCCGGGTGGTACTTAATAGCACAATCATAGTCGTTTAACAATTCCACCCAGCGTCTTTGCCTCATATTCAACTCCTTTTGCTCAAAGATATGCTGAAGACTCTTGTGATCGGTGTAGATGGTGCATTTGGTACCGTACAAGTAATGTCTCCAGATCTTTAAGGCAAAAACTACCGCACCCAGTTCCAAGTCATGGGTGGTATAGTTCTTCTCATGAATCTTCAATTGTCTAGAGGCGTAAGCTATCACTTTATCCCGCTGCATCAGGACGCATCCAAGTCCTTGAATAGACGCATCGCAGTAGACTACGAAGTCATCACTACCATCCGGTAACGCTAATATTGGTGCGCTACACAATTTATGCTTCAGCAACTGAAAAGCAGATTCCTGACTCTCACCCCATTTGTACGTCGTTCCTTTGTGAGTCAAAGCTGTGAGAGGTTGTGCAATCTTAGAGAATCCTTCAATGAATCGTCGATAATATCCCGCTAATCCAAGGAATTGTCGTATCTCACTCGGTGTCTTAGGAACAGACCAATTCTTTATCGCTTCAATCTTAGCAGGATCAACATGTATTCCCTTCTCGTTGACAATATGACCCAAGAATTGTACCTCACGTATCCAGAAATCACACTTAGAAAACTTTGCATACAGTTGTTCCTTTCTAAGTAATTCCAAGATTAAACGTAAGTGCTTCTCATGTTCTTCCTCGGTCCTTGAGTATATCAGTATGTCATCAATAAAGACGATAACAAACTGATCAAGATAGGGTTTGCACACGCGATTCATGAGGTCCATGAATACTGCTGGTGCATTCGTCAACCCAAATGGCATGACCAAAAATTCATAGTGACCATATCGTGTACGGAAAGCAGTCTTCGAGATGTCCTCTTCTCGAACTCTCAGCTGATGATACCCAGACCTCAGATCAATCTTAGAGTAATAGCTTGATCCTTGCAGTTGATCAAACAAATCATCGATACGAGGTAAGGGATATCTATTCTTGATAGTAACCTTGTTCAGTTCCCTATAGTCAATGCACATTCGAAATGTACCATCCTTCTTCTTCACAAATAGAACTGGCGCTCCCCAGGGCGACGAACTCGGTCGGATGAACCCTTTATCCAACAACTCTTGTAGTTGGGCGGATAATTCCTGCAGTTCGTTCGGAGCTAACCGGTACGGTGCTCTCGCAATTGGAGCGGCTCCTGGAGTCAACTCAATCTGGAATTCAACTTGACGATGAGGCGGTAATCCAGGAAGGTCTTCCGGAAACACCTCGAGAAACTCACGAACTACGGGGATATCCTCTATCTTCTTTTCCTCAGTCTGTTTATCTGTGACGAGTGCTAATATGGCTAGTCGACCCTTTCGTAACAACTTTTGTGCCTTCATAAACGAGATGATGCCTATCACCGCACCACTCCTATCACCTCTGACCGTAAGGACTTCTTCACCAAGGGAATCCGTATGATCTTCTCGTGGCATATGACTTCCGCTTGTTTATCGGAAAGCCAATCCATGCCTACTACCACATCAAAACTTCCTAGTGTAACAGGCATGAGATCTATGGTGAATGTATGACCAGCAAGCTCTATCTTGCAGTCTCTAAGAATATGCGTTACGTGAATCTGTGTACCGTCAGCTAACTCTACGGTGTATTTAGATTCTAAGGCTGAGGGCATATCACTTAAAAGACTACAGAACCTAGTGGACACGAAACTTCTATCGGCTCCGGTATCGAATAATACAGTAGCAAAACAACCATTAACCGAAAATTTACCAGTTACTGTTGTAGGATCGTTTAGAGCCTCACCTGAGCCAATGACGAAGGCTCTTCCTTTGGCTCCATTGTTGTTTCCACCATTGTTGTTGCCATTACCATTGTTGTTGTTATTGTTGTTGCCATTGTTATTATTGTTGTTTCCCATTGTTGTTGTTACCATTACCATTCCTCTTAAGTGGGGACAGTTGCGTTTGTAATGGCCTTCTTTTCCGCACTCAAAACAACCTTTCGGAGTTTCTTGTGATTGTTGTGGCTTCTTCATCAGTTCACCCCGACAGTCTTTGGCTGCATGACCAATCTTCCCACAACGTTGACACTTGAAGTTATCACACCGACCCACATGGTGGTAGTTACACCGGTTGCACTTCGGCAGTCTTCCACCATACCCGCCGGGTCCTTGATTTGAGTGCGCCTGGTTGAAGCTTCGGTTGTTATCAAACTTCCGTTGCTGTTGCTGACTTTGCTGCTGTTGTTGAGGTTGAGATTGGCTACTGGATGACGATCCCTTGTTGCTTGAACCATCCCACTTGCGTTTCTGGTCGGGCACGCTTGCCACCGCACCCCGTTTAGGTAACCGACCTTGCTCAACTGCCTGGTCAGTCAGCCTGTGGGCTGTTCGGATAGCTTGTTGTATGGTAGTGGGGTTAGAAGCAGTTACCATACTTTGAATTTCAGGCACCAATCCCCGTATATAATGCTCCACCCTCTTGTGCATTTCATTCACCATCCCTGGGCATAAAGTGGCTAACTCATGAGTACGAGTCGTGTAGGCTTCAATTTCTGAGCCTTGCATTTTGAGTTGCCAGAACTCAATCTCCAGTTTCTGCACTTCATTCCGGGGGCAATATTCTTCAGTCATGATTTCTTTGAATTCATCCCAAGGTAGTTCATTGGCCATGGCTTGACCCAGCATTTGTACCTGGGCATTCCACCAAGAGAGTGCTGCGCCTTCCAACGTCCCTGTGGCATACTTCACCTGATCAGCAGGCGGGCAGTTGCATTTCGCGAAAACCGACTCTGTCTTCTCAAACCACCTTACAAGCCCTACAGCCCCTTCCGTCCCGCTGTAGGTATGAGGTTTACAGTCCATGAAGGACTTGTAGGTACATGGTGGTGGTCCTGTTTTGACAATCCCAACATTAGTCAGATATCCTAGACAAATAACTAGGATAATCAGTTTAACCTCTTGCTATCATTTACCTGCTGGTTGTCCAGGTTGGGCAGCAGCCACTGCCGCCTGAACGTGTTCATTAATCAATGCCGCCAATTCCGCAGGCGTCATGTTTATGGCTCCGGCTCCACGGCCTCCGGCGCCACGTCCACGACCACGCCCACGTCCTCTTCCACGTGCGTCCATATTTCACTTTAAAATTCACAATTACAATAATGAGTAACATCCAACACATTAATCTCATCAAAGTACAGTAAACAATAAGAAATAACGAATTTACCACAACCACAACGTTTATAACAGAAATAATAATCAAAGATAAATAAATTGTAATTGAGTCACAAAATATTCCATCAATGTCAAAATTTAAGTTTGTCAGTTGGGTGGGAAACAACCCTTCCCACATAGGTTTCAAAGAAAAGAAACACTACATAGTCTAAGTCATTTAAAAGGTAGGATCAGTCCAGTACGTCAGATCCGTCACTGTCCTCATCCATCTCTACTGGTTCTTCTTCGGGGGCTTCCTCGGGTTCTTCTTCTGGGTCTTCCTCATCAGGGTCCACCAAAGGTGCAGGAGCTTCAGCAATCTGAAGTGCTGCTAGCTGTGCCTCTAAACCAACGAACCTATTATCAATCTCCATGTTATGGTGATCCTGTGCATCCATGCGCCACTAAGTGCTACCACGTTGCCTGCCAGAGTATGATGTCCACCAATGGCCATCGAAAGTCGCTCCTGAAGCGTATCTACCTGGTAACGCAGCTGACGCATCTCAGATCGTATCGCAGAGTTCTCGTCAGTGAGTCCTCTAATCCGCTGTCGCTCTGTGTCCAGTGTGGCTACTAGGGCTGCAAATGCCTGCTCCAGAGGGATGCTCAAGGTAGGAAGTGTAGGCAAAGTAGAGGCGGTTGATGACCTAGTCCTAGGTCGTGTAGGTGCTACTGGTGGTACGCGTTCTCTATAAGCCATACGGTTAATGTAAGTGGGGTAGAAATCCCAGTTACGCGGAGGATCGAGCTCAGGAGGTACGAAAGGCTGATCCCAGTCTATCTCGCCGCGAGGATAAGGATGTCGTGGCCAGTTAGATCCCCTATCAGGTACGGGAGATGTAGGAGGTGATTCAGATCGTGCAGGTCTCTTGCCTAAATTCCTGGACGACGATGCCATGCTGCGAAGTACGTGTTGCGTATGCCAATGAGTATACAGTAAGGAGAGTAAACGATAAGTAACTAACAACTGTGCGGTTATAGTCTAGTGTGTGTATGCAACCTAGTTCCCTATAACCAATGGCTCTGATACCAATCTGTCACACCCTCAAAATCCGCGAGCGGGGTTTTACCGCGAGGCGCGTGACATACCAGGATCTCAGTCATTAGTTACCAAGAACGACTCTATATGATAAATAAACAAAACCAGAGTTAACGTTTAAAATACTGCGGAAGCGTTTAAAACAGAAAACCCAAAACAAGTAATATGTAAAGAGAATGCGCAAAACAAACGCGCCCCAAACACAAATGTATAAATGAAAATAATCCCAATTTGTAAACAATGCAAATGTAGACAACTCAACAATGCTGACGTGCGTGCTCCTAGGCAACTGGCAACCTTAACCTGAGAATAGCATACTAAACAAGTCAACACATGGTTGGTGAGTTCAAGAGTTTGCGTTAAAATATAAACCAATCAATAGTTTTCAGAGCATAAGTAGTGTATTGCAATAGATAGCTAGTCTATTAACATAAAAATATTAATCATAGTGATTTCGCGATCGAAGCTGACTGTGTTACGTTTGTTGCCTCCCGTCACGACTTACCAGGTCGTGACGAATATGTGTTAGGACAAAATTGCACCCGTTTGACCTCGAGTCGCACAGGTGGGGCTCGTCAGACCCAGTAGTACTACCCAAAATTTCCCCGCTAGTCAATATTAACAATCCGAAAGTGTGAGGACTTTCCATGGTAAACAACACTATATCAATATTATACACACTCATAAATAAAAGCGTTTGTAAACAGTATGCTATCTCCCCCAAAAGAGATTATGTAAAAAGAGTGGGGCAAGAACTCACCTGATGCGCGCAAGAATTAACTTAGAGCTTAACTTGAAAGAAAAAGACAACCTTCAAAGGTCACCTAGAACACAAGAGTACATAAGTACGTGTACACAAAATCAACACGAAACCCTAAGTGCTCTACAAACCAAGGAACTCAAGGTTTAAGAAAGACAAGACACATTTGACCCAGTTGACCCGTTTGACCCGTTGGTGACATTATAGGTGATAATTCGTTAAACTAACACAACAGCATATCATACATGATCAACATACACTTGATTACATATAGCACATCATTAACCACATGTACTACCTAGATCATCATACAACCAATATCATACAAGTCATGCGAATCACAACAGGCCAAAACAGATAACAACCCAAATCAACATTCATACAACATAAACAACACATTTAGTCACCTTAGAACCCATCCATGAACACACTAGCATGATCCTAATATCCCAAACATGCTCAAATCATCCAATTCAAGGATTTGCACAATTAAAGTTTCCCTTTTGGGAAAGTTCATCCCAAATTCATCAAACTCACACTACATTCATGAATTCATCAATTATATACCAATTCAAGTCCATGACAACATCTAAACATGATCAACAACACCTAATCATCATGATTCATCAACTTCAACCCAAAAGTTACTATCTTTAGTAAGGTATGAACTACAACATGCATTCTTGAATTCCTAACATTCATATCAACCATCTAGCATCTAATCATCATCACAAACACATCCATAACATTCACACATCATCCAATCACAATTCATGCAAAATAAAGTTACTATTATTAGTAACCTATGAACAATAAATCAAATCAAGCTTTCTTGCAAAATCGACGTTAACCAATATGCATACAACCTAACTAACATCATTACAACATCAAACAACCAACATTCAACATCCAATTTGATCCAAAATCGCCTCAACTCTCGGCCAAGATGATCATATGAACAAACAACCAAAATCCAAACTTTCTTGCATAATCAACGTTAACTAGCATATACAATCCAACTAACATATTAACATCACCAAACAACAAGAATCGACCTCAATTGCAGATTTCGACTAGGGTTTCGGCCAACACCAATAATGCATGAAAACACCAAAACTAACCTTTAATTCGCGAAAGAAAACAAGAATTGATGTTCTAATGTGTTGTGGAGCTTGAAATCGATCCAAAACCGATGCTTTGTGGGTGTTCTTGGCCGAAATCGCAAAGGGAGAGGGAGAGGGAGTGAGGTCGCGGCCGATGGGGTGGGATTAGGGTTGGGTTTTGTGTTTTAAAAATATAATTTTTGCATAATACCCTTTAAACCCTTGCATTTTGTATTTTATAAAAATTAAGCTTTTTGAATAGATTTTAAATAGTTTTTAACTACTAAACACAATTATTATTAATCACAAATAACAATCATGCATAATTCCCATTTATCACAAAACACACGAATAAATATGCACGTTTTCACGTTACGCGATAAAATTACAGTTAACATTCAAATCACATAAGCATAACTTAATAATCACATTGTTAACTAATTATCATCAATTTAACATTACTGATTATTGTTAAGTCACCAACGTTCAACGACAACTAGTGTGTGCTCCCGACACGTGTATGCAAGACTTAACGGAACAAACGGAGTTTGGTAACGGAAAATTACCGGATGTCACATTATCCCCATGTTGAAAGAATTTTCGTCCCGAAAATTGCGTTACATGGTGAGTGTTCCATCACTGGTCTACTGCATTGGCACAAGGAAATCGAAATCGTGTGAGTTTTGGATGAGTTGTCACATCATCCCCATGTTGAAAGAAATTTCGTCCCGAAATTTAATCAATACCTTCGCCGGCTGGCATCGTCCTTTCAATAGCTGAGGATACTTAAGCTTCATTTGGTCTTCACGTTCCCACGTGAATTCTGGTCCACGTCTCGAGTTCCAACGAACTTTGACGATGGGTATCTTGCTTTGCTTAAGCGTTTTCACCTCACGATCCATCACTTCGACAGGTTCCTCAATGAAACGTAATTGTTCATCTACTTGAACTTCTTCCAGTGGTACGACCATCGTTTCATCCGTTAAACATTTCTTTAGATTTGAAACATGGAATACATCATGGATTCCACTCAATGAATCAGGTAAGGCTAGTCGATAAGCCACTGGACCAATTCTTTCCACTATCTCAAATGGTCCAACGTATCTCGGATTTAGCTTTCCTCGTTTACCAAACCGAACTACGCCTTTCCACGGTGAGACTTTCAATAAAACTTTGTCACCTGTCTGAAATTCCAAAGGTTTTCGTCGTTTGTCAGCATAGCTTTTCTGTCTGTCTCGCGCTGCGGCCATGCGGTTTCTTATCTGAACAATCTTCTCAGTTGTCTCGTGTACTAACTCGGGACCCGTTAATTGACTATCACCAATTTCAGCCCAGCAAACTGGTGATCTACACTTTCTCCCATATAAAGCTTCAAAAGGTGCTGCCTTTATACTAGTGTGATAACTGTTGTTGTAAGAAAATTCCACCAATGGTAGGTGAACTTCCCAGTTATTCCCGAAGTCAATCACACAAGCACGTAACATGTCCTCCAAAGTCTGTATAGTACGCTCGCTTTGACCATCAGTCTGTGGATGATAAGCAGTACTCATATCCAATCGTGTACCTAAAGCTTTCTGCAACGACTGCCAGAAGTGTGATGTGAAACGAGAATCGCGATCAGAAATAATTGAGATTGGTACTCCATGCCTCGAAACGATCTCCTTCAGATAAAGTCGGGTTAATTCTCCATCTTATCTGTTTCCTTTATCGCTAGGAAATGAGCAGATTTTGTCAATCGATCCACGATAACCCATATTGTATCACAACCCGTAGAAGTGCGAGGTAACTTAGTAATAAAATCCATTGATATTTGATCCCACTTCCACATAGGGATCTCGGGTTGTTGTAGTAGACCAGATGGTTTCTGATACTCCACTTTAACCTTCGAGCAGGTCAGACACTTGCTCACATAAGTAGCTACATCTGCTTTCATGTTAGGCCACCAATAGTGCGCCTTCAAATCGTGGTACATCTTGTCAGATCCAGGATGTATAGAATACTTGGACTTGTGAGCCTCACTCATGACCAAGTCTCTCAGATTTCCATGTAGAGGTACCCATAGTCTATCCATGAAGTAACGAATTCCATCCGCTTTTACTTCCAATTGCTTTTCCATTCCTCGTAACCCTTCTAAACTCATATTTTCTACCTTCAGAGCTTCAGTTTGAGCATCACGGATTTGTTCAGGTAATTGCGTACTAATCGTTAGTTGCAGAGCTCGCACACGTCGAGGTTTAGCAGTCTCTTTTCTACTCAACGCATCAGCAACTACATTTGCTTTCCCCGGGTGGTACTTAATAGCACAATCATAGTCGTTTAACAATTCCACCCAGCGTCTTTGCCTCATGTTCAACTCCTTTTGCTCAAAGATATGCTGAAGACTCTTGTGATCGGTGTAGATGGTGCATTTGGTACCGTACAAGTAATGTCTCCAGATCTTTAAGGCAAAACTACCGCACCCAGTTCCAAGTCATGGGTGGTATAGTTCTTCTCATGAATCTTCAATTGTCTAGAGGCGTAAGCTATCACTTTATCCCGCTGCATCAGGACGCATCCAAGTCCTTGAATAGACGCATCGCAGTAGACTACGAAGTCATCACTACCATCCGGTAACGCTAATATTGGTGCGCTACACAATTTATGTTTCAGCAACTGAAAAGCAGATTCCTGACTCTCACCCCATTTGTACGTCGTTCCTTTGTGAGTCAAAGCTGTGAGAGGTTGTGCAATCTTAGAGAATCCTTCAATGAATCGTCGATAATATCCCGCTAATCCAAGGAATTGTCGTATCTCACTCGGTGTCTTAGGAACAGACCAATTCTTTATCGCTTCAATCTTAGCAGGATCAACATGTATTCCCTTCTCGTTGACAATATGACCCAAGAATTGTACCTCACGTATCCAGAAATCACACTTAGAAAACTTTGCATACAGTTGTTCCTTTCTAAGTAATTCCAAGATTAAACGTAAGTGCTTCTCATGTTCTTCCTCGGTCCTTGAGTATATCAGTATGTCATCAATAAAGACGATAACAAACTGATCAAGATAGGGTTTGCACACGCGATTCATGAGGTCCATGAATACTGCTGGTGCATTCGTCAACCCAAATGGCATGACCAAAAATTCATAGTGACCATATCGTGTACGGAAAGCAGTCTTCGAGATGTCCTCTTCTCGAACTCTCAGCTGATGATACCCAGACCTCAGATCAATCTTGGAGTAATAGCTTGATCCTTGCAGTTGATCAAACAAATCATCGATACGAGGTAAGGGATATCTATTCTTGATAGTAACCTTGTTCAGTTCCCTATAGTCAATGCACATTCGAAATGTACCATCCTTCTTCTTCACAAATAGAACTGGCGCTCCCCAGGGCGACGAACTCGGTCGGATGAACCCTTTATCCAACAACTCTTGTAGTTGAGCGGATAATTCCTGCAGTTCGTTCGGAGCTAACCGGTACGGTGCTCTCGCAATTGGAGCGGCTCCTGGAGTCAACTCAATCTGGAATTCAACTTGACGATGAGGCGGTAATCCAGGAAGGTCTTCCGGAAACACCTCGAGAAACTCACGAACTACGGGGATATCCTCTATCTTCTTTTCCTCAGTCTGTTTATCTGTGACGAGTGCTAATATTGCTAGTCGACCCTTTCGTAACAACTTTTGTGCCTTCATAAACGAGATGATGCCTATCACCGCACCACTCCTATCACCTCTGACCGTAAGAACTTCTTCACCAAGGGGAATCCGTATGATCTTCTCGTGGCATATGACTTCTGCTTGTTTATCGGAAAGCCAATCCATGCCTACTACCACATCAAAACTTCCTAGTGTAACAGGCATGAGATCTATGGTGAATGTATGGCCAGCAAGCTCTATCTTGCAGTCCCTAAGAATATGCGTTACGTGAATCTGTGTACCGTCAGCTAACTCTACGGTGTATTTAGATTCTAAGGCTGAGGGCATATCACTTAAAAGACTACAGAACCTAGTGGACACGAAACTTCTATCGGCTCCGGTATCGAATAATACGGTAGCAAAACAACCATTAACCGAAAATTTACCAGTTACTGTTGTAGGATCGTTTAGAGCCTCACTTGAGCCAATGACGAAGGCTCTTCCTTTGGCTCCATTGTTGTTTCCACCATTGTTGTTGCCATTACCATTGTTGTTGTTATTGTTGTTGCCATTGTTATTATTGTTGTTTCCCATTGTTGTTGTTACCATTACCATTCCTCTTAAGTTGGGGACAATTGCGTCTGTAATGGCCTTCTTTTCCGCACCCAAAACAACCTTTCGGAGTTTCTTGTGATTGTTGAGGCTTCTTCATCAGTTCACCCAGACAGTCTTTGGCTGCGTGACCAATCTTCCCACAACGTTGACACTTGAAGTTATCACACCGACCCACATGGTGGTAGTTACACCGGTTGCACTTCGGCAGTCTTCCACCATACCCGCCGGGTCCTTGATTTGAGTGCGCCTGGTTGAAGCTTCGGTTGTTATCAAACTTCCGTTGCTGTTGCTGACTTTGCTGCTGTTGTTGAGGTTGAGATTGGCTACTGGATGACGATCCCTTGTTGCTTAAACCATCCCACTTGCGTTTCTGGTCGGGCACGCTTGCCACCGCACCCCGTTTGGGTAACCGACCTTGCTCAACTGCCTGGTCAGTCAGCCTGTGGGCTGTTCGGATTGCTTGTTGTATGGTAGTGGGGTTAGAAGCAGTTACCATACTTTGAATTTCAGGCACCAATCCCCGTATATAATGCTCCACCCTCTTGTGCATTTCATTCACCATCCCTGGGCATAAAGTGGCTAACTCATGAGTACGAGTCGTGTAGGCTTCAATTTCTGAGCCTTGCATTTTGAGTTGCCAGAACTCAATCTCCAGTTTCTGCACTTCATTCCGGGGGCAATATTCTTCAGTCATGATTTCTTTGAATTCATCCCAAGGTAGTTCATTGGCCATGGCTTGACCCAGCATTTGTACCTGGGCATTCCACCAAGAGAGTGCTGCGCCTTCCAACGTCCCTGTGGCATACTTCACCTGATCAGCAGGCGGGCAGTTGCATTTCGCGAAAACCGACTCTGTCTTCTCAAACCACCTTACAAGCCCTACAGCCCTTCCGTCCCGCTGTAGGTATGAGGTTTACAGTCCATGAAGGACTTGTAGGTACATGGTGGTGGTCCTGTTTTGACAATCCCAACATTAGTCAGATATCCTAGACAAATAACTAGGATAATCAGTTTAACCTCTTGCTATCATTTACCTGCTGGTTGTCCAGGTTGGGCAGCAGCCACTGCCGCCTGAACGTGTTCATTAATCAATGCCGCCAATTCCGCAGGCGTCATGTTTATGGCTCCGGCTCCACGGCCTCCGGCGCCACGTCCACGACCACGCCCACGTCCTCTTCCACGTGCGTCCATATTTCACTTTAAAATTCACAATTACAATAATGAGTAACATCCAACACATTAATCTCATCAAAGTACAGTAAACAATAAGAAATAACGAATTTACCACAACCACAACGTTTATAACAGAAATAATAATCAAAGATAAATAAATTGTAATTGAGTCACAAAATATTCCATCAATGTCAAAATTTAAGTTTGTCAGTTGGGTGGGAAACAACCCTTCCCACATAGGTTTCAAAGAAAAGAAACACTACATAGTCTAAGTCATTTAAAAGGTAGGATCAGTCCAGTACGTCAGATCCGTCACTGTCCTCATCCATCTCTACTGGTTCTTCTTCGGGGGCTTCCTCGGGTTCTTCTTCTGGGTCTTCCTCATCAGGGTCCACCAAAGGTGCAGGAGCTTCAGCAATCTGAAGTGCTGCTAGCTGTGCCTCTAAACCAACGAACCTATTATCAATCTCCATGTTATGGTGATCCTGTGCATCCATGCGCCCACTAAGTGCTACCACGTTGCCTGCCAGAGTATGATGTCCACCAATGGCCATCGAAAGTCGCTCCTGAAGCGTATCTACCTGGTAACGCAGCTGACGCATCTCAGATCGTATCGCAGAGTTCTCGTCAGTGAGTCCTCTAATCCGCTGTCGCTCTGTGTCCAGTGTGGCTACTAGGGCTGCAAATGCCTGCTCCAGAGGGATGCTCAAGGTAGGAAGTGTAGGCAAAGTAGAGGCGGTTGATGACCTAGTCCTAGGTCGTGTAGGTGCTACTGGTGGTACGCGTTCTCTATAAGCCATACGGTTAATGTAAGTGGGGTAGAAATCCCAGTTACGCGGAGGATCGAGCTCAGGAGGTACGAAAGGCTGATCCCAGTCTATCTCGCCGCGAGGATAAGGATGTCGTGGCCAGTTAGATCCCCTATCAGGTACGGGAGATGTAGGAGGTGATTCAGATCGTGCAGGTCTCTTGCCTAAATTCCTGGACGACGATGCCATGCTGCGAAGTACGTGTTGCGTATGCCAATGAGTATACAGTAAGGAGAGTAAACGATAAGTAACTAACAACTGTGCGGTTATAGTCTAGTGTGTGTATGCAACCTAGTTCCCTATAACCAATGGCTCTGATACCAATCTGTCACACCCTCAAAATCCGCGAGCGGGGTTTTACCGCGAGGCGCGTGACATACCAGGATCTCAGTCATTAGTTACCAAGAACGACTCTATATGATAAATAAACAAAACCAGAGTTAACGTTTAAAATACTGCGGAAGCGTTTAAAACAGAAAAACCCAAAACAAGTAATATGTAAAGAGAATGCGCAAAACAAACGCGCCCCAAACACAAATGTATAAAATGAAAATAATCCCAATTTGTAAACAATGCAAATGTAGACAACTCAACAATGCTGACGTGCGTGCTCCTAGGCAACTGGCAACCTTAACCTGAGAATAGCATACTAAACAAGTCAACACATGGTTGGTGAGTTCAAGAGTTTGCGTTAAAATATAACCAATCAATAGTTTTCAGAGCATAAGTAGTGTATTGCAATAGATAGCTAGTCTATTAACATAAAAATATTAATCATAGTGATTTCGCGATCGAAGCTGACTGTGTTACGTTTGTTGCCTCCCGTCACGACTTACCAGGTCGTGACGAATATGTGTTAGGACAAAATTGCACCCGTTTGACCTCGAGTCGCACAGGTGGGGCTCGTCAGACCCAGTAGTACTACCCAAAATTTCCCCGCTAGTCAATATTAACAATCCGAAAGTGTGAGGACTTTCCATGGTAAACAACACTATATCAATATTATACACACTCATAAATAAAGCGTTTGTAAACAGTATGCCATCTCCCCCAAAAGAGATTATGTAAAAAGAGTGGGGCAAGAACTCACCTGATGCGCGCAAGAATTAACTAGAGCTTAACTTGAAAGAAAAAGACAACCTTCAAAGGTCACCTAGAACACAAGAGTACATAAGTACGTGTATACAAAATCAACACGAAACCCTAAGTGCTCTACAAACCAAGGAACTCAAGGTTTAAGAAAGACAAGACACATTTGACCCAGTTGACCCGTTTGACCCGTTGGTGACATTATAGGTGATAATTCGTTAAACTAACACAACAGCATATCATACATGATCAACATACAACTTGATTACATATAGCACATCATTAACCACATGTACTACCTAGATCATCATACAACCAATTGTCATACAAGTCATGCGAATCACAACAGGCCAAAACAGATAACAACCCAAATCAACATTCATACAACATAAACAACACATTTAGTCACCTTAGAACCCATCCATGAACACACTAGCATGATCCTAATATCCCAAACATGCTCAAATCATCCAATTCAAGGATTTGCACAATTAAAGTTTCCCTTTTGGGAAAGTTCATCCCAAATTCATCAAACTCACACTACATTCATGAATTCATCAATTATATACCAATTCAAGTCCATGACAACATCTAAACATGATCAACAACACCTAATCATCATGATTCATCAACATTCAACACCAAAAGTTACTATCTTTAGTAAGGTATGAACTACAACATGCATTCTTGAATTCCTAACATTCATATCAACCATCTAGCATCTAATCATCATCACAAACACATCCATAACATTCACACATCATCCAATCACCAATTCATGCAAAATAAAGTTACTATTATTAGTAACCTATGAACCATAAATCAAAATCGAAGCTTTCTTGCAAAATCGACGTTAACCAATATGCATACAACCTAACTAACATCATTACAACATCAAACAACCAACATTCAACATCCAATTTGATCCAAATCGCCTCAACCTCTCGGCCAAAGATGATCATGTGAATAAACAACCAAAATCCAAACTTTCTTGCATAATCAACGTTAACTAGCATATATACAATCCAACTAACATATTAACATCACCAAACAAACAAGAATCGACCTTCAATTGCAGGTTTCGACTAGGGTTTCGGCCAACACCAATAATGCATGAAAACACCAAAACTAACCTTTAATTCGCGAAAGAAAACAAGAATCGATGTTCCAATGTGTTGTGGAGCTTGAAATCGATCCAAAACCGATGCTTTGTGGGTGTTCTTGGCCGAAATCGCAAAGGGAGAGGGAGAGGGAGTGAGGTCGCGGCCGATGGGGTGGGATTAGGGTTGGGTTTTGTGTTTTAAAAATATAATTTTTGCATAATACCCTTTAAACCCTTGCATTTTGTATTTTATAAAAATTAAGCTTTTTGAATAGATTTTAAATAGTTTTTAACTACTAAACACAATTATTATTAATCACAAATAACAATCATGCATAATTCCCATTTATCACAAAACACACGAATAAATATGCATGTTTTCACGTTACGCGATAACATTACAGTTAACATTCAAATCACATAAGCATAACTTAATAATCACATTGTTAACCTAATTATCATCAATTTAACATTACTGATTATTGTTAAGTCACCAACGTTCAACGACAACTAGTGTGTGCTCCCGACACGTGTATGCAAGACTTAACGGAACAAACGGAGTTTGGTAACGGAAAATTACCGGATGTCACAGAAAGAATGGGCGGCAAACTTCACCTTTTGATCCTCCCGGCACTCACTGATGTCTAGGACTGCCTCTATCTCTCGAACCCAACGGTGAGCAGCAGTAGCATTGTTGTTATAGTCAAAGGTCGGGGGTTTGCACCTCTGAAATGCCCCATAGGTGCACCCCTTAGCGGTCTTCTTCTCCTCCTCACTATCATCATCATGAATTACCACCTTTGGGCTAGATGGCTCTACCTCTGTTTTCTCCTTCTTCCTAGCATCATCAGTTCTTTCACCCTCCTTTACAGACCATAACACTTCGATCACTACTAAGGGCAATACATTTTGCATGATGTTGTAGATCTCATCAGCAATAGCTTCCTTTACCGTAGACTTGAGGGTAGCTGATCCTTCTCCCTCTTGATGGCTATGGAGATCTGTGTCTTCATGAACCATCTTGGGAGACTTAGCTTTGCTCCTAGTAACACGTGGCCCAGTAGTACGCCCGCCACGAGCACCACCTCGAGTTGCCTTCCCAGATTTCCTACCCGCCATATGATCTACTTCTTATAAGATTCAAACACCAACAAGGTCATTCAAGGTAATAGCTCAGATTATGTCAAGTATAGTTAGTCTCTAATTACAATGGCCACTTGTGATTAGTAACTTACTTTACTATTCATCCCCCAAGCATTCCCTATCCAGAATACATCAGTATCCAAATCTACAAAGCACATAAATCAAATAGCACACGCACGTAATACCGGTTAACTTTATGAAAAAATCACCTGATGGCACGTAGCTACTTGGGCTGGCATCCCTTTATTTGGTTCCATTTTCAGTTTAAGTTTAGGTTTTGAAAAATAATTTACCCAATTCTCTTAAACTTTGGCTCTGATACCAACTTGTAAGGCCCCGTTCCCGGAAACCCCACAGTTGGTCATTCATAGCACTTTTCATATTAAAACACATTCAGATTCATCAAAACAAGAAAACTTTACAGCGGACTAATCTAATAAAAACCATAGCATTCATTAACCATTACTTTTGCCAAGAAATACATTGTTGTTGCTAGTTACAAAAAGGACATCTAGTTGCATTTCAAAACAAAAATAACTTTTCAGCGTGAAATGGATGCCAATCTTTATTTGCCAGGTAGCTTCAACCTCGTGCCATTCCCAGCAACCATTACCTGCCAACTAATATGCATAGAAAAATCAGCGTTGCTGAGTGAGTTCTAGTTTAATAATATAGAAAAATATACTATTGTAAACTTCACTTGGTGATCATTCATCATTATACATAATCAATCATTAAGAGATTCATTATTCTTCTTTCTTTCATTATCTTTTCCTTTCATTAACTAGGATTGCATAAAGCAAGAGCCTACATTGTGGTTTGCAACAGATGTTGAACCCCTGTCGGTAAACGTTTGTCATGGTAGCTAACCTATTGATAGTTGACCCACACTGCTAGGCACGAAGCCTGCTCATGAATACGGGTCCCATTCATCATTCATTGGTCAATCACAAGGATTAGACCCCAGATGTGCATCCTCATGGGCTGAAAGAGCCGCACATCAGTTGAGCTAATGACAACATGGTCGTGCATCTACATTCATTGTGCTTGCAAGGCTTTTCATTCATCATAATGGTCTGGGGGTAACATTTATTAAGTTTTCACTGTCCTTCTTTTATTGCTTTGTGTCCACTTGGTTCTGAATAATACTTTTAAAATATTCATCACCTTATAATCATATAACATGAAACATAATAATTATTAACCATAACAGCAGGCCATAAAAAAAGAATCAAACATTTAAAACAGTAAACAAGCATAATCTTTCCTTATACATAGGTACTTGACACTTAAATTCTATTGCCAAAATTTCTGAATAATTCTAAGTGTCCACAACGCATGAGTAAGTTATACAGCGGATGGCTGAATGCTAAGTGTTCATAGTGGATGGCCAAAGTCCACAGCGGAAAGCCAAAGTCCACAACGCATGAATGAAACACTAAGTGTGTCCACAGCGGATGACTTAAAACATTCTATGTTTCCACAGCGTATGGTTTAGGTCTACAACGGACAATCATGAGATCTCTATGTGCGCACAACGGACATGCAAAGTCCACAGCAGACGTGCAAAGTCCACAGCGGGCATTCTAAATATCTAAGTGTCCACGGCGTACAACAAAAAACCTCCAAAGTGTCCACAACAGACATACAAAGTCCATAGCAGACAGTCTATGTGACTAAGTGTCTACAACGGACAGTTTAATTATCTTAAGTGTCCACAGCGGACACTCTATCCATGATCAAGTGCCCACAACGGACGGCATGTTCCACCTCCAATCCAACTTACGTAGTTTCTAATTCCATACATGATTTTAATCATATTCTTAGCTTAGATCTATTAGTTATACCCTTAGAACACCATAAACAACCATACAACTTCATAGAAATCTATAAAACACATATATTTTGCGAAAACTTCATTTTAGCAGTGAAAAACCTAGCTTATCCAGTAACATCATTTTTCAGTATGCATATCAGCCCCAAACAAGTAGAAAAATCAATAAAAGAGGGGATTTAGAACTCACCTCTAACTGCTTTCGAGTAAAACTCCTCCAAACCAGAGGAGCAACCTGGAGTTCTAGCACCTAAACACACGGAAACACACAACCAAACACATAAAAACACTTAAGCATCGGTCCGGAAGTTGAAAACCCAACTGAAACTGAGAAGAACACCATAGAATCTTACCTTTTGAAGACTTTCTCTCTCTAAAACTGGGTGAAACTTCTTCTTCTTTCTTCAGCCGAGATTTCTTGCATGAGAGAGAAGTATGGGCTGCCTTATCACCTTTTTGAACCCATTATGGGCAAGTTTGGCCCTTGCCCGCTTTTAACCCCTTGTTTTACAATAATTCTTTTTTTCCCTTGCTTTCTTTTCTTTTCTTCATGCTGAAAATTTTCGGGTGTTACAATTTGTAGTTGTGGTTGTTACAAACTTAAGTAATGATCCTTTTATTGATTCATTAAAAGCTTCTTGTTTTTTCCTTATTTGCCTTTTTTATGCACCGGAAGGGTACTTCCTAAATCAATTTGACATTATAATTTAATAAAACTACCAATTACCAAATACTAAATCAACTTAAATACCTAATCAAGGAAATCTTTTTTCCTAAAGCAACCTAAGAAAACAATTAAAGGCTTAAAAGTAAACTGAAGCTATTAGTATTTAATAATCAAAGGCTCAAAAGTAAACAGAAACAATTTGAAATGAGCTATCAAAAATCAAAGCAATTAATCAGGTTAGTTATCATTAATCAAGATTCAAGAATTATCAATAATAATCTAACCTTGAATGCTTTAATTTAGTAATGAACCAGAGGATGAATCAGTTATCAATAATTCAACTTTCAATCTCAATCTCGCTTACTACCAAGTGTGAAGTGCTAAGCTCAATCAGTCAATCTTAATCTCGCTTGCTGCTAATCTCAATAGATCAATTATCAAGAATGAAAATTCAATATTCAACTTCAAGACTCAAGAACACTGCTTGTTTAGTTGTTTGTGGGTTAAATTCGTGCTTACCAACGATATTTGTGTAGGTGTAGCACTGTAGCCGTGCAGGTCCACGTGTGGAGAAGTGGAAAAGCCGAACAATCGACCCTCGACAGCCGTGAAGGTCCGCGTGTGCAGTCTGTAGGTTCGTTGGCCGCCAACCCGCCGCCGCCGCTCCATCAAGGATTGTGCACTGAGTCAATGAGTCGGTGAGGCTATGCGTTCAATCGATTACTCATCTTGTAAGTTGGAACTTGGAAAGGCCGAAAATTTTGAGCATTGAGTCAGTGAGTCTTGAGCGACTTATCAATAGGAGACTAGGGACTAGGGCAGAAATCGCAGAATTCATATTGGGGCTGATGGGCTGTTCTAACTCATGCCCCAATATAAAAAAAAATTTGAAAAAATGGGGGCCCTTAGTTTTTGGGGGCCCCAAATCTAATGCACCACTTCATATGAGTATGGGTCGGCCCTGCCAATCACTTTCGTCATGCCAACACCATCTTACGCCAGAAAAAGAAAAGTGATTTCAACCATCAAAACATACTAAATTAAATGATTTCAACCATCAAAACATAAATATTATTATTATAATAATTTATTAAAACATACTAAATTAAATGATTTCAACCATATTTTATCTTTGAATATAGAAGTAATAATTATTAATTTTCGGTATTTGTTATTCAAAATTTCTTAAATATTTATTATCTTTTATTTCATCAATTTCTAATAACTTGTAACATATAAAATATTCATAAAAGAATGGTTTTAACATGTTTAATTAATTTTACCCATGTAATAGATGATGTCTAACCTAGTATAAGGATATTTGATAGGGAAAATTTTTACTTAATTGTAACCAAGTTATATACGTATCTAACCATGTTAGTCAAACTTTTAGTGTTTCAAAATTTCATATGTTAGTTTCTTTTTCATTAAAGTTACTAGATATTTAATTAACTCTTAAACTACTCTTATAAACCACCTACACATGTAGATCGTAGAATTTGAACCATTTACCTCTTGAATAAAGGGAAGTCACATGACCACTCGAATGTTTTCTTAGAGTATTCATATTAGATTCTCCACTCTTACACATATAATTTACCTTAAAGATATCATCCCGTAAACACTTGAACGGTGGTCATAGCCAACACGAAAGCCCCATTCAAGTAGAACTTTACTTCAGTTTGTTAATAACATTTGAATTTCATAGCCAACATGAAGTCAATGTTTAAATAAAACTTTACTTTATAGCATATTATTTTGGTGTTATAGTAGCTCTTATCTTTAACGTATTAATTATGTCTACTTTATTTTTTAATTACCTAATAATACAAATCTATTTAACACTTCTACTACTTTTTTTTATCAAACTAACATTCATTATCACTCCTAACTTTAAAGTTAAAGTTCTAACCAGGGAAAATGTTGCCTCTTGGAGGAACTCGGTTAAACTTAATCTTGCCATGTTTGATCTTGATTATGGCTACGCGTGACACTCATTCTGCTCTTATTACTAAAAGCATGACCTATTGGAAAATAGTATGAAAAGCAGGAGAGGTCTAACCAATGTGTGTGATGGTAATTAAGAACTTCATCATTGTTCAAACTAGGGGAGTGATGTCTATTTTAGATGATACTAATACTTATCTAAAATTAGTGGAGGAACAGTTCAAAGGATTCTCTTAAGCACATGTGAGCACTTTGATTCTAAAGATGCTTATTTGGAGTAAGTGATGTGGGTGAGCACATAATGATAATGAAGGACATGGGCTATAAACTCAAGAGCATAGACATGGAGATTAGTTATCATTTTATTAAAAACTTTATTATGATTAACTTTTCGTATGTTTTGATGTTCTTAAGATCAACTATAACACTTAAGAAAAATGGTCAGTGAGTGAGTTGATGACAATGTATGTATATGAGGAAGAGACGTTTAAAGTTAGAAAAACTGGTTGTTGTTCATCTCACCACCACCAAATCATTAAATAGAAAGGAAGCTTTAAAGGAGAAAGCTCCAAAGTGTATAGGGCCGGTACAAGTGTAGCTTCCAGCTCAAATGCCTCATCTGGATAATCTCACTACAAATTATTCCATTAAAAAGGGCACACACACAATGAGATTGCCCTAAGTTCAAAAAGTGACCGACTAAGAAATGTAGTCATTTATTCATGATGTTTGAGTCCTTTAATGTTAGCATTCCAATTAACATATGTTGGGTTGATTTTGGTTTTATGGTTCATGTTACCAACTTCATAGAGAGATTCCCTACAATTTAAAAGCTGGAAAGAATTTAAAGGACAATTAGGATGGGGGACAGTGACAAACTTAATGTAGAAATCATAGGAACCATGCAATAAATAATGAAATCTTATCATTGTACTAAACTTTATGACAAATTATTTGTACCAAGAATAACTTAGGGCTTAGTACTCATACTATAGTTAGACAATGATGGTTATGAGGTTTTGCATGTTTGTGTTGAAGTCATTATTACTTTAAACTCTTGTGTCTGTGGTTGTGGTTATCTTGATGGAAATATCTATAAGTTAGAACTAGATGATCAGCATATAAAATTCTTGTTATCATATACTGTGAATGAAAACATTAGTAAAGGAAAACTAGATTTTGAAATATCATTCGTGTCATGGCATCAACGTTTAGGCCATGTATCATGAGATCGTATGTTAAGACTTGTCAAGGATGGTGTATTACTTGATCTTGATTTCTTTGATTTTGAAACATATGTTAAATGCTAACATTAGTGGACCTTATGCCACTAGAATATCATGACATAAATCATTGAACGTTTTTTAGATAATTAGTCATGTTGCATGTGCTTAATTTAAGGATGAATCTAAATAATTTGACATGTTTAAAAGCTTTAAGGCTGAGAACTTGAAAATTAACTTGACCGTAAAATAAATGTAGTGAGATCAAATAAACGTTTTGAGTATTATGGTAGACACACTTATATTGGTGAAGCTAGTGGTCCTTTCTTTGACTTTTGTAAAGAACATATGATTGTGAATCAATTTACAATGCAAGGTACTCCTCAGCAGAACATCATAGCTGAGAAATGAAATCTTACTATAATGGACATGGTTAGAAGTATATTAACGAACTCCTTTTTATCTAATTTTTTTTATAAACAAAGGCATTAAAGATAGTTGTTCATATACTAAATAGAGTTCCTTCTAAGTTTGTACCTAATACACTTTTAAGATTCGAATAGTAAGGAAGCCTAGCTTAAGGTATATAAAAGTATGAGGACGTTTAGCTGAAGCTAAGCTATATAATCCTTAATAAAGAAAACATGACATGGAGACTGTTAGTTATTACTTGATAGGATATCCTAAATATTAAAAGGATATAGATTCTATACCTGTGTCACACAAATCGCATAGTGAAAATTCATCATGCTGAGATTTTAGAGGATTTCAAGGTTAGTTGGAGTAGTGCACTTCAAGATATTGACTAAAAGAAGTATAAGAGGAGGGGTAATGAGCTATTTATATTTACCTCCTATTGCACCTCTTATACATTACATTGCACCATTACATGATACTATGACATTACATCTTGATTCCTTAAAACATCATGTTGCTCCAAACATTCCTTTGAATGAAGGCACATCAAGCACACAAGAGTAAGTCCCTAAAACGATTACTAAAATGTTTGAACTAGAATATTAGCTAAGGAGGTCATTATGGTCTAGAACGCTTACTAATTTTGAAGATTTTGTAACCTATCTCTTGTAACACCTTGATTTTTTTTTTATAAAACTAGGTTAAAGAAGAAAGAGGGGGAGGTTTAAAATTTTGAAAGAAAGTAGGGACTAAAGGTAAAATCCAACACCCTAAAGCCCCCTTGAATGGAAGTGTGGCTGCCCATGCATGCTCCTTGTGAGCCTAGAGGGCTAAAAAGAGAAAGCTGCATTTCTAGAGAGAGAAAGTCAAAGGTTCAAGCAAGGTACCAACTTTTACAGGTATTATGACGGATATAAGCTAGATCTACGTTATTTAGCTATTTATATGCCATGTGTTAGATAAAGATGACATCTTTACGTGTGGTTATGTGGATTTCGATTTTACTTTTTGAGTTAGGGTTGCTCTTGACTTCTACGTGAAAAAGTGAGACCTAAATCCACACCTCTATGTATTTTATGTATTTTGGGGCTACTATGCATATCAAGAATGATTTTTTATATTTTAAACAATTTAAAGTGTTAAACGTGACATTTTTGTATGTTTTTAAAAAAGTTAAAATAATGATAGATGATGATGCATGGATCGTAAATTATGCTATATGATGGTATTCATGATTATGATATGGTAAAGACTAAAGGCTAATACCAGTGAATCATCACCACTTGTATTAGCAGATAGTTCACTCGTATCAACACTTAGATTTACTAAGTCATCTAACGTGGATGTATTGTTATCCGCATTGAAGTGCTTCAATGCGGCTAAGTTGATATTACTCACATTGATGATAGTATCCATATTCAGATTTAGAATTTCCTATACTCATACGGATGAACAAACTATTCATTTGCATTAGCAGGACTGTTGGCCGCATTGATAGTTCAACCATATTGACAGGTCCTGTATTGCTGCTTAGAATTGTCTAAGTATCATCATGCGGATGAACATATAGTTCATCCGTATTGCTTTACTGTTACACGTATACCCTAAGTCAAGGCCATCCGCTTTACCCAAGGTAAGGCCATCCGTATTGAACTTACTAATGCCTGCATTACCCCAGATAGTCACCGGCACCCATATCCCTATTTCCCAAGTTACTATAATCCTTATTCACTTAGTCACCCGTATAGAATTGCGTGTTTCTGTTGTCCAAAATCAACCTATGAGGTTACTTGGACACATGGTTTGAGAAGTTGGTTTGATCAGAGCCAATGTTTGAAAGATTTAGGATACTTTGATATAAACATAAACCGAGAACAAGACCGATAGAGGATGCCAGTTCAGGTAAATCAATGCCAAGAGGTAAATTTAAAGTAAATATTAGTGTATAGTTAATGTAAAGCTAAATATTCTTGTGATAAAATAAATTTGTATGTATGTATTGTATGTTATAGTAGATTTAAGAACTAATATGACCTAGGATTGGGAATGTTTAGGATGTGAAGAGTAAAGTAAGTAGTTACTTACACTTGGGCCAATGTCATTAAGAACTTACATTATTTAGTTAACATGATCTAAACTATTACCTTGAATGAGAACATTGGTGTTCCGAACCTTATAGGAAGTAAGTTATGGATGCAAGGAAGAGTACCTAAGGTGGTGCATGTGGTGGTGCATGTGGTGGTCATACTGGCTAGACACTGGTCGCCAAAAGCAAAGGTAAGGCAACCATGACCGAGTCTGAGTCTCATAGCCACCAGAGTACTAATGAGTCGATTTGATTAGAGCCGAAAGTTAGACAAACTAATGCCAATGAGGTGTACAAGTTCTTTCAAATCTTGATACCCTCTATCATGACTAAGATCTTCAAGGATACGGGAAAGAAAAAAAATGATAGAGAATAAGGTTGTTACCTGGGAATATTAGAATGAGGATGAAGAATAGTAGCAGGAGAAGAATAGTAATAGTAATGCAGTAGTGGTGCCCGCCAATGGTTGTGACTACAAAGCTATTGGATCATATGAGGCTGGTGCAACCAAAACAACAGTTAGAAAATTTTTAACGTGCTAAATGAAGTGGTCTTCCGAAGATAAAGCTGCTCTTCCGAAGACAAGTTAGAGATCTTCCGAAGCTTAAAGAATGAAGAACTTCCAAAGGAAGAACTCAGTCTTCCGAGACTAAGTTGTTCTCCTTCCGAAGTATACAACTCAGAAGAACAAAGGCACAGACTTTCGAAGAATAAAGTCCTGAAGACTTGCAGAAGTTCGGAAGAAGTTGTTTCTTCCGAAGCCAAAACGACCTCGGAAGTCATTTAGCTTCGGAAGAACTAACTATGAACCAGTGGACATAAGTATGGTCAGTCTAACAGTCCGCTACCACTCTGATATACTGCATGGTGCTTTCCCACGCCCATGTAGTTGACCATACTTTATCCACTGTTCACCCATTATCATATTAGTACAGTTTCCACATTCAGTTGGCAACAAAAGGTAAGTCATGGACCTATCATGACTACCTAATCTAGGATATTATTTTATCTTAGATGCTTTACTTCTATCAATATAGTATTTGTCTAGTTGTAGATTCCAGTAGGTTTTCCAAGTATAACCGGCTATAGATAATAGTATGTATAGTTTCTCCATGTACCTTAGTAACCATGCTTGTAAGAGACTTGTAAAACTGAGTTGAGAAGTAATATATACAAGTATCTTGAAAAACTGTTCTTGTGTTCTTGTGTTTTCATTAACTTATTATATTACTTGTAAACTTAGCTGAGGTTCTGCTTCATCAAACTAAGTGATATTAAGTGAGTGTGTGTGATTATCATGTGTTATTAGATAAAAACCGATCCTGCAATTGGTATCGAGGTTTTTAGGCTCTTGATTGTGAGATCTTACCATCCAAAATCACCCTTGTTTTTTCATACTCACTCATATCACTCAAATGGCTCTCAACCAAAAGTTCTCTGAATCTGAGATGGGAACTATGACCAAGGCTCCGGTCATCACTCCTGATGATTTTAGGACTTGGTGCAAACGTATTGAAGGCTTTATCAAGTATCAATACAATCGTATGTGGAGATCAGTTACTCATGGTCCATACAAACCAAAGGTGGAATCCCCAGCTGGTAATGGTGCCATGATTGAGAAGGCCGTTGAAGACTACTCAGATGAAGACTTCAAGAAAATGGACATTGACTGCAAAGCTATGACTGTTTTGCTTACTGCTATACCAAACTCCATAATGGTAGGATTTAAGTAATGCAAGTATGCCAAAGAACTCTTTGATGCTTTGAAGCTGATGTACTCTGGTTCTTCTGAATCCAAGGAGTAAAAGAAAGATGTGCTGAAGTAGAAGTTTAAGAACTTCACATATATTATTGGTAAGACCTTGAGCCAACAATACTTCAGGTACATAGACTTGATTACCTCTCTTCAGTTTATGGGAGTGGTTCTTGAGAAGAGAGACATAGTAAGAGAATTCATGAGTGCACTTCCTCATGAGTGGACTTTCTATTGTGTCTCAATCAAGAGAACTGAGAATCTCAACACTCTCACCATGTCTAAACTATACGGAATCCTTGATGGATACTGTATGGAAATGGAATCTCAAAAAAGCCATCAGATGAACAGACCCTCAAACCTTCCAATCAACAATGCTTTACATGTTGCTGAAGGTTCAAGAACTCCCCAGCCCCAGTTGTACCTGAACTACCCCCAACAGCCATCATCTTCCTCTGGGCCATACATCACATTCCCTGAGACACCCAGGTCTCAATAGGCTCAACAAAATCCTTTCCAGGATAGTTGTGCTTTTGTTTTAGGGAGTGTGCACTCTGGAGATCTTTAATTTTGTTTTAATGATCTAGAGTGTTTCAGCCCAGATGATGTTGAATACATGGACATTGTCCAATAGATGACTCTCCTGACCTACAAAGCAAAGAAGTTCTTCAAGAGAACTGGAAGGCAGTTCCCTTAGAACCCAACCAACAACAAATTTGGGTTTGACAAGACAAAGGCCAAGTGCTACAACTGCAACCAGCTTGGTCACTTTGCAAGGGAATACAAAGCTCCTAAATCTAATCCTGGAGCAACTCAAGCCTCCCAACATCCTGCTACCCCTAAAGCTGCAACTAAACCCACTGAGCAACAAACTACAGCTATTGCTCAAGAAGTTGATTATGACTTCATGGTGCAAGATGTCACTCGTGCTCAAGCTCTTATGGTTGGAACTGAAGACGCTAAGGTATATGAGCATCTCTGTACTCCAGCCTGTATTGCTAAAGTCAAATTGTATCAGGACTACAACATGGAAATTATATCTGATATTGAGTCTTTAAATATACAAAAATTTGATTTTAAGAGAGCAGAATCTGACTACAAACTCAAAATAGAAGAGTTAGAGAAAACTGTGTCCTTTTTAAAGCATGAACATTCAAATTACAGGGCTCAAATAAAAGATTTAATCTCCAAATTGACTGAGGCTTAAGCCCAGCTAGTGATAGCTGAGGCTAAAGCTAAGAAGTATGCCATTGAAGAGCATAACTTCGACACCATAATTGCATCTTCCTCCCACTCAAAGGTGTGTTATCAAAACAAAAATGGGTTGGGAACAAATGAAATTTCCCTACCACACTCCTTTGTATCTTTTAGACAGACAAGATATGGTACTGATGAGCAAAAGGTTCCAACTGTTGACCCATTACCCAAAGAGTAGAATAATGATTCAATAATGGAAACCACCACAGGGAAGGATAAGGTAGAAAACCTCATCCCCATAGCTGATGATCAACCCTTAACAACCAAAGCCAGAAAGAACAAAATCAGGGCAGCAAGAAAAATTGTCAAGAAGGTGGCTGAGACTAAGTTGAAGATAGACCCAAGGCAAAAGGGTGTATTCATATCAGTTGGATTTCAAGTGGTTGGAAATCCTGATTCAGGAAAGGAGTATAGTACTAGCACTCCTATACAGATGAAGGATCAAAGAATGAAGGGGAAGACTGTTGAAGAAGAAAAGAAGTGCAAGAAATAACAGTCAACATGCCCCATCAAAATTAACATTGAATGTATAATCTATGGTGTGCATAGCCACATGGCTAAAGATTGTTACTACAATCCAGCAAGCACACAATATGCATCTAATGTTAAGAAAGAAGGAGTCAAGGATGGTTTCATATTTGGACCTAACCATATTGTGCAGTTAAGGAAATGAAAGCTTGTTTTCAAAGCCAAGTTGCTTTTGGAAGAAACTCATTCTTTCGAAAGGAAAATAGCTTCGCAAAACAAGCTAAAGAACTAACAAAGGAACAAAAAGAATCCTTTGAAACCTTTCGAGAAGAAGACTGCTTCGGAAGAAAAGGTGATGACAACTTCTTTCGAGAAGAAAGAAGCCTCAGAAGCAAGTTATGCTGCACAAGCCTCTTCAGGCTCATCAACACTTATCAACCATAGGATGCAATGGAAGATCAAAAAAGATGCTGCAGCCCAACCCTCTTTTTCACAAACCATAATTGAACCCCCATGTATATAGTTTGGTTCAATTATATCATCTGCATTAGAAGAACCCAAGCCAACTAGGCTTGGATTTCCAATAGTAACTAATCATTTCACCTTATGTGCAGGGATATACACATGACAAGAATGGAAATGTTTAGATTGTGGAAAGTGGATGCTCCAGGCACATGACAAGGAACATATCTCTCCTATAACAGTTTGAACACTTTAATAGAGGTCCTGTTTAGTTTGGAGGTGAAGCTGGAGGATACATTTCTGGTAGAGGTACTGTATCCAACAGTAAGTTAAAATTTGACAAAGTAAACTTTGTCAAACAGCTTGAACACAATCTCTTAAGTGTTTCTCAATTCTGTGATCAAAAGCACCAAATGCTTTTCACAAAACATGAGTGCATTATCCTCAAACCCAGGATGACAATTCCTCAGGAATTGGTGCTTCTTAGATCTCCCAGGAGAGGGGATATGTACAAGCTGGATATGAATAATGCTTCCCTACTGGGTGAAGTATCATGCTTTCTTTCCAAAGCAAATGGTGATGAGTAAACTCTTTGGCATAAAAGAATGTGCCATGTCAATTTTAAAACCATGAATAAATTGATTAAAAATAATTTGGTACATGGTGTGCCTAAAAAGGAATTTTTCTGTAAGGACAAATGTGTTGCTTGCCTGAAAGGAAATCAATACAAGGTTTCTCACAAATCAAAAGAAGTTAACTCTATCCCCACCCCATTACACTTATTGCACATAGATCTTTTTGGCCCTACAAGTATAATGAGTATTGGAAGGAAATCATATTGCCTTGTGATTGTTGATGATTTCACAATATTTAAATGGGTTTTCTTTTAAAGAACTAAAGATGAAACTACTAAAACTTTAAAATGTTTTATTCTTAAAATAGAAAATCAAAAGATCACAAGGTAAAAATCATTAGAAGTGATCAAGGGAATGAGTTTAAGAATCAAGTTCTTGACTCATTCTATAACTCAAAAGGGATTACCAGACAATATAGTGCTTATAGACCTTCTCAACAGAATGGTGTTGCTGAGAGAAGGAACAGGATACTAATTGAGGCTGCAAGAACTATGTTAGCTGATTCAAAACTGCCTCTAACTTTCTAGGTAGAGGCAGTAAACACTGCATGTTATTTGCAGAATAGGGTTCTCATTGTTAAGCCCTATGGAAAGACCCCTTATGAGCTATGGAACAAGAGGCCACCATTCATTGGCTTTCTTAGGTCCTTTGGTAGCAGATGTACCATACTTAACATAAAAGACAATTTAACAAAATTTGCTGAAAAGTCTGATGATGCTAACTTTGTTGGATATTCCTCAACCTGTATTGCATATAGAGTGTATAATATAAAAAATCAACAATTAAAGGAATCATCCAGCATTGTTGTCAATGAGCACACACCTTGTGTTAAGGCAATGGTCTTGAATATATCTTCAATCATAAATTGTTTCAAACTATTCTAAACCATCTTGTGAGAGTGTTTCAGCTAGAACAGGAACTCAAAGTGACCCCTATGAAGATCAAATGTTTGAGTTACCAAGACCTATTCCAAGTACTCTAAGAAGAAATGAAGATCAAGCTCCTTCAACGAAAAGTCCTAAAAGATTGAATATCTCAGGAAATAGTGGAGCTTCAACTAGTTGCCAGCCAACTGAGTCTCATAACTCAACAGCTGACAACTCAAGTATTCAACACCAAGCTGATGAAGATAGTGGTCTGGAGGAACAGGCAACTGTTGATGCTGATTCTCAAAAAAATACCATTGATGTTGTCACATATTCATTGAATCAGTCCTCATTGAATAAGTGTGAGACACCAGCTGGTGTTGGTGTAAAAAATCCTAAGCAAAACTTTTCAAACTTGGATCTATCTATGCAACTAAATGTGATTCCTAGGCTCAGGATACACAATACTCATCCAGGTGAAAACATCATTAGGGATGTCTCAGAAGGTGTGAAAACAAGAAATCAGACCCATAATAGGAATGACTGCTTGTATGTTTTCTCTCTCAAATGGAACCAAAGAAGGTGGAAGAAGCCCTCAAGGACAATAATTGGATACAAGCAATGCAAGAGGAGTTGCTTCAATTTAAGAGGCAAAAGGTATGGAACTTGTGTCCATTGCCACCTGGTCAAGTTCCTATTGGCACTAAGTGGGTGTACAGAAACAAAAAAGATGATAGAGGCTTGATTATCAAGAACAAAGCAAGACTTGTTATTCAAGGATACACACAGGAGGAAGGCATAGATTACACAGATGTCTTTGCACCTGTTGCAAGACTTGAGGCTGTGCGAATCTTTCTTGCTTTTGCTACATCTAAGAACTTTACAATCTATCAACTTGATGTGAAATGTGCATTTCTGTATGGGGATATCGACAGAGAAGTCTATGTGTGCCAGCCACCTGGATACGAAGACCCATAACACCCCAACTTTGTGTGCAAACTTGATAAAGCTCTTTATAGGTTGCATCAGGCACCTAGGCTATGGTATGAGACACTGTCTCAGTTTCTTCTCAAGAATGGCTATACGAGAGGCAAAATAGACAAAACATTGTTCATAAGGAAGTCTGGGAAGGACATGCTACTTGTACAAGTCTATGTTGATGACATCAAATTTAGTTTCTCAAATGACCAAATGTGCAAAGACTTTGAAAGCATCATGAGGAAGAAGTTTGAAATGAGTTCTATAGGAAAGATGGACTTCTTCCTTGGAATTCAAGTGAAGCAGATGGAAGAAGGGTTCTTCATCAATCAATCTAAGTATGTCAAGGACATCTTAGAAAGATTTATGATGAAAGACTGTAAGCCAGCCAAGACACTATACCCAGAATTCACAATATTTGTCCTGATTTCGAGGGGGAGGATACTGACCAACATCAGTACAAGGAAATTATTGGATCTCTGATGTATCTCACTATAAGTAGACCTGATATCATGTTTGCAACTTCCATCTATGCAAGATATCAGGCTGTTCCAAATGTGTCTCACCTAATTGCTGCCAAAAGAATTCTTAGATACCTCAAAGGAGCTCCCAAACTGGGTCTTTGGAATCCTAAGAATAAGGATTTTAGTCTTTATGGTTACACTGACAATGATTATGGTGGTTGTAACATCACCAAGAAATCCACATCCGGAGGATGTCAATTTCTAGGTGAAAGGATCATCTCCTGGCAATGTAAGAAGCAATCATGTGTATCCACATCAACTGCTGAAGTTGAGTATATTGCTGCTGCAAGCTGTTGTGCTCAACTGCTTTGGATTCAGAATCAGATGCTGGATTATGATTTCAACTTCATGGAGACTCCTATCCATATAGACAATAAGAGTGCCATTTCTATCATAGAAAATCCAGTCAAGCACTCCAAGACAAAACACATTGACATCAGGTACCATTTCATTCAAGACATTCATGAGAAAAATTTAATCAAGCTAGTCAAAGTCAATTCAAATGAACAATATGCAGACCTGTTCATAAATGCCTTTGATGAACAAAGATTTATATATTTAATCACAACTATTGGGATGATTAACATTGACTAGTCCTTCTCTTTTGAAAACCTTTTAAAATGTGTCTTGTCTATGATGTCTATTACAATCTAAGCCCTGTTACAAAAAGGTTTTCTTCAAAATTTCTAAGTAAGAATTCTTCCAAAGAGAAATTTACCTTCGGAAGAGATCTTTATTCATCTTACGAAGCCAAATTCCTCTGCATAATTATTTTATTGCGAAGAGTTTTTAGCCTTGAAGGACATTTGATTATAAATCAAATCCACTTCTAAAACTTACTAACTTCTTTTCTTAGAAGAAGATTTTACTCTCGGAAGCAAATTTGTTATTAAGAAATGGTTTGCCTTTGAAAATAAAATGACTTCGGAAGACAATATTGAGAAACACAAGTGTTTTCTCTCGGAAGCAACCTTACTCTCGGAAGGAAACTTTTACTGTGTAATGAAAATCTTTAGGCCCCACTCTATAAAAAGTAAGATTTTATTGTTGATTTTCGGAATATTTTAAATGGTTTATCTTGCCGCCCAAGTCCAATCAAAACCCAAACTGTCATTTCACCCATCTTTTCACCTTATCCGTTTGGATTTTTAACCACATTTAAAACTTTTGACTCTCTTTCTCTACTTTCTTTACTACTGCTAAAACCCCAAATTTCCATCATCTTCTCCGTTCACTCTTAATTTCTCAATCAAACAGTACTCTCAGAGCAATGTCCTTGAATCCCCAACACAACCAAGTCACCATCCTTGATTCTTCAAGGGATGCTGATTTTGTTCCTATCATCCAATTTCTTTCTCAATCAACATACTTCACTGCCCTTACTGTTAACCCCACCATCTATTCAAACCACATGGTTGAATTCTGGGCCAATGGTCAAAGCGAAGTGATCAATGATGAGAGGGTCATCAGATCAAGGATCTGCGGACACGAGATTATCAATAGTGAAACAACAATCAAGGAGCATCTGGAGCTCTATGATGAAGGTGCTCCCACTGATTTCCCCATGTCTGATTTGGAAGAGACCTACCTTCAAATGGGTTATGGAGGTGATGTGAGCAGGTCAACGATCTACAAGTTCAACTTCTCTTACAACTGGAAGTTCCTGCTTCACGTTGTCCTACATAGCCTCTCCAAAAAATCAGGGGGATGGGATAAAATTCCCTATGATCTGGGCTGCCTAGTCCATGGGTTGGTAAAAGGCGTCCGCTTCAACTACTCAAGATTTATGTTGAATAATCTGGGTAGCAATCTCACTCGGGATCCATTCTACATGTACCCCGGGTTCATTCAGCACATCATCAACTGTGAGTTGGACCAGGACAAACTACAATTTGCTAATGCTCTACTGGTCCCTCACATGAATCCTGGCATCTTCAAGACTTTGAAGAAGGTATGCAACAACTTTACTGGAAGATTCACCGATCTCCTTCCAGGTATGCTTGAGCCAATGGCTCCTGGTGACATCCCTGCAAGCCCAGCAGATGATGAACCCACACCACACACCACCCACTATACTACCACCTACTTCTTCCCACCTAATCAAAATCACATACAAAAGACGCCACAAATGAACCCTTGATCAATCTACTCTGATTGATCAAGCCCTTTCAGTTCAAACCAAAAAGGATGGAGTGGAATCAAGGGCTCCCACTCAGCTAGAGGTCCAACCATCCTCCTCAATTGACCTCACTATTAGTGTTGAGTCTCCTCAGTCTCAACCTGATAAGCCCATTACCCAAGCCCAAAGCCCTCAGGGTGAGTGTCAACACTCCCTTGAGCAGCCAAAAAAGGATAGCCACAACATTGGCTCAACTGCATTGAAGAAAAGCCATTAGGTGCTGACCAAGATCCCGGGTCAATAGATATAACTTTCGTATCCTTTCTTGACCTTTTAACCCAACCTGATGAGGATTTCATGTTACATTAAGGCTATGATGTTGATCTACCTCACCACTTTCCAGATCAACTAAGCCCCAAGGAACCTCTGATATCTAGCCCACATCAGCTAGACCAAATTAAGGTGAGTCCAACCGGAGTGGAGGTGACTCATGTAGATTCAGCTGCCACTACTGAGAGTGTTTCAATAGCCTCTCAGGATAGTGGTAACATCAGTCAGGCGGAATCTACGACAACCTTGCCAATTGATGCCTTTGAAAGAGACATTAGTGTGCAAGGGTATCCAGGGCGTCAAGAAATCATAGCTGGTGATAAGAATGAACATACTAGGTATGTTATCCCATCTCTCGATGATTCTTTAAACAAAGATGAGGGTAGTTTGCAACTCACTATTAAAGAACTACTTTCTAAAGTCTCAAACCTTGAATTAAAGCTTAAAACTTTAGAAGATAGGTCTGTCACTCACCAACTTGAGATTGAACATCTCAACGTTCAACTAGCTGAGAAACAGATTAAGAAGTATGTTAGACATATACACACTCAGGTTTCTTTGAGTTCTTCCTCTAGCTTCTCTACTTCTCAAAATGATGATACCAAAAAGGAGGAGAATTTAAAGAAACAAAGACATGATGAGGAGATATCTTCTCACTCTTTGGAGCAGATATCAACTCAAGTGGAACCCAACCATTTCTTCCCTTGATGCCATTTCTTCTTTCTATCCTATACAACAACACCTTGCAAACATTTTTCCTCAACCCCCTCCCATCACAGTTCTAGTGGACCCAAGGATGCTTATCGACCTTAACAGATTTCTAACACAATTTCTGATAAGCTTCTCACTTGAACAACCCTCACCTGATGTTGCCATTGCCTACTTTAGAGCTGAAGAGCTTCAAAGGTTGAATGCACCACCTACCTCTGAAGAGGAATTTGGTCAACCTAAGGTCTCTATTGAACCTGAGAATAACTTTGAAGGGGAGATACAGACTAATGGCCCAGCAACCAACTTAAGAGGGACAGGTAGTGCAGTTACTTCAGAAGCAGAAATCCAAACTGTGGAAGGAATTATGGAACCGTCCTTTATGTTCGATGACCTGTTCATCATAGAAGCTATTCTTGACTTAGCTTCTAAGGTTAATAGTGAGGACTTTCTTATAAATCCCATAACTCCTGCACCACAAGTTCAACCTCCACCACCCCAACCTGAATCCTCTAAACCAAAATCTCCAAAGGCTGAATTTTCCTCTGATCCTAAAGGGAAGAGAAATCTCACTGCTGAAGAGCTTCTAGAAGAGGAAAGGTTGGAGAAGCTAAAGAAGAAAGGAAGACTTGATACTGAGAAGTTGCTGGCTGCAAGCAGCAAAGCAGCAGCAGCCGATCAAGAAAGTATCAATAATCAAAAGAGGGTGGAGGTCATTGACAGGCTCATCAGCCTAGGAGTAGACAATGAAGAAATGCTTCTACTCCCACTTGATGAGCTTGTGAAGCTGGAGAAGGCAACCTTGCTGTAGTAGGAAAGAGAGGAAGCAGCAAGGTTGGCCATAGAGGAGGAGAAAAAGAAAAGGAAGGAGGAGGCAAATGCAGCAGATAAAAGGGAAAAGGTACCCTTACCTTGCTCAAGAGGCTATAAGGAGGAGGAGCTGGCCCCTCATGATCATGATATGATCTTGTTCTTCTTCTATAAAGAACAAGATCAGATCAACAAAGAGAGAAAGAAGGCTGCTAGGGAAAAGATGAGGGAAAAGAAGAAGAAGGAGGAAGAGGCACAACTTGCTGCTGCTAAGAAGGTGGGAGATAAGGATTGGATAAAACCTTATCTTAAAGCCCACGACTTCACTGACAGGCAGGTGGGACCCATGTCTGAAAAGACCATACAGCAAAATGTCAGTGACATCAAGGCTAACATTCGCTTAGGAAGAAGGCAGGAGGTACCTCAAAGATAAAGTGTTCAGAAGATGGCACCCAAACCAACTTCCAAACCAAAACCAGAACCAACACCCAAACCACAACCTACAAAACCTATGCCCACACCTTTTCCCTTCCCTATCAAAACTGAGCCAACCACTAAACCTTAAACCCCTGAACAAACACCTCAGCCATTCCTACACCTTCACAACCTGTTTCTTAACACCACCACCTATCCTTAAACCTAAAACCTAATCTCAACCCAAACCAATTTTTGAACCTTTCAAGCTTCTGACCTTAGAAGAATTCAAGGAATTAAAGTGAAAGCTCACCAACTCCACTACCTTAAGCGAGATCTCTTATGAGGAAGAGTCAATTAAACTGAAATACATTGATGGCTCTTCTTGTTTCCTCATAAGAGATGCATTCCTTGATCTGCCAAGGGGAACACTGGACCAAGGTCTCCAACTTCTTACCACCAACTCTGGTATACTTAGAAAAGAAGAGAAGATGTTTAGGAGAAGACTGGTGACTCTGCTGGACACAAGAAAAGGGGACAAGCTACCATCTAATCCCCTCAATCATAGAAGCTCAATTGTCCTGTGGAGGTTCGATGAACCTAAGCACAGCTTTGTTGTGCAAAGGGAGAATGGTCAAGTAAACAGACTTGACACATCTGCTTTGCTACACTCTAGCAAATTTGATATTGCTGAGTTAGCAGAGAGGTCATTCTCCAATCCCTCAAACTCTCAGATTGCTACTCACATAAGGAATCATCTGAGCAGTCTTCATGTTAACAATCTTACAACAAAAGCCAAAACTAAAGAAGAGCTGAAAAGGAGAGCAAAGGAAGAAAAAGGAGCAACCAGAAAAGGCACTTCATTTTTGCAGATGGTTGAAGTACCAACTTTCAAACCTATAGTTAGATGGGAATATGACTATAATTCCCATCAACTAACTCTCTTCAAAGGGACACAATAAAGAGTACATGTCATCCAAAGCAATAGACTAGATCTACTATCAATAGATGACTTGTACAAACTCCTTACAGCCACATCAAGAAAGAACAAAGAGACAGACAAATATATTTTTCCCCCTGGTGTTGAGGACCTTAAGGAGTAGGAAGAAGTGATGTTTTGGTAGCATCAGCCTAGGGGGAGTTTGTTGGATCATATGAGGCTGGTACAACCAAAACAATAGTTAGAAAATTCTGATGTGCTAAATGAAGTGATCTTCTGAAGATAAAGCTGCTCTTTCAAAGACAAGTTAGAGATATTTCGAAGCTTAAAGAATGAAGAACTTTCGAAGGAAGAACTCAGTCTTCCGAGACTAAGTTGTTCTCCTTCAGAAGTATATAACTCAGAAGATCAAAGGCAAAGACTTTCAAAGAATAAAGTCCTGAAAACTTGCAGAAGTTCGGAAGAAGTTGTTTCTTCCGAAGCCAAAATGACCTCGGAAGTCATTTAGCTTTGGAAGAATTAACTATGAACCAGTGGACATAAGTATGGTCAGTCTGACAGTCCGCTGCCACTCTGATATACTGCATGGCGCTTTCTTACGCCCATGTAGTTTACCATACTTTATCCACTGTTCACCCATTATTAGATTAGTACAGTTGCCATTTTAAGTTGGCAACAAAAGGTAAGTCATGGACCTGTCATGACTACCTAATCTAGGATATTATTTTATCTTAGATGCTTTACTTCAAGCAATGTAGTATTTGTCTAGTTGTAGATTCCAGCTGGTTTTCCAAGTATAACCGGCTGTAGATAGTAGTATATATAGTTTCTCTATGTAACTTAGTAACCATGCTTGTAAGAGAATTGTAAAACTGAGTTAAGAAGTAATATATACAAGTATCTTGAAAAATCATTCTTGTGTTCTTGTGCTTTCATTAACTTTTTATATTACTTGTAAATTTAGCTAAGGTTTTGCTTCATCAAATCAAGTGATATTAAGTGAGTGTGTGTGATTATCATTGTGTTGTGAGACAAACACCGATCCTGCAAAAGCCTTCAACAGGTGCAATCCTTTTTCTTTTGATGGAAAGGAAGACGTCATTGCTACTTTTCAATGGGTCATAGAGATGGAAGTGGTGATAGAGATCAGTGAATGTAGAGAGGATCAGAATGTGAAATTTCCTGCCTAAGGATGTTAAAAAGGTTTGCAAGTGAGATTGTTAAAGAATAAGCAAATGAAAAGTAAAGCCTAAGGCTTACTTTTATACTTAAAGTTTGGAGGGCCTTATGAATGATTTTAATAGTGAGTTACAAGTCTTTTTAAAAGGGAATATTATTGAAATTTGAAAAAAATATAAACTTAAATAAAATAAATAAATAAATGAATAATTATAATTTAAAATCTAATTTTATTAAATAATTTTAATAATTTATCAAATTATTAGTTTATAAATTAATGGTCTTGTAAACTTTGTAATTTAATAATTTATCTTAATTAAATAATTAAAATCTATTTATTAATGATTAAACTTTATAAATATATAAAAAGTTAATATATATATTACAAAATTACTATAAACTGAATAAAACACATACAATTCATTAGGCACAATGCCTTAGAATATATATTTAGATTTGTTTGTGCATTGATTGTAATCAAGGGTATAAGAAATATCATGTAAGCCATATCATATAAAGTCCTACACATAACATGAGAGGACTCATGTGTAAGGTACTTAGCTATAGTCTAGGTCATTTCATTTCTATTAAACATGACTGTGATACCAATATGCCAAACCCCAACCGATGACGGAATCATTGGGGCGGACGGATGTGAATCAATTGTTAATAGAGCATGGTATGAAATAAGTTGAAATAATATTAAATAAAATTTTCATTGATAAATACTAGTCAAACAATTCATTACAACCTAACAATAACTCAAATAAGCATAATAAATTGTCTTTTTAATTTCAAAGTCCAAGTCCTAAGGTGAGCATGTAGAAGTCCACTAAGTTGCATTTTCTGTAATCATGTGTAAAATAACGAGCCAGCTAAATAATTAGCCGGTAAGTAAACATAGGTTTTACATACAAATATAGATTGATTAAAATGATTGAATCAATTCAATTCACATGACAATGTCAAGACTTATAATGCAATAATGTAACATAAAAGATAAATCAAACATAATCGAACATAATGATTGGATTGACATGTCCGCCTACGAAGCCTTATGATTGGCCATATGAATCTGGTTCCAATCATCACTCGAACTATCATATGGGGCTGGTTTGTCAAACCAATAGATCTATCATTATTGCCATGGTTGTATAAATTACTGATTGTGTTAACATCTAGTTGATTTACCTTTGAACATATAATTACAAGTAACAACATAACATGTTTGAAATTGAATTTGAAATAGAATAACAATGTATTATAATAATTGAATAATATATCACATGATTTTCTTAAAATATAAAACACATGAAAATAGGTATGAATACTCACCTTGTATGATGATAGTTTGTAAGGCCCCGTTCTCGGAGACCTCACAGTTGGACAATCACAGCATTTTTCATATAAAATAAATACATTTCATAAGAACATCGCAACAGATTAAGTTATCAAAAACCATTCATGCATTAATATTTTATGTTGCTAAATATACATCATTGTATTTTAAAAGTTACAAAAAAGAATCATTCAGTTGTATTACAAAATAACAATATCATTATGCACGAATAGATGCCAGTCTTTGCCCTCCAAGTAGCCTCACCCGCGTGCCATTCCCAGCAACAAGTTTCCTGCCAACTGAAAATGCATAAAATTCAGTGTTGCTGAGTGAGTTCTAGTTTTAAAATTAAAGTCCCTTGTATATATATAAAAATATCATTTTTCTTAAAATACTACCTTTTCATAAAATCCATTACTTCTGTACGTGTTCACGCATCATACATACAGCAAGATAATATTCATTATTATCTTTCATCATTTTCTTATTCATTTCATACTTTCATCATTATCTTTCACTTTCTTTCGAACCAATGTGCAATACCCCGAACATTGTGCACGAAGCTGGTACTGGGCCTAGGGCTTATACATAGACCTCGAACATTGTGCACGAAACTGACTCCAGTACTTGGGGCAAGCAATAAGGGTCTCGTTAAACTCTAGGATTGACCCTGTGTGCATCCTTTGGGTTAGCTAAACTGCACACAGTTGAGCTGACAACCCAATGGCTGTGAACCTCCTTTCATTTTCTTGAAAGACTTTCATTCATTCGTTATGTTCCACTTTTCATTATCATTAATCTTTCACTCCTTTTATGATAATACTTTACATATACGAGCATAAACACACCACGTAAAGTCACATAATAATACGTAATATGGAACATAACAACAGGCCACAAACATGAAAAACACCAACAAACATAACCATCAAAACATCCTAGGGCTTACTCATAAAATTTCTATTTCTCAAAATTTCAGAAAATTTTCTAAGGCATTTAGGCGCATGAGCACTATGCAGGCGCACGAGTACTATGTAGGCGCATGGGCACCTTAGGCGCATGAGGACACTTAGGCGCATGAGGACACTTAGGCACATGAGGAAACCTAGGTGCATGAGCACTGCTTGGGCGCAGGAGCCTTACTTAGGTGCATGAGCACTTAGGCGCATGAGGTACTGTTTGGGCGCATGAACCTCACTTAGGCGCATGAGAACTTAGGAGTATGAGCAGTGGGTGCATGAGGTATTTTTTGGGCGCATGGGCAATACTTAGACTTATGGGCAAAATTTCTAGGCGCATGAGAACTATATTAGGCGCATGACCAAGTACTTAGGCGCATGGACAAAATTCCAGGCGCATGGGCACTATGTTGGGCGCATGGGTAGTTGTAATTTCGAACTTACACTATTTTTCAGACCCAATCATCGTTTTAACGTGTTCTTAACGAAATCTAATATACCAAGCACCTAAAACAAGCACATAAACACGAAACACAACAAATCATACATAAACATATATTCACCCGTATAAACAGGGTATAAACATATGGTTAAACATGCTGAAATAAATTAAAAGTTAGTTACATGCATTTTCAACCCCAAAACAAGCATAAAACATAAAAATCGGGGATCTAGAACTCACCTGAAGCAACTTTCGAGCAAAACTCCTCCAAACTCAAAAGCACTTAGAGTTCAAACACCTAAACACACCAAAAACACAAAACCGAACATAAAGAACACATAAGAATCAGTCCCGAAACTGAAAACTCAGTTGAAACCGAACAAAAGCAAGAAAACACACACCTTCGAAGGTTTCTCTCACTACAAACCGATGAAAACCCTGTTCTTCTTCTTTTTCTCTTCTTTGCAACCGAGAGGAGGTGAAATGCAGACGTAGTGGGCGGCCATGCTTCTTTTAAACCTAAAATAATAAGTTTTGTCCTTTATACAACTTTAGCCCCTCCACTTATGCAAATTCTCCTTTCTTTCTTTATACTTTTCTTTTATTTTCTTGTTAGCAAATTTTCGGGTGTTACAAGTCCACCCCCCTTATAGAGGTTTCATCCTCGAAACCTGTCACTTCTCGAATAGTTATGGGTAATGTTGCCTCATCTCTTCCTCAGTCTCCCATGTAGACTAGGATCCCTTCCTGTGCCTCCACTGTACTCGCACCAGTGGAACAACTTTATTCCGTAATCTCCCCTCCTTCCGGTCAATGATTGCCACTGGTTGCTCTACATAATTGAGCCGTTCATCCACTTCAATGTCCTCCAGTGGTACAATCATATCTTCATCGGCTAGGCATTTTCTCAGATGAAATACATGGAATGTTGGATGAATATCACATAACTCATTGGGTAGCTCCAACCTATAGGCCACCTCTCCTACTCGAGCAATGATTCGGAAAGGTCCGATATACCTCGGGCTCAGCTTACCCCACTTTCTGAACCAAATGATCCCCTTCCAAGGTGAAGCATTCAGCATAACTTTATCACCCACCTTGAATTCAATCGGTCTACGCTTCTTTTCAGCATACCACTTTTTCCTATCTTTTGCCGCTTTCATAAAGGCCTTGATTTTTTTCCAGCTTTTCAGTCGTAGCCTCGATCACTTCCACACTCCCCAACTCCTTCTGGCTAATGTCACCCCAACATACGGGCATCCTACACCTCCTACCGTTAGCATCTCATATGGTGGCATACCAATGCTGGCATTATAACTATTGTTGAATGAGAATTCAGCAAATGGCAAGTGTTCGTCCCAACTTCCTCCAAAATCAATGGCGCATGCTCCGAGCATATCCTCGAGCGTCTATATAGTTCTCTCCAACTGACCATCTGTCTGAGGAAGGTAAGCCGTACTGATATGCAACTTCGTACCCATTGCATCATGGAATCTCTTCCAAAACTTAGATGTAAACTAAGTGTCATGGTCCGACATGATAGACACTGGTACACCATGACAGGTCACAATTTCCTTGAAGAACAGATCCACCAACCTCTCAGATGAATATGTCTCGCGGATTGGTAGAAAGTGAGCACTCTTCGTTAAGCGATCAACTATCACCCATATAGTATCGTACTCCCTTGCCGTACGTGGTAACTTTGTAATGAAGTCCATGGTGATGTGCTCCTATTTCCACTCGGGTATATCCAAAGGTTAGTTCTTCTCATATGGCTTCTGATGTTTTGCCATTACTTGTAAGCAAGTAAGGCACTTACTCACATACTCCGCCCCATCACACATCATACCCGGCCACCAGTAATCATTCTTCATATCATGATACATCTTGGTAGCACTGGGATGAATGGAGTACCGAGTCTTATGAGCTTCATCCATGATTTTCCCCCGTAGGTCTCCATAACGAGGGATCCACATCCGCCCAAAGCGGGTTCTAACTCCGAGAGTATTCTCACCCAACTCCGTGACTAGACCTCTCATCCTTTCAGAGTTAAGGCGATCTTCTTTCAACGCCTCATCTTAGAACCCCTTGACCTGCGTCATCACATCGGAGGTCATCACCAACTGGTAAGCTTTCACCCGGATTGGCTAGGGCCTCTCCTTTCAGCTAAGGGCATCTACCACTACGTTAGCCTTGCCCGGATGATAATGGATCTCACAATCATAGTCCTTGATCAATTCTAGCCACCTCCTTTGCCTCATATTGAGGTCTTTCTGCTCAAAGAAGTATTTCAAGCTCTTATGGTCCGTGAAGATAGTGCATTTCGTCCCGTACAAGTAGTGCCTCCAAATCTTCAACGCAAAGACCATGACCACTAGCTCCAAGTCATGAGTAGGGTAATTAGCCTCGTAGATTTTCAACTATCGGGACGCATAGGCTATTACTCTTCCCCTCTGCATTAGCACGCAACCCAATCCCGAATAAGAAGCATCTGAATAGACCACCAAGTCTCCATTCCCTTCGGGTAACGTCAAGACAGGGGCTTGAGTCAATCTCATTGTTAACTCCTCAAAAGCATTCTCCTGTTCTGAACCCCATACGAACTTCACATCCTTGCGGGTCAACTTGGTCAATGGTGAGGCTATCTTGGAAAAGTCTTGGATCAACCTCCTGTAGTAGCCCGCCAAACCCAAGAAACTACGGATCTCGGATGGCGTCTTTGGAGACTTCCATTGCATCACTTCCTCAACCTTTGCCGGGTCTACCATGATCCCTTCGGAATTTACCACATGACCCAAAAACTGAACTTCACGCAACTAGAAAGCACACTTGGAGAACTTAGCGTACAGCTTCTCTCTTCTGAGTGTCTCCAATACTTCATGAATATGACCGGCATGTTCTTCTTCGCTCTTCGAATAAATCAAAATATCATCTATAAACACAATCACTGATTTATCCAACATCGGCCGACACACCCGATTCATCAAATCCATGAAAGCAGCTGGCGAGTTAGTTAGACCAAAGGACATAACGAGAAACTCGTAGTGTCCATAACGCGTGCAAAAAGCTATTTTGGGGATATCCTGCTCCTTCACCTTCAATTGAAGGTAGCTAGATTGGAGATCTATTATGGAGAACCAACTGGTACCTTGGAGTTGATCAAACAAGTCATCTATTCTCGTTAGCGGATATTGGTTCTTCACCGTCAACTTGTTCAACTCACGGTAGTCAATGCACATTCTCATACTACCATCCTTCTTCTTTACAAATAAGACCGGAGCACCCCAAGGAGAGATACTCGGTCGGATGAAACCCTTGTCCATCAAATCTTGTAACTGAACCATTAGTTCCTTCATTTCTGACGAAGCCAATCGATATGGTGCTTTGGCAACAGGTTGAGCACCAGGTATCAAATCGATCTGAAACTCGATCTCATGGTCCGGTGGAACACCTGGTAAATCTTCTGGGAATACGTCTGGAAAGTCACACACAACTGGTACATCGGAAAATTGTGGTACTAACGCATCCACATCCTTCACGTAAGCCATATAGGCGCTGCATCCACGTTTCATGCACTTCTCTACCACCACCATCAAAATCACCTTTGGAATTGTAGTAACTCGGTCACCGTGGACCATTACCGAACTCCCATCAGGCGCTGTCAGTCGGATCATCTTCTTGCGACACATAATATTTGCCTCATAGGCTGCTAACCAATCCATCCCTAGAACTACATCAAATCCACCTAGGGGAATCATAAATAGTTTAGCAGATAACCTATGGCCTTCCAGTTCTATGTCACAATCCTCTATCAAATTGAAAATCCTGGTAGACATACCAATGGCAGTTTCTGCATCGAAGGGCTCATCAATGCTTCTACTACTAATGGGCAACTTAGCACAGAAAGCAGTAGAAATAAAACTCGTACTAGCACTAGAATCAAATAACACAGAGGCACAAGTTTGGTTTACTAGCAACTTACCTGACACGACATCGGGGTCCACTCTAGCCTCCTCTCGGGTCATCGTGAATGCTCTAGCGCTTGCCCTCTGCCCTTCATTCTCAGTCCCCTTCTTTGCCCCAGAACTTTCAGCCCTCGGCTTATTGCTATCCCTGCTCATATGACCTTCTTCACCGCAGTTGTAGCACCTTATCACCTTACAATCCCTTGCCACATGATCAGGCTTCCCACATTTGAAACAAATGTTCACTCCCCACTTGTATTCTCCCGTATGCTCCTTCCCGCACTTACCACACCGCTTCATCCTGATTGGTTCAAAAGGATCAAATCTGTGATGATATCATGATGCAATGATCAATTCAAACACAAAGTAATCAAACACATGCAATCACATCAAAAAAATTCATAGATTTCACTGATAGCAAATGCACGGATACAATGTGTAAGGTTATAGTTCGTTCAACTGACTCTAAGTGTTTCTAGAACTGAGATGTCTAATCTCTCAAGTCTCTAAAGTCTCTAAAATCTCTAAAGTCTCTAAAGTCTACCCTGCACATACATAAAATATCCTATTTATACTATCAAGAAACAAAGAAACATATATTTATAAATAAGTCCCTATACTATGACAAAAAACAATATAAAGACAAAATGTTAATCTTTCAAGAACTCTAACAATACTCCCCCTAAGATTACATTGTCTTCAGTCCACATTGAACTCTTTTGTCTCATCTTTGATCTTGAACACGGGCTTCTATTTGGAGAGTTCCAACTCTCTCAAAGCCTTCTTGAATGCAGCTTTGAACTTCTTTCAAAGATTCTATTATCTTCTCAGCATTCAAGATCTCAGAAAGGACTTTAGCATTTTTGTCGATCTTCCACATTCATCTAGTATATGAATTGGTGAATCAGTAACACTTTGATAAATTCGAGTGAAGACTCCTCCGCAATCAAATTCTCTTGTACCTATATATCAAAATGATTAACAGGTAACAATCAAATGTTTAATTAATGAGTGTATCAGGTGTTCGAGTGAGTGAATCAGAGTGTTTGAGTTTGTGAATGAGTGAATGAATGAAAGACTCACAAATGTTTTTTTAGGCGCATGAGCACTGTTTGTGCACATGAGAATGAATTTTACACTAAGTATTTAGGTGCTTGAGCACTGTTTGCGCGCATGAGGTTTAGACGCATGGGCACTATACAGGCGCATAAGCACTTTTTAGGCGCTTTGGCATTGTTCAGGCGCATGAGACTAGATGAAACGCCCAACACTTGGTAATTTTTCACCTCAAACGTCTAACCCTTAGAAGTCTGGAACTGTTTAGGTGCATGAGCATAGATAATATGCCCAACACTTAACTAATTTTTCAGACACATGACAACTGTTTAGGTGCATGAGCTTGTTTGAAACGCCCAACACTTGCCAATTTCTAAAAAAACACCATACTCCTGAATTGGACTTAAGAGTACTGTTCAGGCACATGAAGATACTTCCATAAGTCTTGACACTTGTAATTTTCACACTCAAGTTATATTAGCACTGTTCACACTCAAGTTCTAACACTTAGTCAAAATTGTTTGACTATCACTCAAAATTATCATTAATTTCCCTAAATTGTAACATTTTTGTCATTCAAAATTTTATTTTATTTTGTTTTTGACCATTATTTTTATTTTAAATTTTCAAAAATTAATTTCCCATCATTTTAGTCTCTATTTAATTTTTACAAAAACAAATAATCTCATTTTGTTTGCAAGAAACTTTTCCACTGAATTTGAATTTTTTTCAGGTTCATTTTTACATCATATCAAACACACATATGCTTGAAGTTGCAGCTTCATCCTTTCATCCAAAACACTTTATTTTTTATTTCTTTTTCACATTTTGAAAATCAATTATTTTCTCTTTTTCATTTTTACTCCCCTTAAACTTTTAAGTTTTACAAACTTAGATGTTTCTTTTTCATTACAAGAAGAACAACTAATCATTATTAATATGCCTACACACAAAAAATCATGCAAAAATCAAAACTAAATCAGAATAAAAAAAATCTACTATATACAATTGAATCACATGCCTGAAGTGAGATCATATTAGTTAAGATCAGCACATTAAAAGAAAAAAAAAGATGGATAGTCGTAGACAGTGATTAAATCCTGATCAATTGTGTTCCAGGGTAGCATTTCTGTAGCAAAGGAGACACGAGATCTAAGGACAGAAAATGAGTGTTCTTGGCAAGATACTCAGCACACTTACTTTTTCAATTCTTGGATTGATTAAGGTACGCTTAGATATGACATTATGTACGTCACACTTAGACTTAGAGAGTTCAACTCTCATAAAGATCTGCAAGAAATCACCTTTCTCAATTTGTTAACTTGACATATACTTATAACCATATCTCATGTTGAGATTGTGCAAATTGGCATCTTTTTGCATTAAGTGAGAATATCCAGGTCTGTAATTACTTACAACAAAGGATATCTCGTCACTTCAGGTCTATGATGACTCATAACAGAGAAGTGAATAGATGCTTTAAATAATTAGAGCTCAATGGTTATTCATATCGCCACCAGGTGTGAGATTATAACCTAACAAGCAATCAATTTGAGAAGTCAACACTACTCATTGGTACTAAAATGGACAAACAAGAATGCATGATTAAGTTAGTTTAATCACAAGAATTTATTTTTTAGTATAATTGCATGAGGTTACTTGCACATCATATCTGATCACGTCAGACTTTAGTAGCGAGTGAAGTATGCAACTAATCAAAACTAATGCATCTATCATTTCTCATAAATTGCAAAGACATATTCAGTCCTAAACAATTAACTAACAAGAAAAACTCTATTTTTTTGTAATCTTGGGTTTTATATTTTTCTCTTTTGATTTTTTAATTTTCTATTTTTGTATTTGCTTTTCCATTTTCTATTGAACATACACACACAATATATACAATCAGGCAGTTAACTTTGACAGTTTCTCTATATTCAAGATTAAGCTAAAGGAGGGTTCTTATCATTTTTAATGAATCAAACAACTAAATTAAACTCAAAACCAGTTTTTAAACATGATTAATAAGTCCAATTGACTCGACCAAATATTCAAATCAACCTGGTAAAAAGGCTTTTGTAAATAGGCCAGCCAATAGTTTTTCAGTTGTGATTTGAATCAAAATGATTAAACCATTTTCAGAGTTATCTCTGAGAAAATGATATCGAATCTCAATATGTTCTATTTTTGAGTGTTGGACAAAATTAGCTGTAATAAACAGAGCAACAATGTTATCAATGTAACTAGGAGTTTTAAGAAAATTGAACCCATAATCCAGTAGTTGGTTTTGTAACCAAAGGATTTAAGAACATCCTGTTGATGCAGCTATGTACTCAGCTTCTGTGGTTGAAATGGAGACATTTGTTTGTTTCTTACATTGCCATGAGACTAATCTGGGACCTAAAAACTGACAACCACCTGTAGTAGATTTACAATCTTGACAACATCCCCCATAATCACTATCTGTATATCCATGTAACTCGAAGTTTCCTTCATAAGGATACCATAGCCCTAAAGCTAGTTTTCCTTTGAGATACCTGAATATTCGTTTAACAGCGATTAGATGGGATTCCTTCGGGTCGGATTGGTACCTGGCAAAGACACAAACAACATACATTATATCAGGTCTAGATGCAGTAAGATACATCAAAGAACCAATCATGGATCTGTATAAAGTTTGGTCGACAGATTTTCCTTTCGGACCAGGTTCAATCTTGGAATTTACTTCAGCCGGATTTCTTATGGATTGACAATCTTGTAATTTAAATTTCTTCAAGAGTTTATCGACGAATTTCTCTTGATTGATAAAAATTCCATCTTCAGATTGCTTCACTTGAAGACCAAGGAAAAAATTAATTTCTCCCATAGAACTCATTTGGAAAAGAGACTTCATAATTTCTTCAAATTCATTGCACAACTTTGGACTTGTAGAACCAAATATGATATCATCAAAATACACTTGAACACATAAGAGATCACCAGCATCCTTCTTAATAAACAAAGTAGGATCAATTTTCCCTCGCGTGTATCCATGTTGGATCAAATGTTGTGATAACGTTTCATACTAGATTCTAGGAGCTTCATGTAGACCATACAATACTTTGCTAAGCTTGTACACATGATGAGGAAATTCTGAATCTTCGAAACCTAGAGGTTGCTTGACATACACATCATCGGTGATTGGTCCATATAAGAAAGCACCTTTCACGTCCATTTGATACACCTTGAATTTCATGAATGATGCATAAGCCAGGAAGACACAAATTGATTCAAGTCTTGCAACTGGAGCAAATACTTCATCATAATATATTTCTTCTTATTGGGTGTAACCTTGTGCAACGAGTTTCGCTTTGTTGCGAACAACAATTCAACGATCATCTGTATTGTTTCTAAACAACCATTTTGTGCCTATGGCATTTTCTCCTTCAGGTAAATCCACAAGCTTCCACACTTCCTGTTTGCGTAATTGTAATAATTCTTCTTGCATTGCCTCAATCCAACTATTGTCCTTTAGTGCCTCGGTGACATTTTTAGGAACAATTTGAGATAGAAAACATGAGTATAAGCAAAGGATTGCTTGTTCTGATTTACTTCTCGTCGTTTTCTCATTCAATGGACCGATAATCTGAGACGTTGGATGGTTCTTGTGAATACGAGATGTTGAAATCTCATTCCCTTAAACATGAACATCCAGATTAGATTGGTTCAAGTCAGAAAGCTGATGCAATAAGTTTGAAGAATGTGTATTGAAATTTGGAACTTGAGTTGGTGAGTTGATAAAATAATCAAGATTATTAGTACCAACTACATCATCATAGATTGATGACGTTTCAGACTCAGGTTGTACAATTTCAGGACCATCATTAGGAAAAGGTTGTGAAACATTTGAATTTTCTGAAACGGGATGCTCTTTAGCTTGTTGAGGCCAAAATATAGGATCTCTAACAAATGAGAAAAATGGATAATCTGGGCTTGAGTCATCCATATCATCAGAATCAGAATCATCGATGAAAGAACCGAGATCTCCTGCTTGATTTTTCTTCTTACCTGTAAATTCAAACAAGTTAGAATGAAAAGAGTTTGACAATGAATCTAAATCAAATAACCAAGCTGGACCATTTGCAACTGATGGAAAAGAATTTTCAAGAAATTTAACGTTGAATGTTTCAAGGATAACATTTGTCCCAGAGTTATAAACTCTATAGGCTTTTGAAACCGACGAATATCAAACGAAAAATCATTCATCAGATTTTGAATCAAATTTTCCTAGCTGATCACTTGAATTTAAAATCAAAAATGGAAAACCAAAAGATTTAAGAAAATCTATATTAGGTTTCCTGCCAAACATCAACTCATAAGGAGTTTTCTGTTTATCTTTCATAATCAATGAACGATTCTGCACAAAACACGCTGTGGATATAGCTTCATCCCAAAAAGTGATTGGAATTTTAGCATCTGCTAACATAGACCATGCTGCTTCAATCAAAGTTCTGTTTTTCCTTTCAGCAACTCCATTTTGTTGTAGAATTCAAGGAGCACTGAACTGATGAGCAATACCCTTTTCTGCACAAAACAAGTCAATATTAGCATTTTCAAATTCCGTTCCATTATCACTTCTAATTATTTTGACCTTTTGATCTAATTGATTTTCTACTTTAATGATGAATTCTTTTAATAATTCAGTCGTTTCAGATTTAGCATGAAAAAAGAAAACCTAAGAAAATCTGTAAATTCATCAATGATAACTAAACAATAAGATTTCTTTCCAATACTCCGAATATTTGTTGGTCCGAATAGGTCCATATGCAACATCTGGAGAGGTTTGGAATTTGAGTTTATCTGCTTGGGCTTATAAGACTCTATGTTGCTTTCTTTTTAAACATGCTGAGTAGAGATCAGTTGTGGCAAACTTCTTTGTTGGAAGACATACAACATGATTTCCCGATACAAGCTTGTTCATGTTCTTGAAATTGGAATGCTCGAGACGTCTATGCCAAAGCTGACTTTCGTCATTTGATGCTTGAGAAATTAGGCATGTTGTTTCTGTAGATGGATCAACTTGAGACATATCTAACTTGTATACATCTTGATCTCGAATAGCTTTAACAACTACCCATTCTTTGCTAATCTGAAAACCTGGCTTCAAAATATAACAAATGAATCATCAAATAAAACAGAATAAGATTTGTCACAAATTTGGGAAATGCTTAAAAGATTAAAGTTCAACTGTGAGCAATAGTTGACTTTATCAAAGCTGATAATCCCATTGGATACAGTTTCTTCTCCTGTTATTTTTCCTCCTGCATCACCTCCAAAAGCAACATGTGTACCATCCTTTAACTTAAATTCTTGAAGCAAGGCATGGTTGCCTGTCATATGCCGGCTACACCCACTATCAATATACCACATGTTAATAGGTCTTCTTGGGCGTACCTGCATTTCAAAAAGAATTAAGTTGAGTTATCAACCCAAGCCGAGATGGTCTTGGGCTTGCCAAATTTATCAACAATGGTAAACTATTTAAAGTTAAGCTTTTTCAAATCAGGCTTATTATTGACAAATTTACCAATTCTGTTTCTTACAAATTTTCGATTATCTTTGATTTGTTTTGTCCTTAAAACATTGTAATGTTTTTCAAGATCATCATCAAGATATTTCAAACCATCAGACAAAGAATTTTGTTTACCAAACTTCCCACCATTCATTCTCACAGATCGTGGAGCGAATTTTCCTTGATTATACTGCCTTGGTTTTGCAGAATAAGAATTATCATAAACAGAATCATTTCTTCGAAAAGATCTCAAGCCTAAGGAAGGTTGTTTTGTCAATCTTTGAAAACCAACACTTTGATTTCTTTGAAATTGTTGATTGACATATCCATTTCTTAATTGAAAATTTACATATCCATTTCTCGGCGAGTTCTTTCTGAAGTAGCAATTCTCAGTTTTGTGAGTTCTTTCATCACAATAGGTATAATATTTGTTGAAATAATATTCAACTGTTGAATGGTTTTTCATATCACATATATGACAGTACCTGTTAAAGAAACATTCTTCAGTCTTATGATTGTACATATCACAGATTTCACAGTACCTTTTAAATTTAAACAATTATTGATTAACTTTTGATGTGGATGCCACATTTGATCTTTGTTTGGATTTGGGAGTTGAAAAGTTAATCTATTGTTTTTTATTTGTGAATTTGTTCTTTTGAAATTTGAGTTTAGATTTTTTAACATTGACATCATTCCTCAACTCCTTAGATACAAATCGTTTATTGACAGCAGAAGACTTAGAATCTGAACCTGTTTTCAGATCAAAGTTGGATTTGTTCTTTGGATTAGATTTGATTTTGGAATTTCGTTCATGTCAAAAATACCTGCAGATACAAATTTTACAGGTTTAAGCTGATTTGATTGATTTGTTCTTTTGATTTGATTGTTTTGAATTGCATTCTGTGTTGATTTAGCTTTAGTATTTTTCTTTCTTCGTCTTTGGTTTCTAGATCTCGATGATCTTTGTTTGCTTTCAGATTGAACATCTTCAGGTGAAGATTCTTTTTCATTTTCTTTATTCTTCTGTTCTTTTTGCCATTTTATAAATTCTGGATTATTTAATCCATAAGAAAATGAATCTTCAGATATTATTTCATCTATCTTTGCTTTTTCTTTATTTTTAGAGTTTTGATTGTCATTCCTGTCACTTATTTCTTCAACAACAGACTCTTTTGGAACAAAAGTTTTCTTAGTCTTTGGTCGTTGTTCATAAGATTTAATTTTCACTGGATGACCATTTTTTATCTTTTCAGAATCATGTTCCTCAAATATCTCAACATTCGTTTTCTCTTCATCACTCTCAGAATTCATTTTCTTATTTTGGAATGCTCTTAGCTTAGCTTTGTTTTCAGGTGACTGATCATGCATGTTGAAATTTTCTGGTAATGTGTTTGTGATTGATTCAGGCATTGGTTCATATGTAAAACCTAGACCTGCTTTTTGTTTGTCTTTTCTCTCACTTACCAGTTGTTCTATAATTGTTTTTGAACTTTTAACTTTTGCAAGATCAACCTATGTTGTAGCATGTGCTATTTTCTCTTATTCTAAATTATTTGTCATTTCTTCAAGTTGTTTTGTAACAATTTCCAGTTCTTTCAAAGTTTTATTCCATGATGTTTGTAGAGAGAGGATCTTTTCATCAGATATTTTGTGATCGTTTTTAAGTTTGTTATGCATTAATTCCTCTTGTTTGAGCTTGTCCCATAATATATATGAATAAGTTCGGTAGTACTCTACTTGTTCAAAGCAAGCTTTAGTGCACATTTTTTCTCTTACTTCAACTGGAATTTTAGGATATTTTGAGAAAGAAGTCTTAGATTCAGATGATAGATTCTCAACCTTTGGTTGGTCAGACAAAGCCATAAGTGCAATTTCTTCTGAATCCTCTTTATCACCTTCACAAATAATCTTCAAAGCTCTGTACAGAGTGTACCCAGTTTGATAACCATCAAGTCTAGTCAAGACTTATAATGGTAATCCTTTACACATCAGTGAATAAGCTTTGATATCATTCTTTACTTTCCTTAAGTCATCACCTTGCAGACCATCCTCAGGATAAGGTTCTTGAGAGTCTTTTGTGTAAACAAATCCTCTATCAGGACCATCAGATGTAATTAGGATATAAGGTCCTTTCTCTATTGACTTCTACAAGTCAGTGTCCATAGAATTTAGATGATGCTTCAGTCTAAGCGACTAGTTCTTGAAATCAGCTCTGTTCTTTAGCTTTGGAACCCTGTTCTCAGAATCTTTAGACTTAACCATTTTGTATTTTTGAATTTAAGAAAAAGACTTGTTTTTGTTGTTTTTAAGTTTTGAATTAAAAACTATGAAATGAAAATATTTTTGGATTTTAGTTTCTGAAAAAAAAAATTCTAAGTGTAAACTGATAAGTCTGAAAGCTGAAGCGCTTGAATAGTTGTCAAGCACCTACACAGTAGTGAAACACCTACACAGTTCTCAAACTCCCGACTTTGAAGTAGAAAAGCCCAAGGGAATGCCTTAGAAGAATTCTGAAAAACGCCCAACTGAAATGCGCCTGAACAGTTGAAATGTGCCCAAACAGTTGTTAAACACCTAGGGTCCAAACAGTTGAAATGCGCCTAAACAGTTGAAATGCACCTAGAATTACTTTGTTTCTACAAAGTACCAAGTGTCCAAACAGTCTCAAAATGTCTCAACAGTGGTCAAACACCTAAACTGAAAACGTCTGAACAGTACTAAAACACCCAAATAGTGGTGATGCGCCTAGATACTTAGACAATTTTCAGCATTTTTCAACCATAATGCACCTAATTCATCAGCTTCAACGAACTCAGATCTTATGAAAATCTTCAAAACTTGAGTAATTGATCTAAAAACTTCCAATTAGGTAGTAATTAGGTCGATTAACAATCCTTAATCCTCAATTTGATCAAACAACAACAACAAATCAGTATTCTGATTGAATTTCAATCCGAATATGAAGAACAAAGTTCGAACACAAATTCGATCAATTTCTCAGATTTGAACGAATTGAACACAAAATTGTGATTCAAATCATGTTTCTATGGATGAAACACAACTGAAAACACCAATTAATTGATCAAATTGCAATCAATCACAGATTTCAAGTGATTCAAAGAGCTCAAAAAGTCGATAAGCTCTAATCACTGAACCGAAGGCTCTGATACCAATGGATTGGTTCAAAAGGATCGAATCTGTGATGATATTGTGATGCAATGATCAATTCAAACACAAATTAATCAAACACATGCAATCACATCAAAAAAATTCAATGATTTCATTGATAGCAAATGCACGGATAAAATGTGTAAGGTTACAGTTCGTTCAACTGACTCTAACTGTTTCTTAGATCTGAGATGTCTAATCTCTCAAGTCTCTAAAGTCTCTAAAATTTCTAAAGTCTCTAAAGTCTACCCTGCACATACATAAAATATCCTATTTATACTATCAAGAAACAAAGGAATATATATTTACAAATAAGTCCCTATACTATGACAAAAAACAACATAAAGACAAAATGTTAATCTTTCAAGAAGTCTAACACATCCCCGTACCTGCCGACACTACCCTTCGATCATCCACCCTTGCCTTCTTGTTGTTCGGGGTGAAACCACCACGACCAAATCGTTTCTTGTCACAGTTCCTGTCACCACCACTCTTCTTGCTCACCTCCACCACCACCACTTCTTCTCTCTCATCATATAGCCTTTCTACCAGATCAACCACCGACCTAAACATACTCGGCCAGGCAGCAATCATGTGCCTGTGGATATCTGCCGGCAAACCCTATATGTACCTCTTGATCTTTCTCGACAACAGCGTAACCTGGTCTGGTACCAGCCTTGCCATCTTGTTAAACTTAGTCTTGTATTGCTGGTGTGTCATAGTTCCCGCCTCTAACTGTAAGAACTCCCTCTCTATCTTGTCAAGTTCTCTATGAGGACAGAACTCCACGATCACCATCTTCTTCAGTTCGTTCCACCTCATCCTCCCGATAACCCTGCTACCCTCGGCCTGGACCATATTGTCCCACCAACATAAAGCCGAGTCAACGAATGAATGGGTAGCAAACTTTACCTTCTGATCCTCCCTACATTCGTTGATCTCTAACACAACCTCCATCTCTCTCATCCATCGGTGAGCAGCAGCAACATTACCATTACCATTAAAAGTTGGGGGCTTGCATCTCTGCAATGCTCCATAGCTACACCCCTTCGCAGTCTCCTGCACTGCTTCCTCCTCCTCATTGCTGGAGGCAACCATCTCGGTATCTAGTCATTCCCCTTCATCATGACCCCTATCATCCCTCCTTCTCCCACCAGTTTTCTTTCTCTCCTCCTCCTTCTCCTTCTTTTCATCTTCTCTCACCGTACGAATGACCTCGGTCACCACAGATGGCAGGATCGTCTGCATGACCTGATGCACTTCCTCCACAACTGCCTCCTTTACTGAGGCTCTCAAGTTAGCACTCTCATCACCGCCCTCCTGGTGATGAAGCTTGGGCTCAGCAGGAGCCGTCTCAGCAGTCTTAGTCTTGTTCCTTGTGACATGTGGTCCAGCACCACGACCACCCCGTACTCCTCCTCGAGAAGCTTTCAACGATCTACCACCAGCCATCTTCAAAACACTATAAGGTTCAAACACCAACACGGTCATTTAAGGTAATAGCTCAGTTGATGTCAAGTATAGTAAGTCCCTAATTACAGTGACCAGTTGTGATTAGCCACTTACTTTACTCTTCATCGCCCAAGCATTGCCTATCCTGACTATATCAGTATCCAAATCTACTAAGAGCACATAAATCAGATAGCACACGCACATAATACCGGTTAATATTTAAGTAAACGAATTACCTGATGGCACGTAGCTACTTGGGCTGGCATCCCTCCATTCGGTCCCATTCTCAGTTTAAGTTTAGGTTCTTTTAAAATACTTTACCCATTTCTCTTAAACTTTGGCTCTGATACCAACTTGTAAGGCCCCGTTCCCGGAGACCTCACAGTTGGACAATCACAGCATTTTTCATATAAAATAAATACATTTAATAAAAACCTCGCAGCGGATTAAGTTATCAAAAACCATTCATGCATTAATATTTGATGTTGCTAAATAATACATCATTGTATTTAAAAAGTTACAAAAAGAATCATTCAGTTGTATTACAAAATAACTATATCATTATGCACGAATGGATGCCAGTCTTTGCTTGCCAAGTAGCCTCACCCACGTGCCATTCCCAGCAACAAGTTACCTGCCAGCTGAAAATGCATAAAAGTCAGCGTTGCTGAGTGAATTCTAGTTTTAAAATTAAAGTCCCTTGTATATATATAAAAATATCATTTTTCTTAAAATACTACCTTTTCATAAAATCCATTACTTCCGTACGTGTTCACACATCATACATACAGCAAGATAATATTCATTATTATCTTTCATCATTTTCTCATTCATTTCATACTTTCATCATTATCTTTCACTTTCTTCTGAACCAATGTGCAATACCCCGAACATTGTGCATGAAGCTGGTACTGGGCCTAGGGCCTATACATAGACCCCGAACATTGTGAAAGAAGCTAACTCCAGTACCTGGGGCAAGCAACAAGGGTCCCATCAATCTCTAGGATTGACCCTGTGTGCATCCTTCGGGTTAGCTAAACTACACACAGTTAAGCTGACAACCCAATGGCTGTGAACCTCCTTTCAATTGCTTGCAAGACTTTCATTCATTCGTTATGTTCCACTTTTCATTAGCATTAATCTTTCGCTCCTTTTATGATAATACTTTACATATAAGAGCATAAACACACCACGTAAAGTCACGTAATAATACGTAATATGGAACATAACAACAGGCCATAAACATGAAAAACACCAACAAACATAACCATCAAAACATCCCAGGGCTTACTCTTAAAATTTTTATTTCCCGAAATTTCAGAAAATTTTCTAAGGCATTTAGGCGCATGAGTACTATGCAGGCGCACGAGTACTATGTAGGCGCACGGGGACCTTAGGCGTATGAGGACACTTAGGTGAATGAGGAAACCTAGGCACATGAGCACTGCTTGGGCGCATAAGCCTTACTTAGGTGCATGAGCACTTAGGCGCATGAGGTACTATTTGGGCGCATGAACCTCACTTAGGTGCATGAGCAGTATGCGCATGAGGTACTGTTTGGGCGCATGGTCAACACTTAGACTTATGGGCAAAATTTCTAGGTGCATGAGAACTATATTAGGTGTATGACCAGGTACTTAGGCGCATGGACAAAATTCCAGGCGCATGGGCACTATGTTGGGCGCATGGGTAGTTGTAATTTCGAACTTACACTATTTTTCAGACCCAATCATTGTTTTAACATGTTCTTAACCCAAATCTAATATACCAAACACCTAAAACAAGCATATAAACACAAAACACAACAAATCATACACAAACATACATTCACCCGTATAAACAGGGTATAAACATACGGTTAAACATGCTGAAATAAATAAAAAGTTAGTTACATGCATTTTCAGCCCCAAAACAAGTATAAAACATAAAAACCGGGGATCTAGAACTCACCTGCAGCAGCTTTCGAGCAAAACTCCTCCAAACTCGGAAGCACTTGGAGTTCAAACATCTAAACACATAAAAAACGCAGAACCGAACACAAAGAACACATAAGAATCGGTCCTGAAGCTGAAAACTCAGCTGAAACCGAACAAAAACGCAAGAAAACACACCCCTTCGAAGGTTTCTCTCACTAGAAACCGATGAAAACCTTGTTCTTCTTCTTTCTCTCTTCTTTGCAACCGAGAGGAGGTGAAATCAGATGTAGTGGGCGGCCATGCTCTTTTAAACATAAAATAATAAGGTTTTGTCCTTTATACAACTTTAGCCCCTCCACTTATGAAAATTCTCCTTTCTTTCTTTATACTTTTCTTTTCTTTTCTTTTTAGCAAATTTTCGGGTGTTACATTGTTGTATGGTTCACAAAGAAGTTTGGATGTTCAAGAGTCAAGGGTAATGTCCTAAAGGATAAAAAACAATAACTTAGGGTCGAAAGTCATTACAAAAAGTTAGGAAGTTTAAGAAATGGCAAAAGGCAAAAAGTTAGATTGAAAAAGGATTATTGCATCAATTTTAGAATCAAGAAAGAATGGTGGATACATGTGTGAACATGTTTTAAGAATGTCAAACAGTTTTAGAAAATTTTAAGAATTCACAGCCAACTAGTTTAGAGTCTTCCGGACAACTTTCGCTTAGGAATGATTATATGAAAAGACCCGAAATATGTTAAAACAACCGCACAATACAGAAGGCGCTAAAATGGGCACTAATCTTGTGAAGGCTGTCATGGAGTTGTCTTATTGAGTTTGAAAACATATAATCTATCATTAATAAGGTAATTTGGTGAAATTAATATTAGAGTTCGAGTTTGCTCAAATTTAGTTACTTGTGACCAAGTTATGATTAGTTGAAGGGAGACTATATTCTTCCTAAATTCTAGTAAGGCACTTATGTGCACTTTTAGAATTGTTAAAGCGTGAAACGGGTTTGAATGAGTCTTAATATGTCGAATATAGGATATTATAGTTCATTTGACTTATGAAGAACATTCCAAGACTTTGGTGTAGCCAACATTTAGAGAAATAATCATGTGGAATAACCGAATATGGCAACATAGCCGTTCATGTGCAAAGAAGATGAAAATAAAAAGTGTTTTACTAGAAGAAATATAAAGTAAGAACATGAAATCATGAGAAAAATAGGTAAATCAAGTCATTGATGGACTTGTTCATCAATTATATTCCTTACATCCATCATACAATAATATAATTTATGTTTGGATATTAGGATTATTCTTTAGACTAAAACAAAATAAAGAAAATTGAAACAACATAAAAGAAATGCAAAATAAGAAACACAATACAATATTACCTTAGCACTAGACAATTCTTGAAATTACTTGTAAAACAATTAGTCAAAAACAAAGGATGATAGAAATGTTTGCAACTGAGATATTTAGAGAATAAACAAAGAAAAAGTGTGGCGTAAGTCTTGCTTTTATAGTTGATGTTAAGAGGGGTTATGAATGGTTTTAATGGTGAGTTACAAGTTTTTAAAGGGGGTTATGATTGGAATTTGAAACAAAAAATATAAACTTAAATAATATTAATAAATAAAAGAATAATTATAATTTAAACTATAATTTCACTAGAACTCTAATTTTAGTAATTTATCAAATTACTAGTTATAAACATTATAAATCTTATACACTATGTAATTTAATTATTTATCCTAATTAAATAATTAAAATCTCCTAATTAATGATTGAACTTTATAAATCTACAAAAAAATTATTTTAAAAATTACTATAAATTGAAAAAATGACATCATGAAAGTGTTAAAGATAATACTCAAACAACAATATTTAAACAATAATTGTTTATTAGACAAATGACCTAGATGGGTTCAGGTTGACAATACAAGTTGGTCAAATGTTACACTCTCCCCTACTTTAGGAATTTAATCCCCAAATTTATTTCGAGGAGGCTAATGCAAAGATGAGGATACTTGGATTTCATTTGGTCTTCACGTTCCAAAGAACTCATGGCTGTGTCTAAACTCGTAACAAACTTTAGGACTATTGGTCTTCAACTACTTTTGTGTTGTTTGACTTCCTGATCAATGATTTCGACGGGTTTATAAATAAAGTGCCCGGAATCATGAACTTCATCGTGTGGAATGTGGACATTTTAATCGGCAAGGCATTTCTTCAGATTTGACACGTGAGATGTTGGGTGAACAAGACTAAGTTCTTGGGGTAGTTCAAGCTTGTAAGCCCTCCCAATACACTTAAGCATTTTAAATGGACCTACATAACGAGGTACTACCTTTCCTTTCTTTACAAAGAAAATCACTCCCTTCCAAGGGGATACCTTCAAAGCAAGTTATTGTAGATCATATGGGTTTTTGTTGGTAGATTCTTGAATCAGTTCAGGACCAATGGTTTGTACCTCACTAATCTCCGACCGACAGATGGGAGTTCAGAACTTGCGACCATACAAGGCTTCAAATGGTGTCATCTTGATGCTGGTGTGATAACTTTTATTGTATGTGAATTTGATCAATGGAAGATGAAAATCCATCAATGGAAGATGAAAATCCTAAGAGCCACCAAAATCAGTGACACGAGCTCAAAGCATATCCTTGAGTGTCTCTATTGTTTTTTCGGTTTGACTGTCAGTTTGAGGATAATTGGCTATGTTGAGATTGACTTGAGTTCATATTGATTGAAGACTTTGCCAAAACAAGAGATAAATTAACCCTCATGATCGGAGATGATGTTTAGAGGCACATCATGATGAAGAATACTTCATTGTTGTAGATATGAGCCAATCTCTTTACTCAATAATCTTCATAAATCCATATGAAATGTGTTGACTTAGTGAATCGATCAACGATAACCTAGATGGTATTATGACCACTGGGTGCAAGGCAATTTGGTGAATAAGTCAATGGATGTCTTCTCCCACTTCCGCAAAGGAATCTTGGGTTGAACAAGTAATCCAGAGGGATGTTGATGTTCGGCTTTGACTTTTGAACTGGTGAGACATTTGGACACATACAAAGCAATGTCCTTTTTCATGCTAGGCCACCAATACTGATTGTGAAGATTCATGAACATTTTATCCATACCGGGATAAATGGAATAATGAGCCTTATAATCCTCATTCATGATGATTGTTCGGAGGTTATCATAGGTAGGAATCCAAACATGATTCAAAAAATTAAAGCAAACCATCGGATTAGATTTCCAATTGAAGTTCAGTGCCCCATGACATTCCATCATACATGTTGCCTACGATAACTAAATCATGTTGGGCTTCAAGAATACGAGTTTTGAGATCGTATTGAAATTTAATATTTGAAGCATGACATAATCCTTACGACTCAATACGTCGGCTATGACCTTCAATTTTCCAGGATGATAATGATTGTCGCATTCATACTCTTTAAGTAATTCAAATTATCTTCGTTGCCTATGTTTAGTTATTTCAGATTGAAGATATGTCGAACACTTATTCATCAGTGAATACAATGGTGCCATAAAGATAGTATTTCTAGATTTTCAGTGCAAAAACAAAAACATCCAATTTGAGATCATAAATTATGTAATTCTTTTCATGGATTGTAAGTTGCCTTGAGGCATAAGCTATGACTTTATCTCATTGTATAAGAATACAACCATGACCTTCCTTTGAAGCATCATAATAGACAATGATATCATCATTTCCATCGGGAATGGTCAATATTAGAGCATTACACAACGTTTGCTTAAGAGTTTGAATGGCTTTCTCTTGATCTAGCCACCACTTAAGAGTCAAAGGAGTGAGAGGCACATCGATCTTTTAGCTAAAAGTCTTTTAAACGGGAGTTATGATTGAAATTTGAAAAAATATAAACTTAAATAAAATATTAACTATAATTTAAACTCTAATCATAAAAACTCTAATTTTAATAATTCATCAAATTAATATATTATAAAACTATATAAACTTTATAAATCTTGTAAGCTTTGTAATTTAATTATTTACCTTAATTAAATAATAAAATCTCCTAATTACTGGTTAAACTTTATAAATTATATAAATTTATTTTATAAATAAAAAAATTACAATAAATTGAATAAATGATATAATTAAAGTGTTAAACATAATAATCAAACAATATTGTTTAAATAATAATTGTTTATTACATGAATGACCCAAATGGGTTCAGGACAATACAAATGGGTAAAATGTTACAATAGATGACTGTAGCATAGAATTGGAAGGTCATAGTTTTCTTGCCAAGTTGCATGTTATTACCTTAGGTGGTTTCAAAGTAGTTCTAGGTATGGATTCATTGGCCACCTATAGGGCTAAGATTATATGTCAAAGGAAGATGATTCATATGATAGCACTGATAGTAGTCTAGTCATAGTGTACCATAATAAAGTCGGCACTGTTCCTAAGATTCTTTTATGATAAAAGTAGTAAGGTTCATGAGGCGAGGGCATGGAGCTTATTTGGCGTATATGAAACACACTAAAGATTAATCATTACAGTTGATATGTGTACCTATAATGTGTGCTTTCCTTGATGTGTTCCTTGATTACCTTATTAGAGTACCAACCAATCAGGAAAAAGAGTTCTAGATAGACCTTGTGCTAGAAGCTCAGCCCCTAGCCTAAGTACTATGCTATTTGGCTCCATCATAGATGAGTAAATTAATAACCAAAGTATTAGAACTCCTTGATAAAGGATTCATCAGACCAAGCATTTCTCTATAGGGTTCTATAGTGTTGTTTGTAAAGAAGAGAGTTTGAAGCATGCGAATCTGTATAGACTATAGAGACCTAAACAACTTGATAGTGAAGAACAAGTACCCATCACCTAGGATTGATAATCTATTCGACTAGTTGCAAGGTGCAAGTTGGTTCTCAAAGATCGATCTTAGGTCAGGTTATCATCAGTTAAATGTTAAAGTGCATGATATACCAAAGATTGCATTTCAGATTCGATATGGACATTATGAGTTCTTTGTGATGTCGTTTGATCTTACAAACTCTCTTATGATGTTTATGGACTTGATGAATAGGGTCTGTCAGTAGATGCTCGATAGATCAGTGATAGCACTTATTGATGGTAGCCTCATTTACACAAAGAATAAGGGAAATAACTCTTGTCACATCCATAAAGTATTGGAAGCCCTATGAAAGGAGAAGTTGTATGAAAAATTTTCCAAATGCACATTTTGGTTACATAAAGTATAGTTTCTGGGTCATGTAATTAGCCCATATGGAATATTGGTGGATCCTTCTAAAGTAGAAGTTGTTATGCAATGGAGTTCGCCAAAGACATCATCTGAAATCCGAAGCTTCCTTGCATTGGCGGGATACTACTAGATGTTTTTTTAGGATTTATCCAAGATGCCTTGTTGTTGATGAAGTTTAACAGGAAAGATGTAAAGTTTGAATGGCGCGATAGTCAAAACGATGCATTCCAATAATTGAAGAAGATGTTCACACATACTCCATTGTTGACTTTGCTTGAAGAGAATGAAGAGTTGGTAGTCTACTCTGATGTTTCTAGTCAAGGGTTAGGGTTGCATAATGATGCAATGTGGTAAGGTGATAGCTTACGCTTCTTGAAAGCTTGTAGTTGTTTCGTTTGCACAAAGATCTGAAGAAACTATTTGTATGGTGTCAAGTGTAAGATCTTCATGGATCACAAGAGCTTAAAGTATTTCTTCAAGCAAAAAGACCTCAACATGAGACAAACATGATGGTTGGAGCTAATAAAGGACTACGACTATGAGATTAATTATCATCCAAGTAAGGCTAACGTGGTGGCTGACTCCTTAACCTACAAAGAGAGTCATGAACCTATCCGTGTGATATCTTACCCGTTGATAGTTACGCTTGCCAACATAAAGCAAGTTTGTAAAGCATATATGGAAGCTCTAAAGCCCAAGCAAATGAACAAGAAAAGAATTAAAGGATAAGTCGAGAATCTGGAAGAAAATACTAATGGTTTCAAAACCAAATTCAGGAGTATGTGGATTCCACATTATAGAGATTTATGAATGAAAGTCTTAGATTAAGCTCATAAGACTCGCTACTTGATTCATCCAGGAACCACCAAGATGTACTAGGATATAAAGAAGAATTATTAGTGGCTGGGGATGAAAGCTGATGTAGCCAATATGTAAAGAAGTGTTGGACATGTCTTTTGGTTAAAGCATAATTCAAAAGCCATATGGGAAGATCCAGCCTTTGGATATTCCCAAATAGAACTGGGAATATTTTACTATAGATTTTATAACAAAGCTACCATGTATAGCTAAGGTTTATGATGCCATATGGGTTATAATTGACAAATTAATGAAGAATGCTCATTTCTTACCAATCTAGGAGACATATAACTTGGAGTGGCTAGCTGAATTGTTCATTAAAAAGATAGTTGCTCATCATGGTGTACCAGTGTCGATCTTTTGTGACAGCAACACGTGGTTTACATCTATGTTTTGGAAGAAGTTCAATGATGGTATAGGAACAAAATTGCACATCAATACAGCATACCACATACAGATAGATGGCTAGTCTGAAAAAAGCTATTTTGACTTTAGAAGACATGCTTCACGTATGTATTATAGACTTTGGTAGGAGCTAGGATACTCATCTACCATTACACAAATTCTCATAGAATAACTACTACCATGCAAGTATCAAATGTCCCTGTATGAGATGCTTAATGCTAATTAGGAAGAATAGAGATTATAGTGGCTATGAATGAGAAAGTAGAACGAATCAAAGCCTACATGAAAACTTAAGTAATATAAAAGTTGTATGCAAATAAATGACTAGAGGTGATAGAGTTTAATGTTGGTGATAAAGTGATGCAAAAGGTTTCATCGGGGAAAGGAGTTATCTGATTCAGGAAATGGGGAAAGCTAAGTCCCATGTTTGTTGATCCATTTAAAATAGTAACCTTTGTGGGTGAAGTGACATATAAACTAAAATTAGCAGATGATTTAAGTGGAATTCACTCCACTTTCCATGTATTACATCTACGTAAGTTTAAGCTGACGAAGGTGCTCATGTTCCACTTCACGATATGGAAATTGATGACAAAGTGACATATGTGTAATAGCCTGTGGCTATTATAGATAGAAAGGAAAAGAATGTCATAGCCCAATCCATGGGTGCGACCAGTTGGGTCACATCACATTATATATAGTAGAGGACTTATCATTCAAGGCCATAAAAACCATACTGAATTAAAACTACCTAGGGCAATGCTTTAGACTGTATTGGAGCCCCAAGGTTTTCATTGCATAGGATTTTCATTACATTTACGATCATTGGAAAACTTGAAAAGGGACTATGGGTGTGCACACCTAAGAAATAAAACAAACACACCCGTTCAACGTGGTCGTAGAGTTAACTCTATATGAACACACTTATATGATGTCTGTTGTGTGGACCAACGTAAAAATCTCGTTAGGAAAAGTGAAGCGTATGGAATAAGCATTGCATATGATATTAAAGATTATTGATTACTGATGGAAATTGATATGTGATACAGAAAATGTCAGAGAAAGGATAGCCTGGTGATTCGAAGAAGGGACAGAGCTCGAGCATAGCTCGATACTTTGTCGAGAATGACGCATCAGGCTACTACACTATAGCAGGTTTGGCCTTAAGGTTAAAGAAGTCACCTTTATCGGTTATGACTAAGATGGCGAAGAAGGTGAGGAGGTCGGGCACCCATGAGACTACGCGAAAGTACACACAACTACCAATTCAAGAATTCTTCAAAATACCTGAAGTAATACCTACCAAGATGACACATGCACTATCTAAGGATGGTTGAGGAGCCCAAGGGGGAACTAGAGGCTCCAATCACATTTGGATTTCTGATGACAACAGTCATGTTAGAGCAGCCAACAACAATGAGCCCAAGGCGGAGGGCGGTAACGATGATGACGAGGAGGCTGGCGATGGTGAGTTAGAGACTAAGAGACATATTGCTCCTCATAATCTGGATGAGTCACCCCCGATGGACTTTGATTACACTTATGCTAGGACGTGAGCAAAAGGTCCAAATTCTCGAACTGGGCAAGGGCAATAGCCATAGGAAGGATAGAGACATATTGAACTCTACGAGGATTATGAGAGGTTATGTTAGCATCAGAGGGTCGAGATTCATGAGGCTATGAGGCATAGTTATTACCACTATTATAGACCACCGTATTCATGTCAACCAATACCTATGTACCCACCATCATCAATGTACCCACCTCCACCTGTTGTTTATAAGCCACCCCAGTAGGTTATGTACAGGAACCCAATCCCACCTATTCAACGCCGACGATATATGCACCTTATCATCTTTATTAGTAGACAGCATATTGCCATTCGTATCCTTTGTATTCTGAACTACCCCTAAATTCTTTTGGAACTAGATCGTCCTGCCATCATCATTCTTTAGACATGTTTCGAAGATCGGTTAGTGTCCGTGTGGATAATAGCCACAGAGTGTGGGGTAGATCTAAAGATCAGGTGGACAAGTAGGAGCGTGGTTTAGACCGACGAAGGCATATGATGGAGGTTTATGTAGAAGATATCAGCTATAAAGAAACCAGCATTTTTGAGGAAATTACATAGATTAGTATTAGTAGTTTGGATGCAATGATAATGGTCTGATTGTGTATATGAGTCTAATATGGTTTGATTTGGTTGTATCGTAAGAAGCGAGACGAAATAAAATAGGATGTTCTTAGATTATGTAATAGATGAAACCCTCGAATGATGTTTGGATTATGATGATTCAACAATGCTATAGTTAGCCATGTATCACTTGGTTTCCTAACGGGATGGTCATTTGTAATTAGGGTTGGAATTATGACATTCATAACCGCATTTGTATGACTTGAAAATGTATGATAATTTCTAGTATCTAATATCTATCTATTTGATGCTCATTTAGAATGGCCAAGGATAAGGGCAACGAAGTTACCGAGATGAATCCATTAAGGAGGACTAGGGGAATGACCCATGCTAATCATAGCAAGGGCCCCACCCCTTCTGTTGAGATTAGGAATGGTCTGTTCCTACATCTGAGGAGAAGAGGAAGGCTGAACTTGCAACTGAATTGCCACAAATATCTATGATTGGGATAGCTACAGCCATGCCTGCCATCATAGTCGGAGAGATAAAGGCAATACAAGGTGAGGGCAAGCCCACTGACAACAAGAAGATGAAGGACTCAAAGGCTGAAGGGTCATCAGAATCTTCATTCAAACCATCAGATGACAATGGTTAGGAGAACAACAGCCCAAGTTTGGATGCATCAGGTGAAGTCAACAAACCTAAAAAGGATAAACCTAAGGTTTCTAACTTCAAAGGATGCACATACCGAAAGTACATGATATGTAAACTCAAAATATTCAGGGGTGACAAAACATCCATCGATGCTCTCTGGTGGATTGTGGAGAATGAGACCATTCTGGATGTTAGTGGTTATAAGGAAGAGGTTAAGGTGAAGTTTACTGCCCAGTCATTCAAAGATAATACCCATACATGGTGGAAGACTATCTTATTCATAGGAGATCGGGGCAAAGTGTTAATCATGGGATTAAGGAAGTTCTGCAAGTTATTTTTGGAGAAGTTTTTTCCGCATCATAAGGTGGAGCAGTTAGAAGATGAGTACCTTCATCTGACTATGGAAGGTATTGATTACCGAAAATAGACCGCTCATTTTCTTGAATTGGTAGGCTTGCTAATGAAATTCACCAGACCGTTCATTTGGGGTGTTATTTTGGATATCTGAGGTGACCTACGGACCTTAAGACCTATCATATTACAATCTACTATGGAATTGACTACTGAGTTAACTAAGGATCTCATCAGAGCAAAAGGAAGCCAGATATATAAGGGTGGGTACAAGCATAGGAGAGAAAGTAGGAAATAAATAATTTTTTGGAAAGACATTAAGAGATGGGAAGAAATAGGGTTTTAGTAGGACTAAGTTTTGAAAAGTTAATTCAAAGGGGAAGTGTGATACCCCTAAGTTCTAGAAGTGTGGATGACACCATATTAGTGAATATGAAGGTGACGGGTGTAAGACGAGTGGAAAAATTGGCCATTTCTCCCGAGAGTGCCCATGATATAAGGGGTGTTTTAAGTGTGGACAAAACGGCCATATGTTACCCAAACTGCAAAAAGGAGATACACCCACTCCTACTTACATGGTGAAGGGTATGGGGTCACTAGTGACCAATGCTCGAGTTTTTCAAATGGGAGCTGAGGAAGCTATGAGTACCAGTGATCTTGTGACATGTATGTTTCCTGTTAACCATATTTATGCTAGTGTATTATTTGACTTTGGGAAAATAAAAGGTTTGTTTCATATAATTATATTCCTTGTCTAAATAGTATGGTGGTCAAATTAGGAACCCCTTATGTTATTGAAATTATGAACGACTAGGAGGTCAAGGTAGAGGTTATGCTTGAAAATAGCTACATTAATATCAATGATCAAAATCTCCCTCTCAAACTATTACCTATGTAGTTTGGTGGATTTGATATAGTTTTAGGTATGGATTGGTTAAACAAGAATAAAGCCCATATAAACTGTGAGCGAAGATTATTAGAGATTGATTTGCCAAACAGGCAAAGGTCAAAAATCGTGGGTGATTATCCACGATGCCCAACTAAAATGATATCGATTATACGGGTGGAAAAGTGCCTATGACACGGATATCAGGGGTTTTGGTTGTACTTAATATCTGACAAGACGGGAAGAAATATCGAGGACATCTTGGTGGTGATTGATTATCCTAATGTTTTCCCTGAAGACCTACTAAGATTGCCTCTAAATTTACAAGTTATACTTCATATCAACCTGGTGCCGGGAACTGCCCACTATAGCAAAGCACTTTACTGATTGATGCTCTCGAAGATGAAGGAATTGATGACATAACTCCAAGTATTGTTGGAGAATGGTTTCATAAAGCCAAGCTCATCCCTGTGGGTAGACCTAGTCTTATTCGTGAAAAAGAAAGACGGCACCATGAGAATGTGCATTGATTACCGAGACCTGAATAAAGTGACCATTAAGAATCAATATGCTATTCCACGTATTGATGACATGTTTAATCAGCTATAAGTTTCAAGTTATTTCTCCAACATTGACATGTGGTCTGGTTATCATTACCAAGTGAAGGTACATGATGAAGATACATCGAAGATAGCTTTTTGCACCATGTATAGACACAATAAGTTTCTAGTAATGTCATTTGCATTGACTAATGCACCTGCAGTTTTTATGGATCTTATAAATTGGGTATGCAAGCCCTACCTTGATAAATTTGTGATTGTCTTCATTGACAATTTCTTGGTATACTCACGCACAAATAAAAAACATGAAGGACGTCTTAGGATGCTTCTAGAGTTGCTAAAAATGAGAACGCAAAGTTATCCAAATATGACTTCTGGTTGCTGGAAGTCTTGTTTTTAGGACATGTCATCAATGACCAAGGGAGACAGGTGGACCCAGACAAAATGGAAGCAATAATGGGATGGGAAGTTCCTAGATCCCCAATTGAGATTTGTAGGTTTCTTGGGTTGGTTGAATACTACAAGAGGTTCATTCTGGACTTTTCTAAGATTACTACACCACTTACTATTTTTACACAGAAAAATGTGAAATTTTGCTAGGGTTATAAACAAGAGGAAGCGTTTAAGGTACTGAAATAGAAATTGAGCAGTGCACCCATTTTCATTCTACCAAAAGGGAACAATGACTCTATGGTTTATTATGATGTAATCATAAATGGGTTGGGGTGTGTATGATGAAGAAGGATGGTGTGAGTGCATATGCCTCGAGACAACTAAAGAAGCATGAGGTAAGTTACGCGACACACGGACCTAGATTTAGGTGCGGTGCTGTTTGCACTAAAAGTCTGGCGACATTATCTATATGGTACGAAATTTATCGTGTATTCAAATCATAATAGTTTGAAATAGATATTTGAACAAAAGGATCTCAGTATGCGTCAATGGAGATGGATAGTAGTCCAGTCCGATTACGATTTTGAACTTCAATACCATCCGCGCAAGGCGAACGTGGTCACCGATGCCTTTAGTCTGAAGGTGTAAGAGTTATACTTTGAGGCTGATACAACTCAATTAATTTCACTAAGTATCAAATCTTCCGAAGCCAAAAGACCATTTCTACCAAAGCCAAAGATGAAGTCTTTCGAAGCATCAAGACAAAGTATTCCGAAGGAAAGAGACTGATTTCTTCTGAATACAGAGAAGACATGTTTTCTCTAACATACTTTTGACAAAGCCTAAACCACTTTCCACTATCATCTCTAAACACTCACCAATTTATACAAGTTGGTGATATGTCCATGCTTTTGTCAACTGTAGATTAAGGTCTTAGAGTCTTTAACTTTCTACTTTGTACTTTTATCCTTTTTGTAATAGATAAGGATGTGAGCTATGGCATGTCATAGTCACTAGTCAAAAGGCAATCTATCTTTTGACTTTATATTGATCTTGTTGTCTAGATTAGAGTTCCAGCTGGCTTTTAAAGTATGGCCGACTGTAGGATGTAGTATAAAGTATCTCAAGTACCAGTCCTTAGAACCAAGCTTTGTAACATCTGTAAAGCACTTGAGAGCAATATACATCATTATTGAAAACCAATTACTTGTGTTTTTATTATGTTCTTTACTTATGTTGATTGTTTCATTTAGCTAGTTCCCTATCTGATCTGTTAAGTGTTCTAATCTTTCCATCCATTATGAAACTGTTGCATTACCACCCTTCAATGGTCCTGCAGAAGGAACAAGCTAAACCAACATGGGTACGTGCTATATATTTAGACGTACATATGGATATGTTTGATAGATTAAAGAAGGTCCAGTTCGGGGCACTCCTTAAGGATAACAGTGTAAATGAGGAAATGATTGAAAGGGTAAAACAGTTGGCTGCCGGAAGAAATGGATTGCTTCGCATGGGGAGTCGAATTTCAATACCAAATTTTGGGATCTACGGAGGGTAGTAGTAGAGGAGGCGAACAATTCAAAAGTACTTGATACACCCTGGTGCTGATAGGATGTATTATATGCTAAAGGACTACTACTGGTGACCTAGAATGAAGAAACACATTGCAGCTTTTGTCAAAAGATGCATGACCTGTTTCCAATAATGGCTGAACAGAGAAACCTTCAGGAAAGTAACAACCTTTAGACATTCCCATGTTGAAGTGGAAAAAATTACAATGGATTTTGTTGTCAATTTACCAAGGATGCGAAAGGGGCATGACATTATTTGGGTCATAGTGGATAGACTAACTAAGTCTACGTAATTCTTACCTATTAAAGAAACATATGAATTGGAATGGTTGGCCCAATTGTATATTAAAGAGATAGTAACGAGGCACGAAGTGCCAACATTGATAGTTTCTGATCGAGATGGTAGGGTCACATCTCCTTTCCGGTGGACCTTCCAAGATGCCTACGGGACCAAGTTAGAGATGAGCATGGCATACCATCCTAAACAGATAGCTAGAGCGAGCGAACTATGCAGAATTTGTAGGACATACTTCATGTATGTGTGATTGAATTTGTCAGTAGTTGGGATGTTAACATTCCGTTAATAAAATTTTCATATAATAATAGTTACCATGCGAGCTTGAAGGCCGCACCTTTTTAGGCTGTAACACCCGAAAAATTTTAAAAGACGAGAAAGAAAGTATAAACATGCAGAAAAAGAAAGAAAACACAATTTAACCTAAGTTGAGGGGCTAAATGTGTCAAAAGGACAAAATGATTAAGAAGTGGGTGCATAAAGTGGGCATGGCCGCCCACTCTTCTCTGCATATCTTCTTTTCACCAGATTTTAGAGAGAGAAAGAGCTGAGCTCTCAGGTTTTGGAGAAGAAGAACAAGGAGATCGAATTCAAGGTAAGAATTCATCGTTTTCATCTAAGAGTGCACACTTCCTACCGATCCGAGAGACGTATTCATCTAAGAATTTAGCGGATCTATTCATCAGGGAGATTGTAACTCGTCACGGTATGTCGGTGTCTATTGTTTCTGATTGTGACACTCGGTTTACATCTAAGTTCTGGAAGAGATTTCATGATGCAATGGGGACAAGGTTACACATTAGCACGGCTTATCATCCACAGAAGGATGGTCAGTCGGAGAGAACTATTCAGACGCTTGAGGATATGCTTCGGGCATGCGTCATTGATTTTGGAGGTATTTAGGATGACCACTTACTGTTAGCGGAATTATCATACAATAATAGTTATCATGCCAGTATTGGTATGCCCCTTATGAGATGCTATACGGTAGGAGGTGTAGAACACCCGTTTGTTGGGTGATATTGGTCAAAAGGAGTTGGGAAGTATTGAGGTAATTGAGGCTACGACTGAGAAGCTCGAGAAGATCAAAGCCTTTATGAAGACAACCAAATATAGGCAGAAGTCGTATGCTGACAAGAGACGTAGACCAATTGAGTTCAAGGTGGGAGATAGAGTTATGTTGAAAGTCTCACCGTGGAAGGGGATCATTCTGTTTAGAAAGCGGGGCAAGTTGAGCCCGAGATACATAGGGCCTTTTCGAATCATTGCTCGAGTAGGAGAGGTGGCCTACAGGTTGGAGTTACCCGATGAGTTAAGTGGAATTCACCCTACATTCCATGTATCTCATCTGTGGAAGTGTTTAGCTGACGAAGATATGTTATACCATTGGAAGACATTGAAGTTGATGAAAGGCTTAATTATGTGGAGCAACTAGTGGCAATCATTGATCGCAAGGAGAAGAGGTTAAAGAAATAAAGTGGTTCCCCTAGTTTGTGTACAGTGGAAGCACAGGAAGGGATCCGAGTCTACGTGGGAGACTAAAGAAGAGATGAGGCAGAATTACCCACATCTGTTCGAGGAATAACAGGTTTCGGGACGAAACCTATATAAGGGGGGTGGACTTGTAACACCCGGAAAATTTAAAAGACGAGAAAGAAAGTATAAACGTGCAAAAAAGAAAGAAAACACAATTTAACCTAAGTTGAGGGGCTAAATATGTCAAAAGGACAAAAAGATTAAGAAGTGGGTGCATAAAGTGGGCATGGCCACCCACTCTTCTCTACATATCTTCTTTTCACCAGATTTTAGAGAGAGAAAGAGCTGAGCTCTCGGGTTTTGGAGAAGTAGAACAAGGAGATCGAATTCAAGGTAAGAATTCATCGTTTTAAGTTGTTCTTGGCCGGCCTATGCCTAGGTTATATGATTATGTGTGTTTGTTGTGTTTGGGTGTGTGTTTTTGGTGGGTTTCTAGGTGGTTGAACTCATAGTGCAAACGGGTTTGAAGGAAGTCATACTCGAAGGATGCTAAGGTGAGTTCTAGATCCTCGGTTTCTATGTTTTAAACTTGTTTTGGGGTTGGAATTGCATGTAACTAACTTTTTAATATGTCCAGTATATTGTACCGTAAGTTTGGCCCTGTTCTTTAGTGGGTGTGTTAGGGCCTGCATGTTTTGCTCAGTTTATGTGGTTGTATGCTTGTTTTAAGAGATTAGCATGCTAGATCGGTGCGATGAATGTATAAGAATAAGGATTGGGAACTTATTATAGTGTAAGATGCGGTTTCAGGTTAGTTGATCATCCACATTAAGTTTGAATATTTGCGTGTCGCGTTAGTTAAGCCTTCATCTGCATTTGATGAACACATCGACTATTTTGTTCACCCATATTTGCTAAGTGTTCATCCGCATTTGTTGTATGTTCATCCGCATTTGTTGTATGTTCATCCACATTTGTTTTGTCCATGCGTATTTGCTTCAGTCATCCGCATTTGGTTCATGCCCACTTCATTGGACGGAATATTTTCGGGAAACTTTCATGTGCTTTATTCATGCGCATTCGCTACAGTGTTCATGCACATTTCTTTGGGACACTTGGAATATTTTCTGAGGTGATCATCCACATTTGTGTGCTCATCCGCATTTCTTTAAGGGACAAATTTTCTGAGATTTTGGGATGTAGAGCTTAAGTGTTGAGAAATGAGGTTTTATGGGGGACTGTGTTTGTTTACGGTTTGCATGCTTTGTATGCTGCTGTGATGATGTTGTTCCATGTTATATTTATGTCGTGACCTTACGTGGTGTGACGTATGAATATGCTTATGTAAAGTAGTACTTAACGAAAGTGGAAGATAACTAAAGTGATGTAAGAAAGAATGAATGCATGCATTAATGAACGATCACAAGTAAGAAAAGTCTTGCAAGCACTGTAAGGAGGTTCACACCCAATGAAGGGTGTTAGCTCAACGGTGTGCGGGTTAGCTACCCCAGAGGTATGTACACTGGGGTCTAGTCTTTGTGACTGACCATACGTACGGGACCATTGTCGCTTACCCCGGTGCTGGGCCCGCCTTGTGCATGATGTTTGAAGTCTATTTATAGTCTTCGGCCCAGTACCCGCCTTGTGCATGATGTTTGGGTATAGCAAATGGCATTGGCCCAAATGATGATACCCCGGTGCTGGGCCCGCCTCGGGCATGATGTTTGAAGTCTATTATAGTCTTCGGTCCAGTACCCGCCTTGTGCATGATGTTTGGGTATAGCTCGAGGCATTAGCCTGGAGCATAGAGAAGTGAAAGCAATAATGATCGAATGAAATGTACGATAAGAATGAATGAATGAATGATGTAAGCTGGCGATGATGAAAGATAATAATAAATTATTATCTATGTGTATGTATGATGCATGATCACATTTGAAAGTAAAGAAAGAATGGTTTTAAACGAAAGAAAAGTATTTTGTTTTATAAAACTAGAACTCACTCAGCAACCCTAACTTTTAGTATTTTCCAGTTGGCAGGTAATGTTGCTGAGGATGGCACAGGGCAGCTACTTGGCATTTTTGGGATGGCATCTATTGTTTAAATTATGACGTTTTTGCATTATAATGCGAACAAACAATATTTTGTAACGATTATGAATGTTGTATATTTTGCAAAAGCATGAATGAAATGATTTTAAATTATTCAGCTGTGTTGTTTTAGTTCACCTAAATATATGTTTTATGTTTTATGTGCAATGATTGACCAGCTGTAAGCGTCTCGGGAATGGGGCCTTACATAGGCCTTGTAATGCCTAGAGTATTGGACACCATTTTCTAATTCAAAGTGTGTAAAGGGCAGTTGATGGGCCCTAAGCTAATAATGGACACCACATAGAAAGTGAAAAATGTCTGGAAAGAGTACAAGTGGCGCAGGACTATCAATATTTATGTCGATAGACGGCGGAATTGTTGGAATTATGGTTGCTGACAAAATCATGCTTAGGTGTCACCATGATGGGGGACCATTTGTCTTGGGAAACAAGGGAAATTAAGTCTTCGTTATATTGGACATTTTGAAGTACCAAATGAATAGGTATGGTGGCCTATAAGTTAAAATTTTCTGATGAGTTGAATGGAGTGCATCCAGTATTCCACGTGTCACACTTGAAAAAGTGTTTCTCTAATGAAACACTACAGACTTACTAGACAAGATCCAGGGGGATGATCGCTTAAACTTTGTAGAAGAGCCGATAGAGATTATCGAAAGGCAAGTAAAAGGTTAAGGCGAAAACACATTCCAATTGTGAAAGTCAAATGGAATGCTTAGTATGGTCCCAACTATACATGGGAACTGAAGGACGTAAATGAGGAAGAAATATCCTCATTTGTTTACAAACTAAGTGATTCCAGGGAAAAAATCCCTTTAAGGGGAGAGGAGTAACCTATCAGCTCGAAAGCCATGTTTAACACATGAGAAAGAGAGAGATGGTGGCTTGGGATGGTGAAGGAGAGATGACGACATTGGAAAATGTCCAACGATCACTAAACGGGAGTCGTGGCAAACCTATGCGAAAACCGGAAGCGAAGCAAAATGAAAAAGCTATCCAGAAATGACCCAAACTTAGATAGAATATATCTCGGGTTAGAAAAAGAGTTGGAGAGCCCATAATATATAATAATGTGGTGTCACAATGAAGTATGGTTTAGTCTGAAATGGGTCATGGGTTATCATGCTATGTCCATATGACTACCACTAGGTTCAAACCGAAAAGGATTTGGTGTTTTAATAAATTTGGTTGGTTTGGTCACGAGGCTTGGACATGTTTATGTAACCCTAGCTCGTCGACGTGTGGTCGTCCAGAAAATATGGTTATTATTTGACTTCATTCAGGTAGACTCTGGCTCGAGGTCCCAAACATGACTGGAGAAGGTAGCTTTGGGTAGCTCTGGTGAGAAAGACCTGGGGGTTACTTGCTCTATCCTGAGGCGTAATGGGTGTGGTAATGCACAAAAGAGTACACAAGGCTCCATAAGCTCATAGGTCATTGTTGTGCTATGGGAAGCTCATTATGGTGAGTCTAACCATCTTTTCTTACTTAATGTTTTGGGGTTGTATCCGAGCTGTATAAGTGGTTTGTGTAAAATATTTGATTTGTGGTTGTAAATTAAATTGCCTAGTGAGTTAACATACAGAATTTGTCACTGTTAGTCTTATGTAAATCATTAAGGTGAGTGGACAGGTTCAAGTAGAATTGTTGATCACCTGAAGGTATATGTGCACTTAGTTAGATCTGATCTAGGTAAGAGGGCCTCACTCTCATGTTGCGGACTTTATGTTCTGGTGCCAATCGTTGTGGTCCTATGGGATGAGGTAGGTGTGAGACAATGAATCCAAATGATTGGTGAGCACTTGGCTTTGTCTGTTGTTGAGATTCAGGATGGGTCGGCCACAGTGCTTTTAACATACCCACCGTCATTG